>CALNVZ010000174.1:66355473-66416980 GCA_940671915.1 Paracentrotus lividus
GTGTAATTTCTCTCCTAATGAGTGTAATGGGTGTACAAAATGAAAATATTTTGGATAAAAATTCGTCTATTTCGTTTTATGGATGGATCTTATTTATTCATGTAAGATCTATCCATTTAGAGCATCTAAAAAAAAAATAATAAATATAATTCTTGGGAGTCGAACTCAAGTCCTCTGGATGAGAGTCTGTTCCTCATACCACTCGGCTAGTATTACTGATAGCGAGAACTTGATTCCTAATTTAAATGAACCAAACTAGGATATATCAGTGCACGTTCAAAGCTTATTTTAGTAATTAATTTGTAAACTGTTCGGAAAATAAAAATCGCGTGCAGCTCAAACAGAATTTATCAAAAACGACTGATATAATACGCCGTCCGGGTCCCGCGGATGGTATTGTGATCGCCCCGTGCCATATGCAGCTCTATGCCAAGCCCGGTGTGAAAAACCCTGTTCACACTTTCTGTATGTTCTACCGTAGTTCTATTGTCGCAAAAAATACACACACTCTGAAACTCACTAAAATAGAATAGGCTGAGGCTAGTGTTCATTATTTTGCAGTTTACTACTTTTATTAGTTCAGTATACAGTAAAAACACTCATTAAATGAATACTAGTTCCATAAAAGTATACATGTACATAATTAACGAAAGAAATTTGAAATGGACCGTAGGTGACATGACGCAAGAACATAACAGTTATTAGAAATATAATCAATGCCTAAATGGTTGTTCCTTTGTCTCAGGTTTGAAACGGATGTGTGTTTTTTTTTTCACCCAACCCAGTGGCCTAATGCTCATATACACACTGCAATGTAGATTAACCTCATAATAAAAATCCTAGTAAAGAACTACAAAAGTAGTCAAAATTATTCATCATATTTTTATTGCAAAAATAAAGTTTCATTAAAATTTATTTCAATCTACAAAATGGATGCAGAACTCTTTCGAAACAAAACATACACAACGTACGAACGTATGTAAAAATCATAGTAAAGAACTACCAAAGTAGTCCAAATTATTCATAATATTTTTATTGCAAAAATAAAGTTTCATAAAAATTCATTTCAATCTACAAAATGGATGCAGAACTCTTTCGAAACAAAACATACTCCACGTTATTTTGTCTCTTCCTTTATTGTTTGTTTGTGTGTGTGTGTGTGTGTGTGTGTGTGTGTGTGTGTGAGTGTGTTCGAGTGATGTACCTCATTTTATCGTGGTAATTAATACGGAAAACATTGGCACGGTTCTTCGTCCTAAACTACAGCTCAAAGCGATCCGAAAAGCACAAACTGACAATTTCACATAATACATGTAATAATTACGAATACTCTCTCTACAAAGTAAAAGAAACAGAGATAACACAAGATGATTATATATGACAAACCTGTCCATAGAAACAGAGGTACTTAATTTTTTTTTTTTTTTTTTAATTATTGAAATACTGAACTTTTAAAAAATTCCTATATAGGGTATTACTCTGTAATCCAGAAATTAAAAAACCCTATGTGCCATCCGATATGATTGGAGCCATTGTCATGGTCAGGCAGAAATTCCACAGTCATTACGCTTGTACTGCAAAAACAAATGGTTGGATTACTAGGTCTGAAATCCCAATTTCGGAAATTATGTTTCCATGGTTTTAATAAATCAAAATGGTTGAATTACTAGGTCTGAAGACCAGTTCATGGTTTTAATACGAGATATTCACTAGTCAGCCCAATAAGCTGTGGAAGTTCCATTACATTACAAGGAATTTTGTGGATCTTACAAATGTGCAGTATTTGTTTCCGACCTGTGGCTTAATTTGACCCAACACGAGAAAATTTGCTGCCGATCCATACTAAAATTAGTTTATTTCTATATTAAAATCGTAAAATCCATACTATGATTTGTAATATTATTGATAACATGTGCGTTTAGCAAAAATGGAATAAATAGGTAATTAATCATTTTACGACGAAAAAAAATCCATATTCTTAATGTTTAATCAGTTAATCTTTAAAGCTTTCTTTAAATCAACAAAACCAATTTTATAATTCCATAAAATGTAATATGATTATTGAAAATCTAGAAATCAACACTTTGACATTATGCAGTACAAGTTGATGTGCATGTTCGACTATGTACATTCAACAACCTCGAATTTCATTTCGTATCCCTTAAATTGGTACATGTCATCGGAGACAAATGCCATCAAATAGAAGTTGCTTTCAGTTATTCCTCCGAGTTTCATTTCATTTTTTGCTTTGTTTCCGCAAAGCCTGTAATAAAAAAAAGATTTTAAAAAAAAGAAAAAGAGAATTGTTTAAATATACAATGAACAGACTAACACCATATTAATTGGAAAAAACAAAATCAACTGAGAAATGATGAGAAGAGTAAAAGAAGAACTACTAGAAGTGGGACAAAAGGCAGAGGAACAAGAGATATATCGAGGAGATTAAGAAAGGAGTTGAAAATAACACAACAAAGTACGGTAATAAAGAGAGATTGAGAGTGGAAACAATTAGAAAATACATGAAGTGTAATAATTCTTATTCGACATAATGAAATAGATAAAAGGATTATCGTCTGGACGTCATAACCTTGATGTGACGGTACCAGGAATCAGGATCGTCACTCTTTAGCTGGGTTCAGTAGTTTATTTACATATTCAATCAAACAAATAATAAGAACCACAATTATATGTCATTTCAAAACTATGCATTATTTGAATAAATCATAAAACGAATGACATCAGTAGCATAAGAAAGAAAGAAATATGAAGGAGCCTAAGTTAAAAGCTAAGCTTGTTACATTATAGGCCTTTGTGAAAATGATGTATAAGAATACATAAAGAAATAAATAAATACAAAGATATATAAATAGGACGTAACTGAAGAAAGTGCATTAACATATCATTTTTTTTTACATTGAACTATCTATCTGTACGCAATGGTAATTAGTCCATTTGAAGCTCCTATACCTTGTGTAGTGAACCTAGAAAAGTTGTTTCCACTGAAGTTTTTTTGCTGATTTGTGATCTCATGTGATAATTACAACAATTTTAGCTTGGTGCCAACCGGGCAACCTTGGGCAATTTGCATAATTAGCATAATTCAAAATGGCCGCCATGCTATATGGTGAAAACTTAACTTTTGAACTATAAGATCGCATTTTAAAGTATAAAACATGCATTTAGGGGTTTTATTATGCAAAGAATCCATTGCAAATGTTGCTTGTATGATTCGATGTCAATTTTATGATTTAAGAGGTCAAATAAAGGTCGAATATAGGAAAATTCATTATATTTTGATTATGCTGAAGAAAATAAGACTTTGAAAGGCTAATTTCATGAAGATAAGAGCAGGCGACATCTTTTGTGGTTCTAAAATAATTTTAGCTTGGTTGCCAAATGGACAACTTTGAGCAATTTGCATAATAAAATAAATTCAAAATGGCCGCCATGCTATATGATGAAACTTAACTGTTGAACTATAGATCAGTAGTTGAAGTGTAAAACATGCAAATAGGGGTTACTGTATGCGCAGAATCCATTGCAAATGTTGCTTTTATGACTCGATGTAAATTTTATGTGATAGAGGTCAAATAAAGGTCAAATATAGGGAATTATATTTTTTTATTAGACTGTGAATATAAGACTTTGAAAAGCTGAATATCTTGGTTTGGAATGTGCAGGAGCATTTCCGTGCACTATCTCTTCAATTTTACAAACCATATCATCAATACTGGTCATCTAAGGTCAACTTTCTGGAAAATAGTGATTAACAGTACGATTGTCATCTCATTAAACGAAAACACTATAATCAATGATCAAGTATAATAGTAGATAGAGTGAGAGGAGGGAGAAGATGGAGAAAAGATACAGACGACGCAGAGGAGGAATCCGCGGTGGTGGTCGCCTCTGGGTTTTTGACTCATGACGTTCCTAGAAATAGAGAAATCTAAATGTCATTGATTAGATGTTAGTGGAGGAGTCCGAGACTCTGTTCTTCTCCATCTCCAGCTTCCTCACACCACATAGGATTCCGGAGGATCCTGGTCAGTGGCGAGAAGTCCGCGATCATCCCCACTAGACGCAAAGTTGGATGTTAATCATCAACTAGAATGACTACGCAGCATGGACGGTCCTAAGAAGTTCATGATGCGGGAGCTAAACGTTGGCTTCGATCACAACAGCTGTCCAGTTTAGTCGATGCTTGCACGATTGTCGCCTGCTGATGAGACATTTCCAACACCGTCTTTTTAGGGTTTTACAAGCCGAGAGTATGAGCTATTGCACACCATGATCCCTCTGTCTGGTGGATCAAATGTCTGCTTCTTCTTTGACTTTGTAGCTGCTTTCTTAGCTAAGGCAAACCCTAACAAGATTTCCCTAACTTCCCAGAACTGTCCCCATGGACGTGGCGGTTCTATGTTTGGGGTGGGGTCATTGTCATCAGACAGTGATTTTAAGCGACTGCGGTCGTGCGCATGTTCGAGTCTCATCGTTTATGTTCGTCACCACCTGGATGCTACTTTGGTCCTTTTCTGACGGACAGTACATCGGTGGCCGCTTAAACAAACAGGAATGCACTAATTCATGTTGCTGAACGGAACGTGCCATCAAACCGTACAATTGATGAGGCTCGGAAGACATTTTTCTAATAGGTTCAAAATCCTAGGTCAAAATTATCTCTTAGCGGACTACCTCTCCAGGAGAAAGTGTCTACCCTCGGAGTCGACTCTCTGTCTGGTTGTGTTCAAACAGCTAATTAGGATTTTTGGTATCGACTTGTACAGGCGTTGCTCAATAGTCACCTCCCTCTGTTCTGTTCATGGGTTTCAAGAATCGGAGGAATTTGCTCTGAATGCCTTCGCAATCCAGTGGAGAAAGTGGGGAGAACTCCTCCGTTCTGCCTGATTCCTCAGGTTCACAGGAGAATTAAAGAGAATCTTCTGGCGTTTGTTTTGATACCTCGACGTTGGTTTCCAGACCTCTTGAACGTCTGATGTGGTTTCCGTAGAGTCTGGATCTGATGTCTCAGCCCCTATTGGGAATCTACACTGTTGCTTTGCCACTATTAGGGAGAGAGCTCGATCGTCGAGCTTCTCTGATGAGCGTACAGCTCAGTTTTTAGTTCAGAGTAGGAGGGAGTCTTATAGAACACGTACCCTACCTTTCTAGGTCTGGAGCACTTTCTTGGTGAAAGGAGAAAGGTGTTGGTCATAGGGAGTATATTTACCATCCATCACTAACTTTCTGATCTGTCTTCTTGATCTCAACTGTATTGATGACCCAAGACTACAATTTAGCAATTGCAGCTGTTCGTGGTTAATCGCTTTCTTTTGCTCAGCTACTCTCTGATCTGTTGGGTTCTTTTATCTTTCTCAAAAGATCCCTCTGAGTCTCTGAGACTGCTTCCGTCCTCCGTGGCTTACCTAAGGTCCAGGATGCTTTGGTGCGTTCGTTTTTTAACCGCTATCTTCTGGCGCTTTTCATGTGACAATTCCAAGACAGTCTTCCTCATAGCAAATGCTTTGGAGCAACGTAAGTGTTTTCTTCTGATGCCCTCTCTATTGCTCCAGGGCATACATATACTCTGGGAAAGACAGGATGTTCGCCAGGTTCCAAAGCAATCCTTCATGAGAACAAATCTAACTCTTCTGGGTCATTGAAGGTTGTCCCTTATCGTTTGTCAGTTTTCTCTTCTATCACCGAGGACAGACTTTGGTCCCATCATGCCCATGTACTCAAAAATATTTGGAAAAGAAAAAAAGAAAGTCCTTCGCCACCCGGTAAAACTTTTCTGATATTTTGAGATATTTCGATAATTCTGCTGCTTCTAGAGATAGGAGGCTACTGAAGGTCATCAAGGCTCTGAGGCCATAATGCCTGATAAGACCCAATCACACATTTAGTGCTTCTTGGGCTTTTTTTCAAGGGGTCTCTTTTGATGTTATATGCAAGGCAGCTTTCTGGAAGTCTTGAAATTTCTTTATCTCAGCGTACTGTGTGACTGTTTTTTTTTTTTTTCCAGAATGAAAAAGTTGACCTTGGATTGACCAGCATTGATATGCTTTGAAAAACAAAATGAAGAAATAGTGTATGGAAATGATCCTGCATAACCGAAATCAATTTTCACTAATTTATATCCATGTAATTAGCCATTCAAAGTCTCATATTTACAATATAATAAAAATATAATGTATTACCTTATATTTGACCTTTATACTTTAATATGTGATCTATAGTTGAAAAGTTAAGTTTCATCATATAGCATGGCGGCCATTTTGAATATATGCTAATTATGCACATTGCCCAATGTTATCCATTTGGCAACCAATCTAAAATTGTTTTGGAACAACAAGAGATGTCGCCTGCTCTTATCTACATGTAATTAGCCCTTTAAAATTTTATATTTACAGTATAATCAAAATATAATGAATTTCCTTATATTCGACCTTTATTTGACCTTTAAATCATAAAATTGACATCGAGTCATTAAAACAACATTTGCAATGGATTGTATGCATAAAGTAACCCCTATATGCATGTTTTATACTTCAAAATACGATCTATAGTTCAAAAGTTAAGTTTCACCATTTAGCATGGCGGCCATTTTGAATTTATGCTAATTATGCAAATTGCCCAAGGTTGCCCGTTTGGCAACCAAGCTAAAATTGTTTTAGAACCACATGAGATCACAAATCAGCAAAAAAACTTCAGTGGAAACAACTTTTCTAGGTTCATAAAATTTCAAACCGACTAAATAGACTTACCGGGATGATGTCATCATTATTTTGATGTGTAATGACGACGTCATCTCGGCACTACATTATAATGGGTGATGCGATCATGGTAGAAACGGCTTTTTGCTAGGCGGATTGATCTGATGAATTTGTTTCTACAGACTCTCCACTCATTCATCACACCACTACTGAAGAGACGCAGGCGTTCAGTAATTAGCGATTTGATTTCTGGAGTAATCCACGGCTTCATCCCTATGTGCAAAGACTTATAGAATGCTTCACATTTTAATGGTGTAGTGGCGTTACTGACTTCTGACCAATCTTGATCCACAATCCAACGCCCAAAGGATCTGGTATCGGAATCACGCATCGGTCTGACTACACGTGTGGTGGTGGTGTTAGGTCTTTGAAAATGTTCATTTTATGCTATATTATGCTGAAATGTAAGCTGTGTTTTCAGTAAATCTATGAAACGTCTTTTTTTCTATGTGACAAAAAAAAAAATCCTTGTATAGAGCGTTCCCAGTGACGTGATCATTCATCGATGTTAGTGGGCTAAACAATAGAAACATGTCCATCAAACCGTGATAAATCATTGTTTTTACGGTCGGGTTCACCGGTACCTAATTGTTTTGCCCACCAACATGGCTGCTTGTGATGTCACGTGAAATCGCTCTGTACATTGTAGGCCCATTATTTTGCTTATTGTAACAAGCATTCATGCGTAACGTAATTTGTTTTAAAAATGTTACTCATACTATTTCTTGTAAAAGGTGAATTATTTTTACCGAATTAGGTGACCATATATCAACCTTCTTTTTTTTTGGGGGGGGGGGTTGATGAATATTTAGTGTATCTGTATACGATATGAATATTAATGTTGGCCATGAGACCGTCGTTTTTTGAGTCGTTTGAATAAAGTCAAAGATATGTTTTGAAGGTAAACTGTGTGCAATTTCTTTCATTTATTTGTATATGGTATTCTAATTGGGACGAAATGCATAACAGCTTTTATTTAAATTTAATTTCACTGTAATTCATTCGAGTTCTTTTCTTTTTATTTTTTTTTTTATTTCTTTTTTTTTTTTTTTTTTTTTTTTTTTTTTTTTTTTTTTTTTTTTTTTTTTATTATTATCGTTTTAAATACAGTACAGACCAAAAGTTTGGGGTCACCCTCAGATTTAAAAGAAAATCTTACCATACACTGCACTCTGCATTCATTGAAATGTACTGATACAGAACGATTGTTTGGGGGGAGTACCTCTGATTTTATTTTCACAAAAATACCGATGTTTCACGCCTCAGTGGGCACAATATACAAGAATATCATGCAAATAAGAAGAAAGCTTAGGGCTCCGTCATGGTTCAGTGACTTTCCTGATACGCAATTTGAATCAAGATCATGTTAGATAGTGACTATCTAGAGCTTGGTAGAATGAACACTATTCATCAATGAATTTAGGCCGAATTTATTTTGTCAGGCATTGATTGCCTCCTGCACTGAATTAATGTACAGAGCCAGGGGTTTAACAAAAAGTGAAATTTGGCATATTTTCATTGTTAATTTTCGTCCATTTGACTGCAAGATATTTCATGAAATTCGGCATATAGCTTCAACTGATCTCCAAATGATAATGCCAAATGCCAAATTACGTAAACGATAAATCACTGAACCATGACGGAGCCATAAACTTTCTCCTCATGTTGCAAGATTTTCTTGTATCTTGAGCCAACTGAAGCGTGAAACATCGGAATTTATGAGAAAATAGAATTAGAGGTAATCCCCCAAAACAATCGTTCTGTATTAGTACATAATTATGAATGAATGCAGAATGCAGTGTATTGTATGATTTTCTTTTAAATCTGAGGGTGACCCCAAACTTTTGTCATGTACTGTAATATATCTTACCGGAGCGTGATGAAAATAAATAAATAAATAAATAAAACCAATAAAAAAATCCGATGCCCAAATTTGGTGGCCGATTTATTTCAGTGGGGCCAATTAGGTATTCATGTGACCATATCTCAGGCCCCTGTGAACCGATTCCCACTCAATTTGGGCTGTCAATATTTGGCCCCGCCGATATACACTGTTGCTCATAAAGGTTGGATATTTTGTTTATGCTCCAACCACATCATTTTGCTCTGGCTTTAATTTCTAGATTTTTTTTTTCTTTCCTTTTTTTTTTTTGCCCCCACGTTCACTTTTCGGTACCCTCGCTATATCTTCGTTCCATCAGTCATTCCCGGGTACTGAAAAAAAAAAAAAAGTTTGCCAACCCTACAATGCCCATATTTGTAGAAGTGTCATAGTCTAGTGGTCATATCAATCGACTGAGAAAGCAAGAACTGTTGGTTCAAACCCGGTATGACACTTACGTCCTAGGGCATGGGCGTTTTGTCTACAATGCTCCTCCCCACCCAGGTGGGTACCCGATATGATTGAGCGCTACATACTTGGCCGCTCAGCTATGACCGGGGTAATAATGTGTAAAGGCGGGCTCACACTATGCGACTTGCTGCGGTGCGATTTTTTTAAACAAACGGTAGTTTGCATTATTAACGCGACATTTGAAACATGCAAAGTTCTCTTATGAGATGTAAAAATTGTAAAGGAACAATTTTATCAAATTTTTTTTCCAATGCGGGTCTTTAATTAGGAGTAAAGGTCAAATTACCTTAAAACCGCAAGATCGCAGTGACGTCACTGCGATTTGGAAACAATTAGATTTTATACAGAGAAGGGGGTTCGCAATCGCCTTGAAATTTAATTTTGATATTCATGGGAATACCCACAACTTTGTACATTATGAATTTCTTTGTTTGAATGTTTGTATCAGATAATATTAAAGTTTTCCTGAAAAATCGCACCGCAGCAAGTCGCATAGTGTGAGCCCGCCTTAAAACATTCTTTGTAAAGCGCCATGAGCGTCATGTATGACGGACCTGAGCGCTATATAAGAAGCCACCATTATTATTATATTTGCCATTTCTTCTCATTTTGGGGCCCCTTTTTGTTTACACGACTAAACAAGTCCCCTCGATCCTACCCCCATAAAATGCTTCAGAGGTAAAGGGTTGTTATTGTTCTTTAAGTAAAATCTAAGTTTATGGTCACAGACTTAGATTTATTGTCTAGGGGAAGGGTCAAAGTTTATTTCGATTGGGGTTCGAAATTGATTTTATTCATTTTTACAACAATGACATTTCTATCTTCCTTAAAAAAAAAAAAAAGGAATTGAAGAATCTCAGCCATACATTAATCACAATTTTTAAAAAATGAAGTACCATTAACAACCATATCAAAATTTGGGGGAAAGTGATCTTGGTTAAGGGTTTATAGTTTTTTTTTATTTATTTTGTTTTGACCATAAAGGTATGATACAAATGCAATATATCAATTTTTCACCGATTTCACTTTTTACTTTAACCACTCCTCTAGGCAATAGACCAAAGTCTGCTACCTGAAACCTTAGTTTAAGGTAAAAACGAAAACAAAAACAAAAACAACCATACAATTCAGACGCGTTTCGCGGGAGTAAGTCGGAGGGGGGCTTGGTCAGCCGGAAAAACAAAAAGGTGCATCAAAATGAGAAAACTGGCAAAAATTGGCATATTGGGCGTTGAAAAACTTTCTCTTTTTTTTTTAATCCTCTGGGGATGGTTTGGGAAACGTCCACGATATAGCCAGGGTCTCATAAAGTGAAAGCGGGTACAAACAATTTCAAAAAAATTAAAGCCGGAGCAAAAAGATTTTGCTGGAGCACACAAAAATGTATCAAACCTTTACGAGCAATAATGTAGGTAGAATGTAAAACGATAAAATGCAAAATCTTTCCTGGTGACGTCCCAGTTCGTACTCCATACTTTTGAAGTATTTAAAAATCAACCCATAATTTATACATTAAGAATTAATTATTTATATTTAGTCTATTAATTCTAAAATAAATTACAGACGTAATGCGACAGTCACTTGTACACAACGAAAGACCAGCGCATAGAAATTTCTGAAAATTGCCGACAACGCGCACACACCGCGACAACTGCGCCATTAAAAATTAAATAAAAGAAATAATTATCACAATATAGCCAATGTGACTTACGTTAGTGGGCAGTCAAGCACGGAAGCTGATTTCCAGATAAAGACCTGATCCCAGTAACAATCAGTGTCGTCTTCAACATCGAACCAAATCGGCGTCACCTTTAACTTGCAGTTTTCGGGAGCCTGTACGAAATAAAGCCATAATGGAATATATTTGGCAATTTGAATTTTGATTTGATTTTATTTTATTCGTCAAGTGAACATGGTATAAAAACATAGATGAGATAATAAAAGAAACACTGACAGAATAGCCCATGAAAGCCGAAAAGTCTTGTTTACAATGGCATGAATGGGGTCCTATTTTGTGAATACATGTATAACAACAATAAATAATACAAAATAATGAAATAATCGACCAACAAAAAACTTTGCTAAAGCTTTTGGCAAAAATTAATATCTACGACATGAATAGGCAAGTTACACTTTAACATAATATTGTACTCTACAAACCATGACTGATTGTGACTGAACTGTTATCTGTAAATTTAGACTAATTATGCTTTTTTCCACTTTTAGATATTGCTTTAATGCACTCTTAAAATGTTAAAAATTATTAATAGCTTTAACACGATTCGGAAGAGAATTCCAGAATTGGATACCATTAAAATAAAAAAGTGTTTCCTATATATCCTTCACGTTTTAGTAAATCAAATTAAAATGGCTATTTCTAGTAACGTATTCATGGATATTCGAGACACGAGTGAAATTATTATTTATATAATGATCTAATATATATATATATAGGTAGAATATTTTATGCACATGGTGCAACACTAGTTGTTTAGACTTTTGATTTACTTTTTACCGACATGTGTTCTTGGGCTAAAACGTTAATGAATCTTACAACTTTGTTCTGGATTATTCTAATTTGTTATTATCAGTCTTGCCCAGACTACTGAACCAAGCTGCATTGGCGTAGTAAAACAGGCGTTGTATTAAATGAAAACATGGAATCCGTCTTGATTTTGTATTCATACAATTTTGGTATCTATATAAAAAAATTTAAGAGAATTTGACTTTTCAGCAATTGAGTCTATCAATCCTGTCCATGATAAATCACTAGTTAAATCTATTCCTAAGTATTTTATTGAATCTTTTCTCACAATAACTTGATCATTATAGGTTAAAAATAATAATAATAAGATATGATTTGTAATGCGCCAAATGCACTCTGTGCATGTGGAGTGCTCAAGGCGCAATGGAAAAAGGAGGAGAGGGGAGAATGAAAAATACATTTACACACATGAATTCAATAAACGAAAGTAAACGAGCTAGGAATAGCAAGCGTTGAATAGGAGTGTTCTTAGGTGTTTCTACTGAAGTACAAATTTCGTAAGTAAGGAGGGTGGAAGCTCGTTCCACAGAGTTGGGCCTGCATGGGCAAACGCCCGATCGCCCTAAGCTTCAAAAGATATGGGAAAATCTAATGTACCAGAGTTTGAGGAGCGTAGCGATCGTGGTGGGGTATATTTACGAATTAAGTTGACATTATATTGAGGCGCACAACCATTGACTGTGTGAAAGACAAGAAGTTAAATTTCGAATACAATGCGGTCCTTAACCTGCAGCCAGTGAAGAGATTTGAGAGTACCCTTGAAATTATGTGTATGCTTCAACTTTCCTTTTGAACCAAATAAAATGCTTTCTGCTTTCCCAACATGCAAACTTAGCTTATTGTCTGTCATCCACTCAATACAATTATTTAGTTCTGCATCAAGCTTTTCTCCAATTGTCATTGAATTATTGTCTGAATATATTAAACGCTATCGTCAGCATGTAAAAGTAATTTAGAATCGTTAACACACGAGCATATATCATTAATATAACATATAAAAAGAATAGGACCTAATATGCTTCCTTGTGGAACTCTGCATTTAATAGACAGGGAATCAGATAATACCTTTTGCATAATTACCACTTGATGTCGATTAGTTAAATAAGATCTAAACCATTTGACACATGCAGAATTCAAACCCACGACCTCTAATTTCTTTAAAAGTATGCTTCGATTTACAGTATCAAAGGTTTTTTTTTTTTTTTTTTTTAGTCCAGAAGAACCATTCCAACAAAACGCCCTTGAGAAACTTCATATCTAATAAAAATCTGAAAAATATATATTAAACAAATTTCAGTGGAATATCCGTTAACAAAGCCGGATTTAACTTCATATATTAACATTTTTCGTGAAAGTATTTCTCTTTTTGAGCATGAACAGATTTTTCCAAAATTCTTGAAAGTACCCTAAAAATGCTGATAGGTCTATAGTTGCCAATGTCAGTTTTGTCTTTCTTTTTATGAAGAGGAGTTACCTTCGCAATTTTCATGTCATCAGGAAAGGTAGAGGACATACGAGATGAATTTGTCATATATTTCAGTGGTTCATACCAAATTATAGCCCCATCCTTTAAAAATCTTGCTGGTATCATGTCCAGCCCAGTAATTTTAGAAATGTTCAGTTTCTTTAGTTCATCTAAAACAAACTTTGCTTTCACCGGGGGAAATGAAAACTATTTTTCGGAATGCTTTTCTCGTCATAAAAGTTTTGAAATTGGTCACTTTCGGCATGAAATTTTGTTGGTTTTTATTGGTAATTCACAAACTAACTTGTCCGCTACAGTAGTAAAGTGATTATTAAACTCATTTGCAATTTTACTTTTTATCATGACTTAATTCTCCCTGTACATTAATTACAGTCTCTTGAGTAGTTTTCCCTTTTCCATTTAAACCAGTCCTAAACCCTTCAAATTTTCTATAACTTCCTAGAGTCATGTTTGTTTTCTTCAATTTGATCTTGAAAATATTCAACTTTAACTGTATTTACCCTCCTTTGGACTAAATTCCTGAGAACTTTGTATTTTCTTTGGAGATCCAAATTGCTATTATCCTTTTTCATATTCCTGTAGGCTACATTTCTCTCTTTAATAATTTGGCAAGATATTAATATCTATACTGTCCTCGGACGGTGTGTGCGCTCTATAAGTTTCACTTTTATTATTGTTATTATTATTTTTATTATTATTATTATTATTATTATTATTATCATTAGTATTATATCGAAGTGGAAAGTCTATCAGGCTGTAAGTGTAAGATTGTAGTCATCGACCAACGCAATAAATGATGGACCTTTGTAAGATATTGTCGTTTATGTACACTATGTAACTGTGTTGTGCACCACATGCACAGAAGAGAAGAAAAACTAAAGAAAGTTCTGTATATTTATAACAGAATCATTCTGTATATTTTTTATAACGGGGAATTTTCTGCAATTTAAATGAACATTTTTGTTTTTAAAAAGGAAAAAAATGTCCTATTTCAGGAAATGTGTAATTTTACTGTAATTTTTCTGTAAATTGTGTTAACAATTATTGTGCATTAAGATTACATGTGTTCTCAAAGCTCTGCTGCAGGAACTTTTCTGTAATTTTTTTTTTTTTAAGAGAAAAAAATCAGAAGTTCTGCTATTTAACAGAACAGGCCTATTTTTAAAATAAAGAAAACTTTTCTATTACTGTACAGAAAATTTGTAACATATTATACCCCATATACTAATTTTTTCTGTAATTTTACTGCACATTGTGCAGTAAGATTACAAGTGTTCTTGAAGCTCTGATGCAGGAACTTTTCTGCTTTTTAAGGGGAAATTTTCCAACAGTGTGTGACTTTCCATACAAACTGCAACATCTCAATCGAACTTACCGTCACTAAGTGAGTCATTTTCTTGAGTGGATCGTACTTGTTATTATTGTCATCATCTATTTCTACGTTCGTGAGTGTTACGGAATCGCCCAATGAATCCAAACTTGTTTGCGAATCATCACTATGAACTGAAAATAGCAAATGACAACAAAATGGCTCAAATTAATCTCCAAAATTCCAATGGCAAATTGCACCTATGAGGAACTTTGTAAAACTAAATATGAGTTTAAAAAAGATTACGAAATATAAATATTGGATTCGGCATATTTTAATGCGTGTACAACATCATTATATATATTACTCTTTTAAAATTTACATATCATTTATTTCATTTGGAACGATTTATATCGTTGTTGTAAAACAAAATGCTGTTATATCATATTTCAGCGATGCACCATTAGTGCAAAACATGAAATGAAAAACTTTTTTGGGGGCAGGGTAAAGTTATTGAGTTGATTGTAAGCCCTGGTCAAATATACTTTAAAATGTTATTGAAAAGTTATAAAATTGAAATAAATGCAGTTTCATTCACATCCCCTTCAATTTCTGAAAGGAAAGCGGATATTTGATACAAAGTTTGCAGGGGCGAATCCAGCATTGGTCAATGTCCAAACAAAACTACATCTATACCGAGTGAGTAAAAAAAAAATTTAACCTAGAAAAATGTCAATAAAAAGAAAACCAATTTATAAACCATAAATTCTTTTACACATTCTGAAAGAGTAACTCCTTCCGCATCTTCTGGTACCATTTTTGTGTGGTATGCCTTTACGCTTGGATGAACACGACGCATTGTTTGCGAACATATAAATTTCGAATTGTGCCAGGGTGGGGATGAAATTGAAACAACAAAAGCTGACAAAAAAGCAACTCCATCATGAATAAAAAAGCGTGACTTTTTAACGAAAATGTCTTACGCTTAATAACTTGGCAGGGGTGTTGTTTACACAGATTGACTCGTCAAGTAATGCACGAATGAGTACACATCAAAGAGTAAATTGCCATTGTACAGACCTAAAAGGGCCTCCTAATACTTTCGGAAAGAGATTATTTTGTCTTTGACGTATGCTCACTCATGCCAGACTCTACAGATTCATCTCATTTTCATACAAAATGTAGTCAATATGTGTAACAACACCCTTGTCAAGTTATTAAGCGGAAGCCATTTTCGTTAAAAAGTTATGCTATCTTATTCAGGATGGAGTTGCTTTTTTTTTGTCAGCTTTAGTTCAATTTCATCCTCACCCTGGCACAATTCGAAGTTTGCATGTTCGAAAACAATGCGTAGTGTTCATCCAAGAGTAAAGACATACCACACATAAATGGTACCAGAAGATGCGGGGGGGGGGAGTTACTCTCACAGAATATGTAAAATAATTTAGGGTTTATAAATTAGTTTTCTTTTTATTGACATTTTTCTAGGTGTAAAGTTTTTTTGACTCACTCGGTAGAAGGCACTCCACCACCTCAACCAACGAAGATTATTTGCTTATTACGATTATTATTTTCAAAAATTAATGTACACTTCTATTACATTCTATTCAAGATATAACGGATTTGAAAAGCTCCGGCTATGTCTCACTATACTGCAACGATCACTCGCCTGTTTTAAAAGTGCCGCAGTCAGTTCCGCTGAAATGTTCACTACACTTGCAACATTTCAAGTGATAATCTCTGCCTGTTCCAAACTTGCAGTCATCTGGGTTGCATCCTTTTGCTGAGGAAGGAATCAGTAATGATAATTTTAGCACGTGCATATCTTAACCTTTATTGAACCGGGCTATTTTGAGTTTCGTAAGATCAAGAAGGAGTGGGTCAAAATTTGATCTGATTGCGCATTTGAGACATTGTTTAGTAACTGAGTAATGCGAGCGCAAACCGAAAAGTTGGAGCTAAAAATTGGAGTTGATTGTGTATTATACACCCTATTTAGTATGTTGAAGATGCAACAGATTATCAATATTTGCTGTGAAAAATTTCTGCGGCGGTCACAACCCTTCGTAGGCTACGGGGCACGTACTGGTCCTGGGTCAACTTCTGCGATTCCTGCATTTCTGTAGTAAGGGTACTGTAAAAACTTCCTGCACTTCGTACATGTATTGTACCTGCAAGGTACCTCCGCTGCACGAATTTTCTACGAAATCAATCGTAGGGAGTTGCACGTCGAAGGTACGGCGAGTTGTGACCGCCGCATTAGTGGGTCACGTGTGTGACATATAGCACACTGTACAGGCTTAGTATGAATATTAATCACAACCTGGTATTGTTTGGTATTTTCATAAAGCAGGAAAATCAGAATTTCTTCTGCAATTTTTTTTATCACATATGGTGTTGCAATTTTTGAGATATGACTAGTTTTCTACAATCAAGAAAAATCCATTTTTCGCACCCCGTCCCATGCCTTTGCGTAGGTTTCGCATAATGGCCATGAATTCAGCGCTTCAGAACAATAGAAGTGCGTAGTATCGATTTGTTCCTCGTCGCACAAAATTTAGCATTACTTTTGTTTTATCAAAGCAAATTATACAAAACAAAGCCCATCAGCAAAGAAAATCTTTTTGCTTTAATTTGGTACCAAATACACACATTATTTGAAAGGATTTCACACCTTAATGATTTTTTCCCCGACTGTACCATTTTTTTGGACACAGACTGTATATAGTGAAATGATTGAAAGTGCATATTACCACTAAATTCTAATATTCTCAAAAAACTAAAAAAAAAACTGTCCAAAGGCCTCCCCGTGTGTCTGACTGCAAAACTGGGGTCTGTATTGGGAAGTGTCTGTACAGATCTCATCTATGCAATATTTACTCTTTGGTATATTCGTATCTGGCTGGTCAGTGGTTCCCATTCGGACATTGGTTGCGATCTATAGGTTGTTGTGGGCCTCTCAATATACTTCTTTTTTTTTTTTGACAATTCAAGGATAAACCTTGCACTTTAAGTCATGCCCATGCAAGCTTTTCCAAAGTGTCTTATATTTGATGCTTAATAAAGAAGCTCTTAAGTGTTACCTCAGTGACCAGAACGTATGGATAGAGCGGTTATTTTATTTATATGAATGTTCCTAAGTGAAACCTCAAAGTCCCGACATGAAACCCGCAAGAATGGGATTGGGAAGCTGTAGACTCCCATGATGGTTCAAAGACCATGCAACCTGAGCCAGCCTGGAGTTTTTCCAAAGGACACATAGGACAGACCCCACAGAAGCCATGAAGAAAGGCTATGGACTCTTGCAAAATAATTATTTCAGATGATTATTTGAAGAAGAAAGCATGTTCTCGTGGTTATTTCATAAGGAATTCGACTGGGTAGCCCTAGGGTATGAATTATTATGAACATGGTGATTTTCGTAAATCTGTCATTAAAATACCCCTGAAATACAAAAATTTCTCAAAATTTCATTTTTTCCTAATTGTTCAGTTGTTGGGAGCATACTGATCACAAAAAAAAATTGATGAAACACATTTATTTAAAAAGCACAGTTTAAAAAAAAAATGACAGGGGTATGACCAATTTTGAAGACAACAGTATGTATACATGTGTGGGGTGCGTGTGGGTGTGTGTGTGTGTGTGTGTGTGTGGTGTGATTAAACTATTCGAACATATTCTGACCTTCATCCGCCGTGGTGCCGTCATACATGAGATAGATTTTGCAGTAGTCGCCAGCGGAAACGTATTTCTGTTTGCCCATATCGGGCCCGTAACCGGACTCCTTGGCTGAAATTGTATTTCCCCCACCAGATATCTTGAAAGCCTAAACGTATTGAAATGATAAAAAGAGTTTGATTATTATTTATCATGGGTTAGTATGAAATCATATGGGCCATTCCACGGTAACTCGCGTTACAAATAACGGTACCTTTCACGATTAAAGTCTTCTATCTTTCCAAACTGCTATGATCTAGATCCACAAGTTACTTTCTGCACCATATGTAAAGCAGACATAGACTAACCAATTGGATTGAAAAAGGAAAATGTTGGTCATGCTCGTTCAGATTCCCGGGTCGTTGAACTTCGGTAACTCGCGTTACGCAAAAACTGCATTAAAGTGAAGAAAAAATGAACAGATAAGATACAGGGAGCGTTTACGTCGGTAACTCGTGTTACAGTCCGTCAAGATATATATTAGATTTTCATACCTTTTCTGTGACGTCAGATTGAATTTTATTGTTACTTTATACCCTCGTCACACTGAGCTCGTTCCTCACTACCGCGCCTTGGCAACAATTTTGCCGAACGGACATAGTCTGTGTGTAAACTGAGTGGACGTAGTAAATACTTCTTTACGATCTGTTTACGAACTTCATGGACTAGCTCGGTCGGATTTTCAAAAAAGTGTTCACAAAAATCGGGCGCCCATCTCGTCCTAAAATTTAACGGAGTGGCAACGTACCTGAAAACGAAGATGGGACCTACTGCAAACGAATGCCGCTTACTTCCAATCGTTCTAAAAGATTTGCTAGCGACGTCTAACAAACGGAGCATGCAATCCCATTATCAGCTTGCATTGTTACGAGGGGGACGCATGAGTTCTGTGGCAAAAAAGGGCTTTAGGTTTTTATAGGCAGGGAACGGGCGCCGCATTTACGTTTCCAGGCAGTTCTAGCCAAGCGATAATGGGACGGGTTCAGTTAAGGAACGAAGAAGAACTTTCTGGAGGGCCGTTTGCCGTCCGCAGCGTAGAACCACAAGGATGTTGAACGGAATTAAAAAAACGACCTCAGAACCTATTTAGGGTTCGGGGACGAAAAACGCATTGGGGAAAACGAGTTGAACTTAAACAAAGAAAACGGTGGATTATGGGCACACGGTTACTTGACGGGTGTTTCAGACCGGCGGTCTCTGCTTCGTTGGAAAAACGATCATTTTCACCCGATCTTAAGCTAGATACAAACGGACTGCGAGAGGGGCAAAGACGGGATTGGACGCTATTGAGGGAACCTGTCATTACGAACCGTTGTTTCATCTTAAATCCAGAAAATAAGGTTCGGTTCAAATGTACACGTTCTTTTCAGGGAACCCAATGACGCTTTTTTTTTTTTTTTTTTTTAAAAATGTGTTTGATTTCCTTCGATGTAACAATTTATGTTCCGGCACAATTAAAACGCTGATCTGTTTCGCTTTATACTACTTATCACCCACTGCGACCGATTTTTCTTACATCGTTGTTATTGAATTTATTGCAGAAACGCGACTTAATATACGTACCCACCACCGGAGTGACGTAACTTGGCAGACCTATTTTCAGGTCTGCCCTCTAGGATCTTTCACCAGAACGGCATGTTTCATAATCCCCATTCACCCAGAACTAGTTCTCACTACGCTCTTGGTAGTTCTGTTTTAACGGGATCAATCTGTTTACACACGTACTGAACATAGTACAGACCTTTTACAATTTAGTGCGGACTGTTTAAAATCTGTTTACGAACTTGGCGAACGGGCCCGAACGGAGAGAACGGAAAGGCAGTCTGACTTCCAGTTCTAAAATTAAACGTAGTGATAGCGTTCCTGAAACGGGAAGGACTAATTTTGAACGAGAAGGACGTGCTACGAACGGTATAGAGTGAACGAGCGGTTTACTCGGTTTGCACTGGATAACAACGTATTGCGGACGTGATAAAGACGGAATTGACGTAACGAGGACTATTCATGAACTGCCTAGTATCGTATTCAAGAAATTATATTTCAAAGTTATAAGTTCCAACCCGACCAAAGCCCGTTCAGCAATTTTTTTTAAGAACGGGCAAGGACGTTATAGAACTACCTCAGTGTCACGGCCCCTTTAGGTGTAATTGAATATTCTAAAGATTATCCAGTTGGAAAAATTGCAAAAGAAATCATAGTTCTCTGTCAAAGTATAATAAACGTTTAAAAATTGCATGTAGTCCCATGTGCTTTAAACTATGTATAGTTTGACTTTTCCTACAAGGACATACAAATTGGAGGTAAAATTAAAATTTATCTGTGTGCCCCAATGTAAAATCATTGTAAGAGAAGTTTAAAGCCCAAAATACAACCTGAATTTGAGATAAAGCAAAAAACAAGAAAACAACAAATGTCCTCCCGACCGTGGAATGGCCCATATACACTACCAGTAAAAAATTGGAGTACACCTGCTGTCTGCTATGTTCCGATCATTATTAATCATTTTAAGTTATTCAAGAATTTCAGTCTGAACATCGTTAGAGTACAAGAAACACATTATGCAAACTTTATATTCAATTAACATTACTTTACGCTTTTTTAGAATGCAGAAAATGTTTTTTTTTTTTTTAAACATACAAAAAGTGCAAAAAGACGAAACTGCGCTAATTTATTGGATTTTTGAAGGAATAGAATATCTCTGTAAATAACTCTTCTATCAATGTGAAAGTTTGCGAGGATGTTGAGGAACATGTAAAATATAGCCCGAAACGTTTGAAAGTATTTTGAAATGCTTATTTCTGAATTATAATTATTTATGCAAATTAGGTGCCTATTTATTTATTCATAATTTATAAAAAATTATTTTAGAAAATTGAGCCCAATCTCTCTTTGAAAGTTGCTCATGATAGTTATCAACAACACTGTCATAAAGAAATTAAGATTCAATTGAATTATTGTGCATTTTTTTCTTTCATTATTATCTTTTATCTTATATTATTGTTGTTATAATTTCTTACATTTTTGGAATGTTTCATTTTTCAGAAATTGAAACTGATCTCTAACTAACATGATCTTGATTCAAATTACGTATTCGAAAAGTCACTGAACCATGACGAAGCCACAAATTTTCTTCTCATTTGCATGATTTTCTTGTATCTTGTGCCCACTGAGGCGTGAAAACATCGAGATTTTTGTGAAAATAAAATCAAAAGTACTCCCCCAAAAAAGAATTAATATATTCAATCAAAGTAAGAATTTGAATTGTTGTCCATACGTGAGAAAAGGGCTTTTTCAGTCTCACGTGCTCAATGAAGCATGAATTTGTAAATATTTGCCATAGGATCACTAACACGTGCCTAAAGAATTTAAATACAACCCAAAAAAATGTTATTGAGATGCTTCCTAGTGCATAAAATTACTGCAATGCATTTTCGTAATTCTAAAATGGCTTATTTTTTGGTTGTTTGATGGGTTCATTCAACCGTGAATGACTGGATATCGGTTGCATACACTTCCAAAATAGGAATTCCCTCATATTTGATCGATTATACCATGGAAAAGAAGTAAAAATCGCAGTTTGGGCAATTTTTTCTACATGCTCACTCAACCGTGAAATTTGACGCAAATTTCTTTTGTGCATATTGGGAAGCACGTTTTGCATACATTCTGAAATCTAAAACGGGTCCGTTGTCATTGAATACAAGTTGCCATTTTAGGCTTCCGAACTTCAAAAAATGACATTTTTCATTCAACCATTGCTCACTGAAGCATGACTACATGATTTTTCCTAAAATTCGCTCCCATTGTGGCTAATTAAATGCTCTACATGAACATATAATTAGATTTTTTAAATTCCTCCTGGTTCAAACATTATTGATATCTGAAATAGGGGGATTTTCTTTTTGTGTTGTGTGTAGAAACCATCTCTGGCGGTTCATTATTAGGTTTGGTTTGTTATGTAAATGGTAAACCAACCTCGAACCTATTTTGGATAGCTTTCCGTAACATGCGCCTAGCCTACCAGCACATACTCTAAAACGACATTTTAACAAATTACACCATGTTTGTGGTGAAGACTCACTCCTATTCAATTTTTACTTTTAAAAAATATCGTCCCCAACATCTGACGTATAAACTGTAGGGGAGACTGGGATAATTATGGCCCTGGGGTAATTATGGCCCCTTTGTCTTTGAAAGCTTATCATTCTTTACTGCATTACGCAATGATAATTTAATTTTTACACATGCCTAGCTAAACTCTTCCTACTATCATATGAGAAAAATAAGCCATTTACATGAAATTTTGTGCTTAGTAGAAGCCTAAAATGTACAGCAATTACAATTCTGTTCGTTGGAAAGTGGCAAGTCTGCTTTTTTATGTGGGGTGTGATATCATTAATTAAAATCATTTGAGATAAAATTTTGATTGAAACTGAAACAATAGGAAGTAAAAAAACACTACAGAAAAACTTCCACCTGAATATTTTCAATAGAAGAGCTGTAAAGGGGGATCAAATTGAAAATGTCATTTGGGGTAGTTATGGCCCCCAATGCATATGGCCCCCAATGCATAAACAGTGTATAAGCGCAGATAAGCGTAGATGGGGACATTAACTTGTACGATTTTGTACATAAATATGTGTATTGCTTTGATTGCAAAATTTCAACATTTTGGCTGAACCAATTATTGACTAAATCATTGTTGGTGGTTGATAAGTTTATTAGGAATACCCAACAACATTTATTATACATTACCCTCATTAATTAGCATAATATCTTTGAATTCATACAGTCATTACAATAGGGGCCATAAATACCCCAACCCGTGGGGTAATTATGGCCCCCCAAAGTTGTTAACATAATGGTAATTAATATGCAAATGAGAAGTAGCATGTTTACACTTTCTTTTGTATATTATAGGTATATAGATTGACTGTTTTTTTTTTTTACATAATTAGAATATCATCGGACTTTTCATTTAATGGTAGTAATAGGAAATGTGAAAAGGGGGGCCATAATTACCCCAGTCTCCCCTACGTAGTCTCGGAAAAATTTGGACTCTGCATCACACAACATGCAATGGCTGCACTTAAAAGCCTATTTTTCCAACTGACCTATGAAGCAACTGAAACGGGTTCTGGGTAGGTTTGAAACAAAATAGGGGTCTCATTTCTACACACAAATTTAAAAAATATCCCACTTTACAGAAAATGGAGGTTACCAAAATGTGCAGGCAAATAAAGTTTTACGACACATTTCGGTAACAGAAGACTATTTTCGGGGAGGGTGCACAATCGGCACATTTTGGTAACAAAATTCCTTTACCAAAATGTGCAGTTACCAAAATGGTAACATTCCCTTCCCAAACCATCTCCAAAAAATCCGGAACAAGCATTCGTGTATGTGGGCTGATAAAATGATGCTAAAGCTGATTGCAATGCCAGGGTAATATTATCCAAGCTGTTTTCTTGATAACTTGTGCATGAAAAATCTCAATCTCCTTTCACGTGTTATATTAGCGCTGATGCATACTTTAACATCGATTATTGTACACGTTACAATTATAATAAACTCTATTTTCTGCTCATAATATTGTTATGATGAATGTAAGTCTAGCTCTTTAGTTGCAAAACATAAAAAATATCGAAGCCGATATTTCGTTGATGTGAAGTACATGTACATAATGAAGGGGATTGATGATTGACTTATGATTTCTCAGGAAAAATGAAGAAACCTAACAATAAAGCTACGTTTTATATATATTGCTATAGTTACCCCGACCGTTTAAAAAAAAAAATTGTTTGATTGGCAAGTATCAATCAAACTCTTATATACAGATGATTGCAAAAGTTAATGAACATTGTTGGATTAAAAGTGATAAGTTCCTATAAATTCTTTTTCTCATCATCAACAAAAGAGTAACAACTTATATATGAAATATTTTATTGGAACTCACCGCGGCTCTGTACTGCATGATACTGCAAGTTTGATATTTACATGCAGTACACATGCCGGATTTTGATTTGAAGTTATCCTCCTTTCCGGGTTTGATATTATTCCAATTGATGTTAATGTTCTCGGAGGCATCCGGTCTCTGTTGCTCATGAAAAGCGCCAATAGCATGCAACATTTCGTGCATGACAACACCATTCTGCAAAGAAAAACATTCAAAGCTGAATAAGAGTGCCAAATTTCCTCCACTTCTTACCATAAAGAGTAAAAGTTATACGTCTTCGTGACATTTTTTTCAAGAACCAATATACGCCAACAAACATGATAAATGTGGGATTTTAGATTTCAGATGTCTGTCAGTAATTCTAAATTGTTTGTTTAGATTTCGTGGAACTAGGGACATTAGAGATCGCTTCATTTTTTGTTTCTTATATAAGCAACACGTAGGAACTACGCATCCTATAGCCTTTGTACTATAATAAACGGGATTGTACACGTTCATGTAATAAAAATACAATCTTAATAAATGGTATTGATATTTAATACTTTTTTTAATATTCTTGCATTTAGTCCCTTTTGGAATGAAACATTTGAACCGACTTAATATCTGATTTTTGGTTTTAAAAAACTTCAAAATTTGTAATTTTCACTGTCATTTTATTCGTACACCTTCAGAATGACATCTAAACACATTTTCGCCTAAAAATTCTCCATAAAATTAACATTTCAAAAATTTGTTAAAATCAAAACTTATAGCTAGATTTTTTATTTGTTGTTAAAATGGCCTAAAGAATTTGTACAACCACGTGTACCAAAATGAAATCATATGTACACGGTAAAGAGATAAATAAAAAAATCAATGATTAACTCAAAATCTCCAAAAGTGGATTTAGTCCCTTTGGGCATGTTGGGAATGAAACACTTCGTATGTGAAAGTACCCTTACTCGCAAAAGTATTACATCACAGCTGAATTTTTTGTTTAATTGTACTATTATCTTGTTATATTTCATGAATATGTGAAGTATAGTCTACAATTTTTGTATGTTATGTAAGGGGAGACCTGTACCTTTTTATCCCTAAGCGCAATGGATGACCCGACCCAGTCATTAAGGGTCATAGGAACAAAGTCCCAACAAATGCAAAAACGAAAACCTCCGACAAATTAATAAATGCCAGCACTATTGGAAGATAAAAGAAGCCATACCCATGGAAAAAAAAATCTGTCGTTGCTATGAAAAAAAATTAATATGGGTATTGCAACGTCGGTTTGATGCAACTTTATTACACTAATTATCTATTTGTAGCTAATTCTCATAATTGATATACTGTAGCTCGTATCTCAGAGCAGCAATTATATTTTTCACAATGTTATATATTATGTTTTACTCGATAATCACAACCTCTATTTCGGCACGCATCCTCCTGAGCAACGGCGCAAAAGAATTTTATCTTCCATGGGTGAGGGCGTTTTTTACTTGCCCTTGTAATTAATTGTTCATTATGGCCATTATTAATTTTGAGAAAAGTATAAACAAAGCCTATAACAAATTCTTTTAGGGGCATTTGTTATTTTGCCTTTTTCTTTGTTTAAAAAAAGACCAGTGCCCTGTAACACGAAGACTTACGATTGATAAAAATTTACGATTGATATTTTTTTTCTCTGTAGCCTCATTTTGAACTCAAATACAGTCATGGATAAGGATTAGGATATGATTAAGATTAGGGTTAGGGCCAGGGTTAGGATTAAGATCAACTTTGTAGCACCCTGTCCATGAGGAGGCTACTGAGAAAAAAAATAATCGTATCTTTTTATCAATCGAAAGTCTTTGTGTTACAGGATACTGGTCTGGTCATATAGTGCTCTCAGGAACAAACAGGGATAAGTCTTCTTTTTAAGAACATACTGAAATAGTTGATATGACCCTAGCGATGAATGAAACAACATATCAAAGACTTGCAAATTTAAGGAAAAAATATACGAAATTAAAATATACGAAATTAACATGTTGTCATATTTATGGCCAGTGAGGGTATAAGGACATCTAACAGAAATCAAATCTCACAAAACGTCACAAACTCTACTATCGAAATAATCTCTTTAAATGAATTAAGAATTTGCAAGCACCAATCTTACCGTATAACAACCAGTCCCTAGATTTAAAACTTGGTTCAGTCCCCCGGTCATTCCGATATAGGACCAGCACCTGAATGATAACATGATATGGGGATTCAAGTTCCAATGTTTCTGACGTTTGCAAATATAATATTTGAATTAAAATAGACATAACATATTATCTCGCCATATTATACCTATGTATACAGGGTGCCTCAGAGAAAGCAGAACCCAAATGGCCAGTTTTTTCTCTCTATGAATGCAAGCAAATAATGAAATATTAAATGCTCCATTTAAAATTTAATTTGTTTTCTTTCTTTCTTTTGACACACAAAAGAGCCACGGAAGGATGAGCAATAAGAGTTTGAAAATTGATGGTCAAAACCAATTTGCACGGATCAAAGTAGCCTAATGTGAAACGCGCTGGATGTCCGCTGCAAGGGAACGATACATGCTCAACATAATTATTTTGTGAATGGAAACTAAAAAAGAACATAATTATAAGAAAAGCTAATGGACTGTCCCTTTCTAAGGCAAGGCTGTTGCTTCCATTCCATTCATTCTTTGCAAATTGAAATCTACCATTAAATTATATCTACGCGCTAATCTATCGTGATTTTTTCGAAAAGTATTTGATGGCAAATGAAAGTAAAACTTTAAACTGCTGCATTTAAAATTTCATTACTTGCGTGTGTTCACGTAAAACAAAATGATTACCAATTCCGCTTTTTCTGGGACTCTTCAGTAAATTGAATGTAGGCTTAACAAATTGTCTTGCTATATAGTGCGTCCCAGAAAACAACAAAACCGAGATCGATCGATGTTTTATCATAACTTAACCTTAATCAAAATAAATGACCCATCAATGTAAAGCTTCGTTTGATGACATCAATATGACCCATATGTTACACATGAGTGAGAAAAACAATTTGAAGAGATCAAGGAACCAAAAAGCACTAGGCAGAGTTAACAAAAATAATTCACGCATGGATTATCCAATAAATTCTCCTGTTACAGTCTTCTGTCTAGTGCTAGGACGGGTAATAGTGAAATAAATTTGTTGAATGAAATTATTGAAATGCAAGCACTATTTCAAATGAGCATAACTTTCCTATTTCGAAAGCATTTTAATTGGTTGTGTTGTATATGAAGGGACAGGAATTAATTTTTTAATTATGTAGATCTTAAAGAGAATTTCAGATACCGCCCGCCTAACGACGTTTTGGTTTTATCTCTTCAAATTGTTTTTACTCACTAATGCGTGACATTATGGGTCATAACGATGTTATCAAATTAAAAATAAAAAAAAAACGCTAAGCTTTAGATTGATGGGTCATTTATGCATTTTGGATTAAGATTAAGTTATGATAAAACGGTAAATTGCCATTTCGTCTAAACCCAGTTCGTTCGTTTAGTCTCATCCCACATGGTCTAATTCTATTTCATCTACAACACTTCACTTTGTATCATTTTCTGCGACGAGAAGAGATTGACATGTCTACAAATCGACTGTTTTGGCAACCGGTATTACACTTCTTTTGGCCTACTTCCTAATAAATTAAAAGAAATAACCATATAAATCCATATATAAATATATATATATATATATATATATATATATATATATATATATATATATATATATATATATAGTCGATATAAAAATATTTCGACTACATTTTGCAACAAGAAGCAGTAGCAGCTATGTTAAAGAGTAGTTCCCTTCTCACATATATATATATATATATATACAGTGGTGGCCAAAATTATTAGAACACCAAGCATATTTAAATGATTTTAATAATTTTCATTCAGTTGACCATTTAAATACCTATAAAATGGTTGGAATGTCTCAGAATATCATCAATATGCTTTAAAAACTAAATAACAAAGCCATGCGTTGGGAACTCGCCCCCAAGTCGCCTTTTTTTATGTCACCCCACCAATTGCAAAATTTAAAAATCTTGCCCCTTTCAGGATCAAAGTGTCATAACGTTAAACATTTTAAGCCTCTTCCTACAAAAGTATATATATTCTGAAAGGAAATTTCCTGAGGATATCAAAAATGCCATTCATAACAACACAGGGTGAAGTAGTGACATCTTATGTGGGGATTTTTAAATTATTTTTGAAGGGCCCCAATTTTTTTAATTCAGTGCCCCTATTTAAGTCCATTGTTCCAATGACTCTTAATATTTCAACATATTTCAATTGCTCATGAAATGTCCTTTAAAAAATATACATTTACAAGGAGTGTCTTCTTTAAATTAAAAAAAAAAATAGTCTTAACCTTCAGTGGGCATGGTTATTTTGGTCATCTAACCACCAAGGGTGGGGGCGAATCCACCTCCCCTTTTGACCAAATTTGCTGAAACTTCGAATGTATTTGAGGTATATTAGAATAAATAAGCCTGCTAAGTTTCATACTTCTACCTCAAATACTTTTTGAGCAATCGGCATATGTATTTGGCATTTTACTTTTTTGCATTTGGACTATATGTTTAATACACAAGTCTATGGGGAAATCAAACGCTCATAGCGCAACTATTTTTAATGCTGCGCATTACCAGATGGTCGAAACTATATAAATTTGGTATCAACATATATGTAAGACATTATGCTAAAAAGTCATGAAAGCTCATGGCACACAAAGGATATTTTTAATCTGATTTCGGCAAATGAACTAGGGCATTGATAATCCCATAGACTTTGTGTAGGTTTAGGTGTTCTAATAATTTTGACCACCACTGTATATACATGCGCAGAAAGAATATTTATCAAGAAATCTTACGATCACAAAATATTTCGACAAAAATGGCTGATTAGCATAAATTATGCAAAATAGCCCATTTTTACCCAAAACAAGGTCTACCTTACACCTTAGTAAGTCCATTTTTTGGGACAGAGGTGCGGTTCTTTAAACATATCTCTAGGATATGAATGAATTGGAATTCCAATATTTTCTTTTATTGTTTTATAATAGAATTTAGATTCTAGTTTCCAATGTATCTAGTACATGAATGTTTTTTGATTAAATTCAGATTTGTATTATGAAATTGTTGAATAAAAAAACTACCGAGTTTAAAATGAACAGCAAATTGCGTTATGAGGTGGATTTCATCAAATTTTGGTAGACCCTCACCCCTCCCCCCCCCCGCCCCCCCCCCCCCTCCCGTGTGACACCTACACAAAAGCCATAGAAAATCATGCGCAAAATGCATTTTTCTTGATTGTAGAAAACTTATCATATTATCCAAAAATCTACAACACCAAATGAAATGAAAAAATCACAGATGAAAGTCTGTTTTTTTCTTTTCTTTTTATTTTAATGGAAATATCAAGCACAACTAGATTCTGATTATTCTTCATAGTATACCAAAAAAATGTTTTCCACTTGTTCCATTTAATTTGATACAGACTGTATACAACATAACTTATGAAAATGTATTTCATTAATGGGTCTATCTGAAATTTGGAAGATATAGACCAGTTTACGATTCCAGAACAGATAGAACATAGAATTACAATGTAGATCAGAACGAAATGCTGGAGGAGTTGAGGCTGATGATGTTCATTATTCCTAAAACTGTTCTTAAATTAATGATTTATCATTGCCAAATGTCAAGTGTTAAAAATTTGGTTTAGATTTTTTTTTTTTTTTTCTTAATTGGGTTAAAATTTAAACATACAAATTTGATTATTTTAATTGGATTTTTCTTCAGTACAACATTTACATTTGATGACAGAGTAAAAATCAAATAAAATCCTTAAATTAAGTTTGTTAATCGGACTCCGGACAATTGCTAGTGGATTGTTCGGAGAGAAAACGGGCAGACAATCTTTTGCCCATTTCCATCGTCTTGCCTTATATACCGAGTGAGTCAGAAAAAACTAGACACCTAGAAAAATGTCAATAAAACGGAAACCAATTAATGAACCAAAAATTATTATACATATTCTGAAAGAGTAATTTCTCCCAAATCTTCTGGTACCGTTTTTGTGTTTGTCTATTTTTTTCTGACTCACTCGGTGGAATAAACTCCTGTTTACATCTTACTTTAAAATCGTATTGAAATTTTGCCAATCCAGTTGTCTAAATAAATATGGACTTGACTTGAGACGGCAGTTCAGCATACCCTTTAACGTCGTTCACTTCCTTCACAATTTATTCTAGAGTAAACGAGATTTCGCCTACAGAAGATGAAATTTCAATCATAGGCAACAGTATGTCGTATTACTTACCCGGTTTCCTGATTGTTGATGGCAATAAAGTGATCAACTGTAGGTGGGTTGTCACAATCTACATTTTCCTCTATAAAGTTCAGTATTCCTTCAAATAGCGTTGCCAAATTACCAATGGCCGTCCTAACAACGGGAGTATCAACTTCACCTGTTGATTAAGTTTTAAAAAAATATGTGGTTTTACGAAAGCAACCATTAAAATAGGCGATTTTTTTTTAATGTAAGCAAATTCTTAAAGTGCCTGAATACGAATTATTCCATACATTCCATCCTTTTTACAAAGAATTGTATTTCAAAATTACATGCATTTACTATGTTGTTATTTTGAACACGCCAATAAGTGCGTCCAACCACCCATACTAAACGAATGTAGCTTGTGCTAGGTCATGTACAGACTGTATAAAAAATGATTCAGTCGGGGAAAATAATTTAGGGATGAATATCTTTTCAAATGATGTATATATACTTAAAGCCTAGATATTTTTCTGGTTGATGCACTTTGTTTCAAATAATTTGCGTTTGTAGAAGGAAGGTTCTCCTAATTTATGTATGAAGACATAAGAATTAACTTTACACAAATCCGTTGTCCTTTTACTTTTATTTTGGTGACTTAAAATTTATGTTTGTCTGTATTGATTTTTTTTTTTTTAATTATTTAATGTAACAAGCTTAGCTTTTAACTTAGGCTCCTTCATATTTCTTTCTTTCTTATGCTACTGATGTCATTCTTTTTATGATTTATCAAATAATGTATATTTTTGAAATGACATATAATTGTTGTTATTATTATTGATTGATTGGAATATGTAAATAAACTGAACTGAACTGAACTGAACTGATTTACACAAAGGCATGGTAAGGCGTGAGCAAAAATGATTGTTTATTGAGTGAAGAAAACTAATATCTTAAGATCTACAGCACCATGAGGTGCTATGTGCTCAAAAACAGAATAAACATATCTCATCAACAAGGTTAGGCGAGAGCAGAGCAAAAGCTGAAATTGTAAGCACTTTTTCTAATCCTCATGAACATGATTTTAAAAAACTTATATACTGACATGGCTTTACTTTTGTCCTTTTTTTTTTTTTCATTTTTGTGCTGCCAAATAAATTATGAGAGCTCCTACGGCCCCTGGATCTGTAATATGATATACAGTGATTTTCTTTTTATTTATTTATTTATTTTACTTTATTTATTCATTTATTTTATTTTATTTTATTTTTTTGTGCCGGTTTTGTAATTATACAGGTATTAATTTTGATATTTTATCCCAAAAAAAATAATTTAATATTGATATGCTGGCGCCAAGCTCGATCTAAATAGTTTTAAATAGAAATAGGAGCATTTTATAATTAAAAAAAAGAATAGGTGGGGCTCGATGATATCACCCCCCCCCCCCCCCCCCATCTCCCATAGATAAGCCCCAACCGACATATAGGAGGGAGTCCTCTAATTCCCATTTTAAAAATAACTTAATAATATAACTTATTACATAATAATAACTAATAATGAGTTTAAAATTTTGTCAAAAAGAGAGAAATGATACATTAGCGTTTTAAAAGAATTTGGGAGCAGAGAGGGGGAGGGGGCTCAAAGATATCAAACCATCCGCACACCACTCGGGGAGGAGCCCCAACCAATATATTCGGGACCCCTTGTTATTATTGAACAAAAAAGTTTAACAGAAAGACATGCAATCCGATTCGGTAACGAGCTGCATGAGCTAAAGATTTGTCAGGAATCTGAAATATGAGCATTTCAAAACAAATTATGAGCAGAAGGGGGAGGAGGCTAAAAAAAAATATCAAAGCCCTACCCCTCTGGGGGGCTCAATGGCTGAGCCCCAACCAAAATAGTAAGGACCCCTTGTTCCAAGAGAAACCGGAAATATGAGTTTTTCAAAACAAATTATGATCAGAAGGGGGGCTCAAAAATTTTGAAGCCCCCACCCCCCCCCCTCAAACAACGAGGGGGAACTCAATGGCTGACCTCCAAGCTCGATAGTAGCTCATATGTTCCTATAAAATGTATATTATGTACTTAAAAAGTGGTTGGGAGCTCAATGATATACCAGCCTCATTAAAATAATGGGATGGCCTTAATGAGTCTGAGTCCCCTCCCCCAACCCCCCCCCCCCCCCCCCGCCCCCCCACCCCTCCTCCCCCCACCGCCACACCCACCCGCCACCCCCACCCCACCCTCCCCCCCACAAAAAAAAAAATGATAAAAATCTTTAGGGCATGCAATATTTCTGAGTCAAATAAGATAATATTATAAGGGCGATCGCCGATATTTGTACGGCATCAAAAAATATTGAGGGGGCTCAACGATATCAGACCCCCCCCCCCCATTATTTTTGGGGGGGCTGTGCCCCCAAGCTCACCCCTTCCCCTTTTCCGAAGCCTATGACAAATTATAACATAAACAATACAAATACAATTATAATTTCAATATTTCTTAGAGCGTAGTTTATTATAACCCCTCCCAAAAAGTTCCGCAAATCGACTTTGGTCCATGATTACTTTTATGTATGTATCCAAATTTGGATGGACGCTCATTCCGTTATTATAGGTTAAAAATGTTGTATATGGTATCAAATGGTTAAGAAATTTATGCATATTACGTTTAAACCTGGTGTATAGTTTTGGTAACAAAAAAGGAATTGGCACAAAACCGATCAAATGTAGTTACATGTTGTCCACATTGCTCTAAAAGATATGTGTGAGAGATCTTGTGATATTCCTTTCATTATTTCCGATGAATTTCATTGAAAATGTTTGAATGAAGCGTAATTTAACTGCCGTTTAGACCTCTGCTGACAGGTTTGCACGCCGGAGGTTACGGCGTGAATTGGTGCGAACGATCTGTGTGTAACACCTACACAAGAGAATCCCCATTGGTTTTCCACGTGAGCGCTAACATGAGACGGGTTCCCGACTTATCTTTTTTATCCTTATATTATGAAATAAAGACACTAAAACGAGATTTCAAGTACTATAATTTGCTTTATTATTGTTATTGGAGGTAATCTTTCATAATTTAGCTTAATATGAATCAAAATTATTTTTACTTTCTCCCGAAACTATACACCAGCTTTAAAGCAATAAAAAAAAAGATGATTTCTTACTGCATTCCACAGAGTTAAATACGCACTAACTCTATGCTGCATTCACACTCGACGCGCAAGGATGCGCGCATTGTCGTGTGCGCGCGCATTTTTCTGAAATGCTTAAAATGACCTGAAACGTACTCTTAAAGGAGGACTCCAGGCTGAAATTAAAAAGTTTTGTAAAGTAAAGTAAAAATTTAACAAGCACAATACAGAAAATTTCATCAAAATCAGATGAAAAATAACAAAGTTATGCATTTTTTAGGCATTTAATTTTTTTTCGTAAAACAGTTTTTGGCATTGTCTCATTGTCTCATTTGAATATTTGAGCAAACTGATGATGTCACAGTCCCCCTACTTCTTGTGTATTTTATTATATAAAATCCTATATTAATCTCATTTTTTCATATATTGCGTATACGGAAAATCCATCCTTCACACTGAAATAAGTAAAAGCACTTGTGACCTTGAACATTCCGTAAGGATTAATCTCTGTTTTTATGTCCTTGGGGCAGAAAATCTTGATAATTGGTATTTCATACAATACAATACAAACAAAGTAGGGGGACTGAGACATCATCAGTTTGCCAATTTGAATATGGTAAGAACTGTCTCCTAAAAAAAAAAATCAAAACCTAAGAAAATTCATAACTTTGCCATTTTTTATCCGATTTTGATGACATTTTCAGTGTTGTGCTTTTTAGATTTTACTTTATTTGTCTAACAATGCAAATTCCAGGCGGGAGGAGTTTTTGAACGAACCTAAAAGCGACAGGCCGCTGTCAGATATCAAACACTCGATCGCCTGTTGCAGTCGAAAGGATCGCCACCGTAAGTTCGTATCCGGTTGATTTTAAGCTGCGACAAGAGAAGTCGGGCTGAAAGATGCGCGAAGGTCAAGGCAATTGTATTTCCGGATACAACCTATTGTTCATCAATTGTTTATGCGGAAGCAAGGCGTTGTCGTAGCTTACCATAGACAGAGTCTATACTTATGTGTCCTACGGTCACCGTACCTACGATTCTGCCATGACTTTGGCAGGTTCTGACAGACGCAGGTTGTCGCCACAGCGATCGCCTCCTTTGGGACAGGCCCTTTACATGACTTTGAAGAAGAAAAAAAAACTGTAAAAACAACCTGCGTGTCCCGTCCGCTCCGTACGTTTCTAAATAAAAAAAACAAAAAAATTGCTAACGACCCCTTCTGATCAACACCTGACTTTCATATTGTCCAAGATGAAATGTTAAAAAGAAAAAAACACAAATACTCACTATTGCAGAAAGCATAATAGATGTTGCCGCCTGGCCATATGTTGATATTTGCGTGTGTTGTGCACTGAAGAAAAAAATAATAATTTGATAGACAATTCATAGAATGTACAATCACACGCCAATAGACCAGTTTACTAACATATTCAAGTCTTATGCATACTTTTTATAAAAAGGTTGTTCTTGACAACCTGAAAGCATGCCTGAGACTTGCCTGACATAGCAACAACTAATGTATGCAAACCGGATTCCATGTATTGTAGTTCATTCTTTTATTACAGGTTGTTTGTATACATTGTTAGTATGTCGCCAGGAATGACACATGGATAAAATATAATAACTAATGTCATAGGGTGCTATCTCACTTCGCGGAAACAAAATTGAGACTGATTTGCCAGCATGACATTGCACTACATCTGTTTCCTCAGTCTCCGCGACAACTTTTTCTGTGCCACAGGAGACAGATCTAGTACAATGCCATGCTGGCTAATCCGTCTTTTGTACAACGTAACCTTTTGTATGTGGGACAAAAGATTTCGTCGCGGAAAAAGAGGAGACAATGCCATGCTAGCAAATCTGTCTCAATTTTGTTTCCGCGAAGTGAGATACCACCCTTAGTAAACTGGTCTTTGGCTAACAAATCATGGATGACAATGCAATTCGCTCGCTCGCTCATCTCTGTCCGTGATTTTGAGTTCAAGGGTTACTCTGGTTAGCAACAGGTGCAAAGAAAGACAACCATTAAAAGAAGTATAAGGCCCATATTCTACTATGAAGACTAAGTTCGTATGCGTCGCAATCTTGTACAACTCTATTGTTAGTCCACCCCCTGGACTGTAGTTCACTATGGTATTACCATACATACGCACACACGGCGCGTACGTACCCACATAACGTACACGTACACGCAGAATATCAATACCTAACTACATTTATATATATTTTTCGAGAAAGTGAATTCGTGGGGCAAGTGAATTCGTTGGGTGAAGTGAATTTAGGAATCGCGCGCAGCGGACTAGCGCGCGTAGATCGGAAAGGCAAGGGGCATCATATTATATCGTCCAGGACGTGGACTACTCTATTGTGAGACCAGCGTTAGACAAAAGGATCGCAGTTCATCGCACAATAGATTCTACGAACTTGCGACGCATACAAACTCAGTCTTCATAGCAGAATATGGGCCTAAGAGTTTGTAAATGGCACCGTGAAATAAGGAATTTCACTGGCTTATTTAACCACTTGGCTGCGGACCACGTATTTATACGTGCTTGGCATTTGTACGCTGTGCGCGGACCACGCAATATTACGTGATCATGCTATTGTCTGAGCTTTGTCTGTTTTGACGCACCAGCACCACGCTGGTCATACCCGTATTGTGCAGTTAGCACCATGCAGCAGTCAAGTGGTTAAGCAACCCCAATTTCAGATAGACCCCGATAAACCTCACAGTAGCGTGTTTTCGCTGGAAAACGGAGGACCTAATCTAAAACGTTTGCATAAAAAGGGCACTATTTTCAAAATAGCTGCAAGCCCTTGTTTTCTATCTTCTTCAATAACTCTGAATAAAAGTTTCCAATGGTGACCGCACATGTCCTCTTTGGCTTGTGAGATATTGTAACGTCTATTGTTGCAAGATAAATTCAATCCGTATCTAGGGCTTTCATATACAGTGCGTCCCAGAAAAAAATTACGTCCTACGACAAGGGCGTTTTGTCTACAATGCTCCTCCCCACCTAGGTGCAAAATGGGTACCCGGTAGGAATGGAACGAGTGCGCCTTAAAGGCTGCCGTGTATCTGAATGATCCCTTTGGGATTGGACAGGTGTCAGAAAGACTTACAAGCATCCGATGACCGGGGTAATGAAATTTGTAAAGCGCTTAGAGAGGAAATTGTTTCATATTAAGCGCTATATAAGAAGCTCTTATTATTATTATTATTATTATTATTATTATTATTATTATTATTATTATTATTATTATTATTATTATTATTATTATTATTATTATTATTATTATTATTATTATTATTATTATCATTATTATTTTGAGAGTCTCTGTCGTATTGAAATGTTAGAGGTTTTTTTTTACTTTGATATTTATTTTATAATAAAGAGTCGCTCTATATTCAATGATAGCAAACGTATAACTGTGTTGTAACGGATGACTGAGCACTTGGGCTTTAAAAAATCGTAAAATTTGTCTTACAGTATACACCAAGTTTGAGCAAAAGCAACCCTTGTAATTCATTTCATTTTTAATATTTTGTCCCTTATGAATAGACTCAGGAGGACTGACCTAAAACAATGAATGAATGATTAGATGCCAGGATTGCTTGTGACAAAACTTGGTAGAAAGTGTGTTTCACCAAATTTATCAAAATTCAAGTGCTCAGTCTTCCATGCTAGAACAGGTACAAGTTTGGTATTACAGGAGAGATTATGAGTTGGGGTGGTATCTCACTTAGTGGAGACGTCTCCGCGACGGATAAAAAGCATTAGAGACGTGTCCGATATCTTATTTCGCCGTATTTTGACATCTTACCCACCATTTTAGCAACATGAGGGCGCTGCTGGCTCAAAAATAAGTACATGTTACCAAGTTTAAACAATATCCCCATATTTGGTATACATCTGGAAAGTTTGAAAAAGTTTGATACTGTTTTGACAAAGTGAAGGTGATTTTAAATCATTTGTTGAAATCGCAAAGTCTAACAGAGGCAAAATTTTTAAATTATGCTTATTTTACATGACTTCCATATATGGCAACTTCAAAATTTCGTAGCAAAAAAACAAGCACATGAACCTATATTATTTTTTTGCATTTTTGGCATACATAGATACCAAAATGCAAAATTGTGAAAAATTTGGTGAAAATGACATGAACTTCGTTTTAACTGTGCAATGTCCTTAAATGGTAGATAACTTTGAATTTGTTATCATTAAATTATAGATATAATTATGATAATAATAATAATAATAATAATTATAAAAATGATATTGGACATGTAGGCCTATAAACAGTTGTGCTCATAAGTATTCATACCCCTATCATTTTCAAAGTATTTTGAGTCGTGGTGCTCACTGGATGTGTTTTCTGTTAAACTTTCTGGTGATTTGTAGACATGGGAAAATTGTGAAATTCTGATAAATCTGGTATTTCAGGTGTATCTTATTGACAGATTTATTGAAAACAACATGTTCATAAGTATTCATACCCTAGGAGTTCTCAGTCCAATTTATTACTTAATAACCACGATTGTAAAGCTTTTTATTTATTTTTTTGGAGGGGTCGAAACAAACACCGGAAAGAGTTTTTTTTTTTTTTTTTTTTTTTTTTTTTTTTTTTTTTTGTAAAACCTGCTGGCTGACTGAGATTGCATGGTTTTCGAGCCATCATGATTGTGTGTCTGCAGCTCCACAGACATATTTCTCGTGAGATTCTTGTCAGGACTTTTGATTTTTCTATCCAGAGCATTAATATCGATGTTGCTGAAATTCAATTATTGCACTAGCTTTCTGGTCCCTAATGCAGCACTTCAATGCTTCTTTAAGAAGTGCCACATGTGAAACTCTTCGGAAAACCTCAATTGGCATGGCAAGAAGTTCAACATTTCTTCTTGAATTGCTAAATAGGCCTCCCTTGAGGCCCTTACTACCCATAATGCAATACAAAGGCCAATACGGAAACCACTGACCAGCCAGAGATGAAGGTATCGCAAAGCGAATACTGCATAGAGGAGATATGTATAGAAACTGCCTCATAAAGACCATAGCTTTGCAGTCAGAACCACCAGGGGACTTTTGGGCAGTTCATGAACTCAGTTAAACCAAGATTAATCATTATCGGGTCGTGATTTTATAAGTTGATTAGAGTAAATTAGAGTTAAGGGCAAAAATAGACTTTTTTCAATCTGGCGAATTAAAGACAAAGTTTGAACTTCAAGAACAGTGTCCTGATTATAGCCCATGACATCCCTATGTAACCATTATGGGTTTTCTTCCTTGCAGGTAGCATTGGTATTCTCTTCAGAATAAGAGGCATCCTGATAAGGACGATTTTGTTAATATACTGGATGAAAACATGCAGAAGTATTCTTATAAAGGTTAACACAAATGACAATATTTCAACGCATATGGCCAATTCAGTCAAGAAGTGGATCAAGGACAATCGTAATGAATGATCTGAAATGAAAAAAAAATGAAGACCTGTCAAGAATCCCACTGGAAATGTGTCTCGGAATGTGAAGGCTCACATGATGGCTCACAGACCATGCAACCTGTGTCAGTCTGAAGATTTTACAGAGGTCTTACGAGACCCCACGGAAGACCTGAAGAAAGGCTCTGGACACTTGGAAGAATTATTTCAGGTGGTTATTTCGAAAAAAACTTTACAATCGTGGTTATTAAGTGATAAATTTGACTGAGGACCCCTAGGGTATGATATGAACATGGTGTTTTCCATAAATCTATCAATAAAATACCTCTGAAATACAAAACTTGTCAACATTTCAAATTTTCCTCATTGTTCAGTTGTTGATAGCATACTAATCACCAAAACGTTTGACAAAACACTTCCAGTTAGCAGCATGACTAAAAAAACTGAAAAAATGACAGGGGTATGAATACTTACGAGCACAAATGTATATAGGCCTACGTACAAGCATATACATGTATATATACTTACACTTGCCTCATCCGTGCTGGAGCGTTTAAACTGTGTGGAGAAAAATATGATAAAACTGTTTAACATTTATGCAGAGGATCATTGTCTAGCTGCTTTCCTCTTTCTTTATCTCTCTGTATAGGGATCTTTCTTATCTCTTACTGTCTCTGTCTTTCTCTCATGCCTCGATCACAGTTCGTGCTCGGGGGCCCGAGGGGAATCAATCGTTTTTATAATTTTTCTACAGTGCGGTTCCCATTTTTTTCGCACGAGATTTACTCCAAAAGCGACTTGGATAGAGATCAGCTATTGTCTCTACCCCTTTACCACCAAAGCTTTGATTCTGGGGCCCGTACGGTGAGTAAGAAAATAAATTTTGACCATTTCGTACGGTTCCCGACCGGCTCCCTTACGATTTTATGTGCATAATGGAATATTTTTCAGTAGTCATGCCATAAATGTAGGGTAACCATTCCATAACGAGCTATAACATTTTTAGTTTGTTTTTTTTTTTTTTTTTTCAGTATTGGAGCAGAAAATATTAATAAAGTTATTCCATATAGTAAAATATAAAATGAAATGTGGATCAATGACATCATACTCTTCAAATTGTCAGTGTTGGAATTGTTATATTTTACTCTAGGCCTACAGTTCAAACCACCTGAATTTCAGCCTGGATTCCTCGATTTAATAAATGAACATACATACCGCATCACCGTCATCGCGTTTGTCCTCCTATTAGAAAGAGGAACAACAGAGGGATATACTCTTAATAATCATGATAATAACATAACTGTATTGTGTGAATTTCTTTATCTCTATTTTTTCCTCGCTTTCTCGCTCTCCCTCTCTCTCACACACACACACACACACACACACTGTTGTTCTTCTCATTTATTTATTTATTATTTTTTTTTTTTTTTCAAAGAGAGTTGCCAATGTTGTCGGTATATGAAATCGGGCCCCTTGAAGAACGTAATGTGCAGTGATTCATATTTTTCATACAGAAATACATCAGAAATACTAGCACTACCATGACAAATTCGGTATCAACTAAAAGGATTAATATCAAGCTCTTTCACATGAATGGAATGACATGGGGACTATAGCATATTTTAAGTCTAATTTTATTTGAAGAAAAAATATTTGTGCCAAATTTATTCTATTGTTAGTCATAATATTTCCAAACATCGTTTCATAGCAATATATAATGTGAATCTATGAATGAGTTACATTTTTTTTAATTATCACATGTCACCATCGAACAGAAAAACTTGTAATTTAAATGTTTATGTTGAGACTTAACGAGCACAAATATGAAATGTTTTGGTTTAGATTTTTGAAAGTTTGTGTAAAATGTGAAGATTTTGGCGAAATATTTTTTTTTTTATTTATCAGCTCCTGATGACAAGCCAGTGTGATGAAAGAGCATGACATCCTTATTCGTTTGATACCAAATTTGTCATTATAGCACATATACTTCTTAAGATAAATTAATTTATATGATTTGGCAAGTGGACAGTTCCCATCGAATTTCTAGGTGTATGTAAACTTCTGGCCTCAACTGTATATCTATATATATATATATATATATATATAATATATAATATATATATATATATATATATATATAAGTATATATCCAACCATTTTTCTCTCTGTCTACATGCTTTCACTACGAAAATGATAAACAGTGTGTCGAAAAAGAATAAAAAATATCTTCAGAGGTAGAATATCATAATTCAAATATGCTTAGATTCAACACTAATAGTTTAGTAAAGATTAACCAATAACCCTCTTCAGTTCAATGAATAAGTTTTCCATTTAGAGATTCAAACATTACATCGATATATCAATTTTAAACATGTCAAAATATTGTATCTTAGCAGCAGTAGCAAAATTGTTATCCGGCTTTTTAGATTTTAGATTTTTAGGAAAGGTCTTACTTTCCACCTCACTGCGTTTGAACTGTGTAAAAAATATATAATATCAAATGAATTTTTGTTTTAATGGGACATATATATATATATATATATATATATATATGGTCAGTTTTATTCTTTGCTTTAAAAATACAAACTGTTCGAAGTTTTATGCATCAATGTCTCATTTCCCCTCTCTTTATCTCAATCTCAATGTGCATCTTTTTTCTCTTCTCTTCTCAGTCTTTTTTTTTTTCTTTTTGTTGACTAGTCTTCTTTTTTTTCAATCAAAATACATCAGTGTCTCGATATTCTAGCTAAACGTCAACATTTAACTGCAATTGTCATTATGAACGTCTGTTACAAGATATGAGATAAGGTTAATGTAAAAATTGATTGTGGAATTCAAAAGTGTTTTTTTTAATAATATGTCAAGGAAGAGCGAATTGAATAATTGAAAGTTTATGAGAAGAAAAAAATATGACAAAAGTTAATCGACATGAAGAGTTATAAATTCTGTGATCTTGTGGGTATACTTTTCATTTGATATCTATGCTCGAGCATAAAAGTTGTCTTCACGCCTATGCATGTAATGATGTACAAGAAAATAAAAAATGATTGTAAAGATTCCTGTGATTCTTAACAAACAATGACAAGTCAAAGAAGATAAAATCAAGATTCACTTATATTATGCAAAAGATTTCCATCAGTTCAGGTGATGATTCACTCAGTTCAATAAATTGACCATTTTCCATCCAGAAGGGAAGTGATTAAAAAAAAAATGTTTTTCCTCACGCTTATAGATACTTATTATCATTTATATTGATGTTTTCAAAGTTCCCGACTCTTTATGACTATTTGGAATAAATGAAAATACATACCGCATCCCCGTTCATCCGTTGTTCCTCTGTTAAAAAGGTAAATGAGTTACATATGACATTAACAAAAAAAACATTTCAATTTTGTGTAAGTGTGTGAAGGTGAGGTAGTGGGTATATGTTGCTGTGGTGTGTGTGTGTGGTGTGTGTGTGTGTGTGTGTGTGGTGTGTGGAGCGTGTGTGTGTGTGTGTGGTGTGTAAAGGTGTTTTAAAAGTGTTTTTCTGTTCTATTTATCACTGATTTTAATTCTTTCCTGCTTTCCTCTTTTACTACCACCCTCCTGAAGTGAAATGAATTATATTATAATCAAGAAGGTTTTGATAATTAGAACTTTAATCAAGTGTGATTACATGTGCATAAGCCCAAATTTGAAATGCAAGATCGTTAATAAAAGGAGAAAATTCAGCTGCGCTCGATAAAACTAATCTAGAACGCAATTTGTTAATAAGATATGTTTATGTATATACTGTATTGAAGGCCTTGTCACTTAACAACAAACAAACTTTGAAGTAAATGGTTGATTTTTCTTATTTGATATTAGGAAGAGTTCAGATCGGCATGTGTATTTATTTATCATCATGTGTTGCAGCAAAGAGTCATAAGCTATCAAAGGCAAATGGGCAATAATCACCTCTGTGCTACTATTTACCCAGTTTCCCGACCATAACAAAAAACCTACATACCTTTTCTGGCAGCTCGGCTCGCTAGAACAAACAAAAAAGGTGCTGTTAGGGATATATTCAATATAATTTTGGATTTTAAAAATCTATTGGGATGGACGCACTAAAATAGGATCACAAAGTAAATTTTCTGGTATGATCACAACAAAATTATAATAATAATCTCAATCAACAAAACATTAATAATAATTTCTTTCCCTTCCTCCTTTTCTAGTCCAACTGTTGTTTACTATGGCCTTCCATCCTTCCTGAAGTTGCTGAATAACAATAACTAAAGTTAGGACTGCATATTTCTTGACAAACTTCGTTATGTTAAAGTTGAGAATCATCGCAATTATATATATATATATATATATATATATATATATATATATATATATATATATATTTAATAATGATTTTATATTAAAATTCGAATGATTAATTAAACTTATTTTTCGAATTTCATGATTATGATGTATATCATATTTCCATGTGATTACATTTTACATTTCCTTTGATACTTCATTGATTGAAAGTCGATTGTCATGCTTTGCTATCTCACATAATTTTGTTTTTATGTCATGCAGAACTCACTTGTCAACAAGTACACTGATCACTGAGTGAGCCGATGTGTTTAAACATGACTTTGTAAAAACATATTAATAAATTGTATATATTGTTTATTTTAATGTTTAGGACGATAATATCCAAAAAGAAAACGATGAAGAGATTAAAGGTAGTGTCATCCTTTGGTAGGCAAAAACTATTGCATTTCTAATTTTTGAGAGGATATAGTAGTATATCAATGACTATATCTTCCCACAACACGATTAAGCTCAAATGTGTATGTTTGTCATTATATTGCGATTATCAAAATTCATTCCTATTTTTTCGAACCTCGAAAAATATACCGTACGGTGCGAACCGTTGACCGTTAGCGCAGAGAATAATGCACGCTGATGCGCCGTGTGTATATTGCTGTGTGTGGTCCGTGCTGCACGCGCTGTAATATCAGCGATGTTGATGGAGAGCTGGTCTAGATTGGTAGACAGATTTTCGCTTCATATTACTGATCTAGGCAACCTATGACAGTATAAGATTGAATAGACAGTTATAGGTTGATCATATTCTAGAGTTATGCCAAGTCGCATTAGTTTTCGCTATCTGTGAAAAAGGGTAACACTACCTTTAACAGAAATGATGAAGGCTAGTGATATAAGCTGTATGGGAACATAAATATCAGTTAATAATGATACACGAAAACTGCATAACAAAAATATTGAATATGTAGAATAATATAATTGTATAAAATAAAGATATTCCTAAAACTGATTTTAAAAAAGAGTTTGGGGATATATATTCGGGTTTTTAGGTGGTACGCGACGGGGCGATTTGTTACCTTTTTTCGGTTTAGGCTCAGTCATAGCTTAACCCTAAAAAGACTGGGGGCATCATGCCCCCCCCCCCCCCCCCGAATTTTCCGCGACCGTTTCCGCCCTTCGTGATTTTTTTTTTTTTTTTTTTTTGACCGCGCCGCTTGCTGAATATTTACTTTCAAATCTCGTGCATCTTTTAAAACCATTTTCGCACAAATCGGGCATACCGTTAGGACGCTGCACGATTTTCAAAAACATCCGTGAGACCGAATACGGCTCAAAAACGTGATTTAGTGTACAAAGTCAATGCAAATGGAGTTTTCTCACCTTATTCATAAAAATATGATTATTTACACTTTCATTGGCTGAAATCAATTATTTTATGTTTCAAAATGGTTCTGCAAAAAATTTTGCGAAAAAAAACTTAGAAAAACTAAAGGTCGAAGAAACAAAGAAATACATAAGTGATTCGTAAAATAATAAAAGAACATAAGAAATTAATTTCAATACTAGAATTTTATCCCAGTACAATTGTAAGGAATGCTGTAAGGAATAATGATACATAACATTAGCATCTAGGAGCTTTATTTTTTCAATTAGAGCAAAAAGTATCATATCATGCATAAATTAGAATAATTAATTCATATAAAATAAATTGATATTATTTCGGAAAAATTAACAGCGCAGTCTTGTAGATTACATGGCACACTACTATCATGCAAATTTTCGGCGCGGTCGCGTGATCGGCGGCCGAGATCTTAGGGGGCATCATGCCCCCCCCCCCCAGTCTTGACAGCTACCAAAACAGCCCAGTCTTGTTAGGGTTAATACGAAGTTTAGCGATCATAATTTCGAGGGCATATCATAAAAAAGGAAATGGCATTTCCTCAATGTTTCAAAGGCAAAGTCCACAAAATTACATTTCATATTGCTTTTGAGAAACGATTGGAGAACGGGTTTAAATTACTTATTTGTCTAATAACAATTGATTAACAAATTAAAGGCCATAATGATGAAACATACCTTGGCAGTTCCTTGCTGCATGATTTTTTCCTCTTCCTGAAGCCTTGCTTTCTCCGCATCAGCTCTCTAAAAAGGAAAATGCAATTATAATGATAACAGAAAGTAATTGTTATATATATGGTGCAGTCTATTTAAAATTTAAATGGCAGGCACGCAAAAGCCAAACGACACTTTGGTTATGTTTCCTCCGTTTGAGCAGTTTATTACTTTTTTTAAATTCTTTTAATCTTTTGTGCACATACGAGTTACATTGAAGATAAAGATGGAAACATCATCATGGAAAGAAACGAAATTCTTCATCGCTTGGAAGAATATGTATGAAAACTGTTCCGAGACGATAGAGAGCAGATACCAGTAAAGAGCAAGGATGGAGGCAACACCATATTGGAAAAAGTAATATCACATGCTCTTCAAAGCATGTCATTGGGAAAGGCAGATGGGCCAGATGGCCTTACAGCAAAGATGTTCACTGCATTGGGAGACTTTGGTGTGACACAAATAACCAATTTTGCAATGTGGATGGTCATTTTCCAATAGATGATAAAGTCTGTGTTCATTGCTATACCCAGTACTGCCAACCTAAAATCGTATTTTTGTCTTTTTCATTTGGATAAGGGGTACCAAACTCATTAAATGTCAATAATTATTCAGATCATAAAAATGTCAATCCCCATCCACCTGTCGACCTGAAAACCTTTTATTATTCAATTATTTTCAATAGAAAACAAGGTAAATATGCCAAACATTTTGACAAGTGTGTCATCCCTGCACCAAAGGCATTCGTTCTGGTAAATGAGGGACATAGACAATTCATTGAACAATTAAATGTTTTCTATGAAGACAGGTGCGATGTAGTATGGCATGATGGTGATGTGCATTCATAGACATCTATAGATCTTAGTACCCCCTTAAGAAGCGAAAGAGGATAGAAAAAGTACGGAATACGATTTTTTGTTGGCAGGTCTGTATACCAAAGAAGCCTGGTGCCACAAGATGTGACCAGTTTCGAACTATTAGCCTGATGAGTCATCTGACAAAGCTGATTCTGCTTGTGCTTTAGAACAGACTCCGTGGAAGAACCATTGGTGAAATATCAGAAGAACAGTATGGATTTAGACCAGATAAGGGTACCAGGAATGCAATCTTCATCATACATAATGCTATCTGAGAGGGCAATTCAGATGCAAGCAGACCTCTACGTGTGCTTCATTGGATTATGTCAAAGCATTTGACAAGGTTCAACACTAATCATTACTGAAAGTTCTAGAGGCCCTGGACATCGATGGAAATGAAATTGAACTTATCAAAAAACTTCTATTGGGACCAGCTTGCTGCTATCAAAATAATTGAGGGGGAGATGAGCAACTGGCTCAGCGTGGAACGAGGTGTGAGACAAGGATGCATCCTTTCACCCGAGCTGTTTTCGCTCTACACCGAGGTCATCACGCGATCAGTAAAAGAAATGAAAGGAATAAAGATTGGTGGAGGCAACATATCAAACATCAGATATGCAGATGATACGATCATGATTGCTGACTCTGAGGAGAAGCTGCAAAACCTCATGGACAGAGTAGTCTCAGACAGTGAACAGAAAGGTTTGTTATTAAACCGTAAAAAGTAATTTGTCTTGTCTTCTCAAAATCATCTCCAACTCCACAGTGCAGGGTAAGAGAAACTGGCGAAATCCTTGGACAGGTCGACGAATTAACATATCTTGGCAGTGTAGTCACACCAGATGCAAGGTGTGATAGGGAGATCAGACGACGAATTGGCATAGCAAAGTCTACCTTCAAGAAAATGGATGGAATATTGACAACCCGATCTATTACTCTCCCCACCAGACTTAGACTGTTACGCTGTTATGTATGGTCTACATTTCTGTATGGATATGAAAGCTGGACTATAAGTAAAATCATGCAGCAACGCCTGGAAGCCACTGAGCTGTGGTTTCTCCGTCGAATGATGAGGATATCATGGACTGATCATGTGTCGAATGAGGATGTACTAGAAAGAGCAAGGTAATCCCGAACATTGCTTAATACAATTGCATCCAGACAGATTCGTTTCTTAGGCCACATACTTCGCAAGAATGCCCCTGAGACAGTAGCTCTCACTGGTGCTGTCGAGGGACGTAGGGCAAGAGGACGACAAAGACTGACTTTTCTTTTTTGGCTCAGAGGTGCCACTGGTACCAGGCCTCTTGACATCATCCGCCGATGCCACCAGAGAGAGGAACTCACCCTAATACGCAACGTCAGATTCTGACAAGCCACCCCAATTGATTGATTGAATCTTTTCTACATTGTTAAAGAGGTGGTAAGCACCACGAGAACTAAAACTGCACGAAATAACACCATGCCTGTATAGCTTCCTTGCTATTATTTGATTGAATTCAAAGAAATGTGAACAAAGAGGGAAAAACTGATCATGATTATATTACATGTATACAAGAATAAGCAAAAAATAGGAGAATCTTTTCAGGAATACAGTTGGTTTAAAAGTTATTTTCTGACAACATATTGCACAAATATTTACTCTAAAAAAAAAACGTAGGTCCAATATAATTATTTCTAAAATTTTTCTAAACCTGAGGTAAAGTTTGCAGTTTGCACAAATATGTTTTACTTTACCCCTCTGCCACATAGTCTACTTGGGAGAATAAGCGTGGCAATTTATCACACGGATAGGTTGATATGTTGACATTTAGTGGGTCAAAGGACTAAATCATCAAAGAGGTTTGAAATTTGGAACCCGATCGCGGTCCCTGGAATACAACTATTTTATCATAATTATGCAATATCATGATTACAAATTGTTATATCTTAAAATGCAGTAAAAGGCAAATGACTTTTATTTCATTTCTGTCTGTCGAATAACTTTAATTTTCGGACGAACAGACCTTTGATATAATAAACCTGTTTTCATTTTCAAACAAACAAACCTGATGCCATTTCCGGACGAACAAGAATTGAAAATAATCACGAACATAAAGGCCTATACCAGTGAATGTACACACAAGTTGTCTACTTGTTTGAAACGATATTGAGGCGAAAACAGCCTCACTCTTTCGGCGAGTGAGAATGGGGCTGAACTCAAACTCATTCAAATAACATAATATTCATTCAAATGATATTATTTACTCTCGATTTTGAATGAAAGTTCCTTTATAAACATGATAAAGTGGACAAATTATTCCTTCAAATGCAAAGAGTCCAAAGAAATAAGTTTACTTACATTAGGAGCTGCCATGGTTTCCATTATCAGTACAAGCAGACAGAATGCCACAAAAATCTTCATCTTGACAACAATAGAACACTCTAAGCAAAATAGATCAAAAGTACTCCGCTTAGGGAGAGTCTAGATGAAAAATGTAAAATTGAGATCTCATGGATGCTTTATATATACTTCCCCGTTGTAGTATCCTCATGATGAGGACAGACTATTTAATTAACAAAAAATAAATAAAGGAGAAAGTTTATGCTAATTATAAGGGCCGTAGTATTATATTCTGATTGAAAAGAATTGATTTTATCTGTAAACAAAGTCTCAGATTAAATTTTAATTAAGCCCCGAAATGATGTACAATGTAATCTTATTCAAAACTATTTATTTTTTTCTTGTGTGATAAAACTTAATTGTCTTGAAAATCTCTACCTGTCTATGGAAGTCTTATAACGTCCTCGGAAGTTTTAATGCACAATACTGTTTGATTGATGTTTTAGTGTAAAAAACATCAAATTGTAAAGACAGTTAGTCCAACTTTTTAATTAAACTTCAAAGTTTAATTAAGTGCGGCAGCATTTTACTACATGCATCAAATTTGTAACAATGCAAGAACACACACTTGAAGGGTTCTATTCTTCGATGGTTTAATTAGTGTCGTCCCAAACAAGATGTATGCTCATATATTTTGATATCTTTAAGTATTCAAAATTAATTTCAATATTGTAGCGACATTGTTGTTGTAAAAAAAAAAAGTTAGTCCGACTTTTTAATTAGTCTCTAAATTTTAATTAAAAGCAACAGCATTTCTTTCCATGGTGTCGTTGCCAAAAACAAAAAAAAAAGAAGAAAAACAGACAATGTTCTATTATTCCATACACGGTTTAATTAGTATCATCCCAAAACAAGATTCATACCAGAGGCGGCAGAACACGGGATAGAGGGGGCACAGAGCCCCTACTCTTTCATGCATCCTAAAAGTGTCCCTTTTCTTTTTTTTTTTTTTTTTTTTTTCTTTTTTTTTTCTTTTTTTTCCCCCCTTTATTTTGTTTTGTTTTGTTTTTTTATTTGTTTTTGGTAAAATAACAATTTCCGGTCTTATTTGTTAAAACACAATCACAGTTTTAACATCTTTCTCCATTTCTGAAGTGAAATACAAGTGTTTTTAGCTACAAAAGCTAATGCTTTTATTATAAAAAAAAAAGCAACAACATTCAGTTATTAGAGCTTTATAATTGTAATACGTACAATTATCGGTGGTATGTGCTGATGTGTGAAATATGTGATGTGATCAATTTATATGAATAAGTTTTCACAATTAAACTTGTGAGGAATTGTCTCAGTCGTATAGCAAAAAAGCATGTCAAAATTGGGAGAAAATCAACCAATATTTACTGATATAAACTACAGCGGTGGCCAAAATTATTAGAACACCAAGCATATTTGAATTATTTTAGTCATTTTCATTCAGTTGACTATTTAAATACCTATAAAATGATTTGAACGTCTCTGAATATCATCATTATGCTTTAAAGACTAAATAGCAAAGCCATGCGTTGGGAACTCGCCCCCAAGTCACCCTTTTTTATGTTACACCACCAATTGAAAAATCTAAAAATCTTGCCCTTTTCAGGATCAAAGTATCATAACGTTAAACATTCTAAGCCTCTCCCTACAAAAGTATATATATTCTGAAAGAAAATTTCCTGAGGATGCCAAAAATGGCATTCATAACAACACAGGGTGAAGTAGTTACATCTTATGTGAAAATTTTAAATTATTTTTGAAAGGCCCCAAATTTTTAATTCAGTGCCCCTATTTAAGTCCCCCGTTCCAATGACCCTTAATATTTCAATATATTTGAATTGCTCCTGAAATTTCATTTTTAAAATATATACATTTACAGGGAGTGTCTTCATTTAATGAAAAAATAGTCTTAACCTTCAATGGGCATGGTTATTTTGGTCATCTCACCCCCAAGGGTGGGGGCGAGTCCACCCGCCCCATTTGACCAAGCTTTCTGAAACTTAGCATGTATTTGAGGTATATTAGAATAAATAAGCCTGCTAAGTTTCATACTTCTACCTCAAATAATTTTTGAGTACTCGGCATATGTAATTGGCATTTTACTTTTTTGCATTTACACTGCATGTTTAATACACTAGTCTATGGGGAAACCAAAAGCGCATAGCGCAACTATTTTTAATGCTGCGCATTATCAGATGGTCAAAACTATATAAATTTGGTATCAACATACATGTACATTTGGATGGAAAAAAAAAAGAAAATTAAATTTTGAATTTGTATGAGAATATGGCGATGTTCTATCCCCTTGACCCCCAAATTTTATTAGTGGGTTACATTTCCTACCTCATAAACATTCATAAAACGTTAAGAAAACATGGGGGGTCGACCTCTCTGACGAGCTATGGAGGATTTTTTTTTAAACGTATGTTTTGTTATGTTTTGCAGTTATTTGCCCCATTGACGCCCGCGGTTTCGAAATTTGACGGGCGCGTGCGTCCTTCTGGTCAGCTTGAAAGGATTCAAAATAGATAGAATCTCTTAAGAGAAGTGTTTGAAATGCCAATCAAGAAAAATTCCAAAGTTTTACATGATTTACGGGGTGTGCGCAGAAATTTTCAAAATGCTTGAAATTGCCTGAAACATACATTGTATGAATATCGGGTGATTTTTTTATAGCATTTTTAGATTTTGATGCACCAGTTTTTGAGAATTTTCAACCTCTTAAAAGCATTTATCAAATAGGCTGTGGATTTTTTTATTAGGAGCATGATGCTCTTTAATTTGAGACCAGTCACGAATCATTTGGCGACAATTTCTGACGCCAACGATTATGGACTAATAATAAAAAAATAATAATAAATATATTTGCATTTGATGGCGTATCCTATTCTGAAAAGATAATTGGGGGTTGCCGTTCATCCTGAAGAATTATTAAGGATTTTTTGTAGGCATGTTTTTGGCCAAAAATGGCATATTTTTGCAAAATTGACAAAATTCGCGCGCGCGTAATTCCAAATTGAACAGACGCCCATTTCGTTATGAATAGTCTAAAAATAGTGATTATGGTGTCAAATTGTTGTGAATATTATCAAGATTACTTTAAGAGCAAAAAAATAGGTTGATCTGGAGCTGCATTATTTCCCGACGCGCAAAAATGCGTGCAAAATCGTGAGCGCGCATTTTTTCCTTGATGACTTGAAACGTGCTCTAATTGATTTTGAACATTTTAGATTTTTGCGCGCGCGTAACATGACCCAAAAGATGCCCTTCAATTTGAAGTTTATGTGTACTAAATAATTATGATTAATTTAAAGTTATTCATTAGGACTGATTATGATTGATAAAGTAATTCTACGAAATGGCGTCTGGATGACGTCATGTGATTGAGATTGACAAAAAAAATAAGTTAGTGCTGAGACTTTATGATGATCTATCATTGGTGAAAATTTGAAAAACTTTAATGCCTTATTTTTTTAGTTATCATGTCCACAAGAAGTGTACAGAAAAAAATAAAAAATAAAGAGGGGAAGAAAAAAGAAGATTCGGACAATAACAAGAGGTGATATGTACATTCTTACATACCAACTTAAAAGAGGTATATTTATTACCAGTCGGTATTATAATATTATCAAGAGGGCATTTATTTCACACTTTGCTTAAAGTGAAAATTTGACCTAAAAGATTCACAGCATTAGTTAAAAGGCAAATTTTCTACCCATCTCCCTCCCTATCCCATTTTCTTGCTCTTTATACCACTGTTCTAAAGTGCCACTTTCTTCCGAAAAGTGCTCCTTTTCCACTGCGACCCCCCTCTTTCAGATTCGTTCCGCTGCCTCTGATTTATGCTGTTATCTTATTTATTTTTATTTCAGCTGAATAACACTGTAAACACGCTGTTTAAAATAAACATTTTAAACAACTGACCGGATGTTTAAGCCACACACTCTAGCAACCTCTTTTTAAATTTTTAAACAAAGTCTTTGAATTTTAAGCAACCGAAGTTAGAAATTTAATGTGAAGCCAGATTTTCAACCGTGGCTGTTTAGAATTTCACCAAATTTTAAGAACATTGCTTATAATTTTAAACAGAAGTTGTGAGAGTGACCGGCTTAAACAACCCATTTAGTTGTTTAAAATTATTAATCATTATCTTAATCAGCGTTTTTTAAAGTATATTGCTAAGTATCGACGTTTTTTCGTCCGTTTCGAATTCATTTATTGTTCCAGACCTACACGTTATGCGTTTCTAATATTTATGTTGTGGTTTATGTTTTTGTTTTTGTTTGTTTGTTTGTTTGTTTTTTCTTGTTTTGGAGGGGGGTTTTGATCTTTCTAATTTTCATTGTTTATATTCTAGGGTCTTTGTCATTTTCCCTCTATATAGGGTCTATGAAGGCAAAATGCTAAAATTGCCTTTCATTATAGTGCTGTGTTTCAATAATATATTGAAATTTATAATCAGAGGCGGCGGAACGAATTTGAAAGTGGGAGGTCACGATGGAAAAGGGGGCACTTGAGACCAGGGCCCGTATTCCATAAACTATACTTAAGCAATTTGTCTTAAGTCTAAGTATTTTTCTAAGATTTTGTCCAGGAAACAAAAATTCTTAGTCTTTATACCAAACACATTAAGCACTTTGTCTGAGGTCAGAGAGCATCAAGCGAAATTCTGAATTATATTAATATCGTCATTTTTCATTTTTGTGGTCTCAAATGAGCTTGCCATATAATCAACATTAAAGATAAGCCACTAGGTAGTAGGCTTAAAGTCAGGATAAAATTCAAATTTTTTTTTTTTCTTTTTTTTTTTTGGTGCGATTTCATTTAACTGTCAAAAATAGACTTTAACAGAATTCTTAGTAAGCTGTATTTATGGAATACGCATTTTAAAGATAAGCAAAAATGCTTAAATTTCATGCTTTTATGGAATACGGGCCCAGAGGCTTAAAGAGAAAAGCATTCAAATAAGTAGGGTTGTGCAGAAAATTTGCTGTTAAAGAATTTGATGGGCTTTGTATTTCATTAATGTTAAGCAAAAGGAATGCAAGCGCGAGCCTAAAATTGTGAAATAATTGTGCATTATAGACCTTATTTAGTGTATGCGAGCGCGAAGCGCAAACTGATTTTTTTTTTTTTTTTGCTGAAAATTTGACTTTATGGTGCATTTTGTAACTAATTTAGTATTTGCGAGCGCGAAGCGCGAGCCAAAAATTTTGAGCTCAAAATTGGAGTTAATTGTGCATCATATACCGTATTTAGTATCTGCGAGCGCGAAGCGTGACCTGAAAACTGAAGTTAATTGTGCATTATAGACCCTATTAAGTATGGAGAAACAAGGGGCACTTTTTTGTATTAAAAGTGCCCCTTTTTAGTATAAAAAATGGCATTTTATTAGCTAAGAAAATGGCACTTTTTAGTCATGAAAAGGGGCACTTTGAGGGTTGATGAAAAAGTGGGGGGTCACAGTGCCCCCCTGGTTCCGCCGCCTCTGTATATAATACATATTAATAAGTATTTCCTAATGAAGCCATTTAGATTCGCCCCTCTTGTCTTAAACAAGATCCAACGTTATCAATTTATATTTTACTTTTTTAGTTATTATTGTTTCGTTGACTTCAGATAGGCTATTGTTTTATCAATGATATACTACTAGTATTTAATATACCTCCATGGTTTTATTCCACTAGATAAGAGAGTGACCCATGGGTAATTTGAATTCCTATGTCCTCCAAAATAATTTATTTAATCTTACGTTAAAGGACTTTTTTCAATCTTTTCATTTTACTTATTCTTCCACTAGAACAGTTCGTCTTAAAAAAAAAGGGGAAATCGAGACACTTAGTATTTTTATCGATAGAATGAAACAATTCTAGAGATATTTAAATGCATTATCTCATTAAGGTTTAGTTCTTGTCTCGCCTAATACACTATCCCTCACAAAGGTGGAATATTTTGGGGGCACTCTAGCAACATGATTTTGCTCCGGCATTGAACATGTGAATGTTTTTCCCAGCTCTTTCGTTTCGGGACCCTGGCTATATCTAAAACATTCTCCCAACTCTTCAAGACGATTTTACTGAAAACAAATTTGTCAACCTTCATGATGCCCATTTTTGTCATTTTTTCCTCTTTTGGGGGCCACTTTTTTGTTTACCCGGCGGATCAAGCCCGCTTATACCCTAACGATGGTATGTCACTTCGCGGAGACGGATTTGAGACGGATTTGGGACTACTTTGAGACTTTTGTAAAATTTGTTGCTTGGACGTCTCGGAGACGTCTACGAGACGTCTCCGCGACAGACAAAAGTATCGGAGATATCTCCGCGATGGAAAAAAGTATCGGAGACGTCTCTAATATTTCCATCGCGGAGACGTCTCCACGACAAATTTCAAAACCGTGTCAAAGTAGTCCCAAATCCGTCCCCGCAAAGTGAGATACCATCATAAAGAATGCGTGCGACGTGTATGTTGTTATTGTTCTTTATGTTAAATCTAGGCTTATGGTGACAGGCTTGTTTAAGGGAGGGGTTGAAGTAAAGAGTATGACTGGTCTAAATTTGGGGTATAATATTCTACCTTTATGCTGAAAACAAAAGAAGTAAAAAACAACCTTAAACCCTTTTCCATTATTTTGCTTGTTATACTTTTTTATAACCATTATGACAAGTTGACAATAGTAACTATAAAGACTGTATACAAAAAAAAGGGGGGATGAAAACAAAAGTAGCATGAGCTTGCGATCATAGCAGAATCTTCGTCAGAGACAAAATGACACAGAAATGTAGGGAAGAAACATGGATATACAGGGTGTATCAATAAAACGGGACAGTTTTGAAAAGTCTGTCAAAATTTCGTTTCAAATCATGATGTCTATATTTTTATTTTAATAGATGCTCTGAAGTCCTATCTTTCAAATGCCATTTAAAATAATAAGTTTCGTTCATGCTTGAGCGCACACAGAACGTTTTTGACGGGGGCTCAAAAAAGGCTTGCGCACAAAATGGAAGAAAATAAAAAATACAATAATCAGACTTTTTGCTAATCAGCAGACTTTCTTTCAAACTTTTCATTATCTTTGCCATTATTTTTAAATTATGCTTTCAAAATTCATTTACAAAGCTATTTATATATTAAATTGAATTGCTTTTTTTTTTTCCTTCACATGTTAACATGTAATCGTTAAGCATTTAATATTCCTTCAATCTAAACAAAAAACAAAAAACAACAAACACACAAAAATCAAATTTGACAACCCAAGAAAGGGGATTTGGTTGGTTGGTAGATTATTTGATTGATTGATTGTTTTGTTTGTTCGTTTCTTTGATTGATTGATTCATTGCTTGATTGATGGATTGATTTATTAATTGATCGCTTGATTGAATGAAGGATTGATAGATTGACCATTTCGAATGACTGATTGTTTGATGAATTAATTGTTTGTTTGAATGATTGATTGATTGATCGATTACTTTTTGATCGATTGTTAAAATGATTGATTAAATCGTTGCAAGAATCATAGGAAAACACCTCATTAGACTAACATAATCATTTATCAGTGTAAAGTAACAATCAATCCGAATGGAGTACCTGATTCAAAATAAATAATACATTTTTTCCTTCTTTTTTTAAACCTCAGACAAAAACTTATCGTGTTCGCTCAAGCATGAACGAAACAAACAAAGCAATCAATCAATCAATCAATCAATCAATTATTCAATCAATCAATTAAACAACCAACCACCCAAAGCCCCTTTCTTGGGTTGACAAAAAAAGATATTTAAGTTTGAAGGGATATTTATAGCAAAAAGATAAAATATTAAAATGAAAACGAAAACAAAACAATTCAAGAAAATTTAAATAGCTTTGTAAATGAATTTCAAAACATAATTCGAAAATAATGGCAAAGAAAAAGTTTAGAGGTAGGCTGCTGTTTAGCAAGAAGTCGGATGATCATAATATATTTATTATTTTTTCCATTTTGTGCGCAAGCCTTTTTTGAGCCCCCGTCAAAAATGTTCTGTGTGTGCTCAAAAGCATGAACGAAACTTATTTTTTTTTAATTGAATTTGAAAGATAAGACTTCAGAGCATCTATTGACATAAAAATATAGATATCATGATTTGAAACAAAATTTTTACAGACTTTTCAAAATTGTCCCGTTTTTATTGATACGCACTGTAGAGAAGAAAAGAAAAAGCTACAAGTAGAGGGGAAGCCTGGAGGAAGAGAACAAAGGGAACAAGAGGGTTGATGTAAAAGGTGTGAAGGGGCAGCCAATCAAAAAGCAAGGAGAGGTGTGACATCAAACAGCATACTGGAACAAAAGATAGATGATTAGCTGGGAGAGGGAGGTAAGGGTGGTATCTCACTTCGCGGAGACGTCGAGGAGATGTCTCCGTTAAATATCGGAAACCTCTCTTATACTTTTTATTCGTCGCGGAGACGTCTCCGCGAAGTGAGATACCACCCTTTTAAAGTAAACAAAATAGGGATTAAAGGAGAGGCAAAGGGACGGAAAAGGATGAAAGAAAAGAGAAAGAAAGAAAACGGAGACGCCATATAAACTATTTTCAACAGTAGGCCTATATGGAGTCTCCGTTTTCATTAATATAATTATTTCGACGTATTACTTTTCAATATTAAAAACATGAATACTAAACACTTACAATTCCATACTCGAATTCATTTTCAAATGATTTGGAGAAGATTATCTTAAGAAATTAAGAAATAAAGCTAACAGGAGAAGAAATTATTGATTTAGTCTGGATGAGGTTTAGATATGATACGACCAATATAACATCTGTCAAATCAGAAGCGGATCTAGAGGGGGGGTTGGGGGGGTTGCAACCCCCCCCCCCCCCCAAAAAAAAATCCGGGACCAATTTTTTTTTTTTTAATCTTATCTTTTTTTAAACTTGTAATTTTATTTTATTTTATTTATGTATTTATTTTATTATCATTATCATCATCATTATTATTATTATTATTTCTTTTTTTTGGGGGGGGGAGAGAGAGGAGGGTGGGCGAACAAATAGAAAGTACTAGAAAGTGCCTGTTTATTAATTCCATATATCTTTTAAAACCCTAATATTTTCGGCTCGCCGCTTCGCGCTCGCAGATACTAAATTATAATGCACAATAACTCAAATTTTGAGCTCAAAATTTCGGCTCGCGCTTCGCGCTCGCAGATACTTAATAGGGTCTACAATACACAATTATCTAAAAAAAATTAATTAATACTAGAAAGTGCCCCTTTATTTATTCCATATATCTTTTAAAACCCAATATTTTCGGCTCGCGCTTCGCGCTCGCTGATACTAAATCATAATGCACAAATAACTTCAATTTTGAGTTCAAAATTTTCAGCTCGCGCTTCGCGCTCGCAGATACTTAATAGGGTCTACAATACAACAATTATCTTTTAAAAATTAATTAATACTAAAAAGTGCCGCCTTTATTTATTCCATATATCTTTTATAACCAAAATTTCGGCTCGCGCTTCGCGCTCGCTGCCTATCATAATGCACAAAATAACTCCAACTCTAAATTGTATAAATAATTCTCCGTTTTAGGTCAGTATAGGCCTATAAATCGGGGATTGTCTAAACTCGCGCCTCCGCGCTCGTTTGCTCGCTCCGCTCGCAAGATTTTTTTTTCATCCCCTCAACCCCCCCCTTGGAAAAAACCTAGATCCGCCCCTGCAAATTCTACCATAATAATAATTTTGAAGAAAAAAAATACCTCTTTTGTGTCGGACGACTGGACCATGATATATTAATTAGACTTTCTCTTCCTTGCCAGCTTTTTACTTGATGTTTGGGGTTTAATTAAAAGTGGCAGTGTTTCGCTCTAAATGTCTTCAAGGAAATGTAAATACAGTGTTCCATCATTATTATTTTGGGGTTTCTGCATGATTGAAATATTCAGAGTTTATTATTCCTTTTGGAATTCGTTGTTATTTTTTTATGTTGGATTGAATCAAACAAAATAATATGCTGATGAAAAATTAATATGTGCCTTATTTATTACTAAATATTTGAAGATTTTGGTTCCAAAAGGCGCTAAATCCACTTTTAGTGTTTTCGAGTAAATCAAGGTTTTTTAATTTACCATTTTCTCTTGTAACCATTTTTCTCATTGTAACTTTATTTTGATATGATTAGGTTACCGCATTTGATTAATTAAATGATGTTTTTAAAAATCTAGCTATCAATTTCAATTTTTAAGAAATTTGTATAGTTTCAGTTTTCATGGATTTAGCTCCTTTTGGAATAAAACCTCTGTCAAATGTCAATTTTTGTACTTTTAAATCCTATAAATAAATTGAATTCAACATGAAACACATTAACATTGCTCCCAGAGTATAGTTGCATCTTTTATGATGTTTAGATTTTGAGAATTTAAAAAAAAAAAAAAAAAAAAAAAAAAATTACAGAATTTCCTATCTTTTCTCAAAACCGGGATATTCGATGTTTTATTCCAAAAGGAGCTAAATCCAAAAATATTCATAAAATTATGAAATTTATGCTAACTATATCAAAATTTTGCATTGATGGTGGAAATTGGTATCCAAAACATGTCCTTAACGATTTGACTGTAAATTGTTAGGTAAAGTGGTTAAATAAAAAATCCTCTATGGCCATAGTGGATGTTTTGGATTTAGCTCCTTTTGCAAAAAAAAAATAAATATTTGTACCAAATTTTTTCAATCTTCCAAAAAAAAAGAAGCTTTTTCTGAAAACTTTCTCTTTTTATGATAGCAGGCTTATTATTTTTTCTCTCTTGATTTTTGAATTAATTGGGGATTCGTCAATGATTTAATTAATATATTTTTAATTCATCCGTGCCTAGGGCAGTTTCCTTTTGTTGTCCCCGCCACCAATGACACTCTAACCCTAACATTAACCAACAAATGGAAAATGCACTCGGGTTAGATTTTTTAAAAAAAATGAAAATAAAAAAAGATTATCCATCCATGGACAACCCCGTTAATTAGAGGAAGAAAGAAGAAGGAAAAAATCGTAAGGAGAGAAAGATCGGATGAACACCGACGATTTCAAAGCAGCTCTTCCGTAGCTCCCATATGAGGCTATTTTTTCTTAAAGGATGTAATCATGTCTCACTGATTCCGTTTAGCATAACATTATTTCTATCCATAAAAAGGCTTGGGGTTCGAGCGGGAAAAAAGGTGAAAGTCCTCACCTTTTTTGGCAGAAAGCTATGCGAGTTATTCAGAAGAAATGCTTTTTTTTTCGGGCGCGCTAGCCTGTCTTCTATCCATTGGCGGCGATCCCGGTTTACCGGGGGACATGTCCCCCACCCCCTTTTTTATGGTCTCCCCCTCCCTCTCGATTTTTTTTTTCTTGGGGATCGTCCCCCTCAATTTTTAAGGCCTAATATTTTTTATTTTTCTATTATCCCTAATCTTCACCGCCCTCAAGTCAGCAAGAAGTTATGACAATCATTAAACAAAATATTTGTTTTCAGGTCCTGATGAAGAAAATTTTCCACTCGAGCTTCGCGCTCGTATGATTATAAAAATATATAAAATCATTCAGAAAGGGATTGCAAAAACTTATATTTTATAATTAATGGGGTTTTCAATTTGCACTTGCATTTATCAGCTAGTTAAATAATTAAAAAAAGAAGTAAGAGGGTATAATGTCAAATACCATGTTAAATGTTATCAAAAGCAAAACAAAATACTCTTTATCAGGTCGCTATATGTAGGCCTATTTATATTGAATATGTATGTTTTAATAATGTTCCAACTCTTTATCTTAAAATTGTCATAAGTTTCAGCATAACGTGCGAAATAGCAGGCGTGGATCCAGGGGGGCCGACGGGCCCGGCCCCCCCCCCATTACTCTAAATTAAACCCGCCCCCCCCTAACATCACTACAGCTGCGAAACGCACTGAAAACTAAATCTCTCACATCAGCGTACCTCAAGTGCAACAGAGCCAGCTACGAAACGAAGTACGCTATACAGTGTGTCTAGAAAAAAAAGATGGGATTACTGGATAGAATATGTGTTATTCTTTGTCATAATAAAAAAATCAATGACAGATAAGTTATATCTGCTTTTTGATATGATCACTCTCAAAGTGAGCGTACTTTTATTTGGGACGCATTATGTCATATTCTTTGCAATTGGACTTCACTAGCAGAAGCGATCTAGAGGGGGGGTTGGGGGGTTGCAACCCCCCCCCAAAAAAAATCCGGGGACAATTTTTTTTTTTTTAATCTTATCTTTTTTTAAATTTGTAATTTTATTTATTTTTATTTATGTATTTATTATTTATCATTATCATATCAATTATTATTTTATTATTTCTTTTTTTTTGGGGGGGGGGGGAGGAGAGGAGGGTGGGCGAACAAATAGAAGTACTAAAAGTGCCTGTTTATTATTCCATATATCTTTTAAAACCCAATATTTTCGGCTCGCGCTTCGCGCTCGCAGATACTAAATTATAAGTGCACAAATAACTCAAATTTGAGCTCAAAATTTTCGGCTCGCGCTTCGCGCTCGCAGATACTTAATAGGGTCTACAATACACAATTATCTAAAAAAAATTAATTAATACTAGAAAGTGCCCCTTTATTTATTCCATATATCTTTTAAAACCCAATATTTTCGGCTCGCGCTTCGCGCTCGCTGATACTAAATCATAAATGCACAAATAAACTTCAATTTTGAGTTCAAAATTTTCAGCTCGCCTTCGCGCTCGCCAGATATTAATAGGGTACCTAAGAACACAATTTATCTTTTTAAAAATTAATTAATACAAAAAAGTCCCCTTTATTTATTTCCATATATCTTTAAAACCAAAATTTTCGGCACTCGCGCTTCCGTCGCTGCCTAT
>CALNVZ010000174.1:66417824-66429692 GCA_940671915.1 Paracentrotus lividus
AATGTAATAATGCAACTCATATTCATTTATACAACTTTTGGTCCCAAATGTACACTTTTCTTTTTAGAGTGTAGCAATGAATGATTCATCAATATACTTTACATAATTCATTACTTGACGTTTATTATATACCAGTTCCGTCATAAACATCTTAGCAATTGTCTTAAGTCTAAGTATTATTTCTAAGATTTGTCCAGGAAAAAAAATCTTAGCCTTTAACGTTAAGCACTTTGTATGAGTCAGAGAAGCATCACAGAAAGTCTGAATTTTATCATATCGTCAATTTTAATTTTTGTGTCTCACATGAGCTTGCCATATAATCAACATTAAGTTAAGCACTAGAGTAGTAGGCTTAAAGTAGGATAAAATTCTCATTGTTATGTGCATTTGAGCGGCAATTCCATTTAAGAACTTTTGACTTAGCAAAAATCTAGGAATTTATGCTTCACTGCCAAAAAATGGATCGGACAGATTCTTAGTAAGCCGTATTTATGGAAATACGCATTTTAAATAAGCAGAAAATCTTAAATTCATGCTTTTATGGATACAGGCCCAGTGTATTAATGCGATTGTGTTCCTCGTGAGGAAAGGAATGTAAATTTACAATAAACTATTGTAATCATTGCATTGGGCGCAATGTTAAAGGAGCTAATTTATGCATTGAATATGTGATTTGCATGCATGCGAGACTGTCACTGTTTTTTTTTGGAGATACTTAAAATAACGATAGACCAGGGCGTTGATTTCAGTCATGAGTTATATATCCATGAAATGATTTCATGTAAACTGGGGGGGGGCAACATAACGGAAGGGAATCATCTATTCAATCGTCGAGTGGTAACAGAGTTCAACAAGATACATACATGTCAAAAATTTGTATATTTTACAGCAAATCTGCTGTCAGCAGAGTGCATAAAAATGTAATTTTACAACGTGTTGTTGTAAATTTTCCAGCAATAATTACATGACAAATACAAAAAAAAACACAAAAAAATCTAGGAGTAACACATTGTTCCGTTTACCAAATATGTCAGCTATAGAACTCTAATGATTTTTTCCCTTTCTTTCATAATTTCAGAGGAGAAATTACAACAAAACTGTTTTTGATTACATTTTTTATGGCGACTTGCTGACAGCAATTTGCTGTAAAAATACAATATTTTTTTTTTACAGTGTATTATTATATCTGTTATACCCAAATTTTGAATAAAATTACCTATTTCATGCGATCAGGATTTGACTACAGGGGGGGGCCAAAATAGGAAAATCAATTTGGTGCACCACAATTTGTTCCGTTACATCAATTTTTGGGGGCCTATCGCATCAAGAGTCATCATGCATCAGGCTAGGGTTAGGATGGTGGTCAACGGCCCGTTCGGTCTATTTTTTCTTCGATTTTTCCCCTTTTTTCCCTTTTTTTTTTCTTAATAGAGTAATCGATAATAAAATAATAAAGGAATCGTCAGCTTCTTGCGGTATTAATTAGGGATTATTTAGATTAAGAGCATGCAAGAAGCTATGCAAAAATATGGGTAAATATACATCTACAGTAAAACAATTTTGCATCACTTAAAAAAGCGCCTTTTGGGTTTTATTGACGGCCAAAAGTGAAATAATGTGATTATTTTTTTTGGGGGGGGGTCGTGCATCGCCCTCGCATTAAGAGAAAAAATTCTCATGATCTACATTGTGAAGAAGATTTTCTTTCTCTTTTTTTTTTTCTTCTTTTTTTTTTAAAGAGAGATATAAAAAGCAAAATGTGCGTGAAAATATATCACTTTCCTGTCATTAATTTTATGGGGCACAAAGTTCGGCTAGAGCTCCACGCTCTATATTGACTCCTTCAGAAAATCCACTATTTGACGTATAATCGTGTGTGCCTTTTAAATTTAGCCGGTAGATTCTATCGGTGAAATCAAATGTTTGTGGTTTCTTGTTTGAGGCCGAGGCAGAGGAGTATGTGAATATCTCTGATTAATCATGAAGGTGGGAGCATCTTACTGGATTGATCAACTTCGGAAGAGAGCACCTAGCTGCTAGACTTTCTTGAATAGTTATAAACCCATCAAGACTATGAATATCTAATAATAATTGAAAAGTTATTAAAAAGCTTTATATATATATATATATGAAGAGTTTGATTCCAAAAGGCGCTAAATCCACTTTTAGTGTTTTAGAGTAAATCAAGGTTTTTTAATTTACCATTTTATCTTATCCATTGTAAGTTTATTTTGATATATATGATAAAGCTATCGTATACGAATAATTAAATCACGTTTTTAAAAATCTAGCTATCAATTTCAATTTTTAAGAAATTTTTATAATTTCAATTCCCATGGATTTAGCGCCTTTTGGAATAAAACCTCCGTCAGATGCCAAATTTTTTAGATTTAAAGCCTATAAATAAATGAAATTTCAAAACGAAACACATGACTATTGCTACCAGAGTATAGATACAACTTTTCTGATGTTTAAATTTTGAAAAAAAAAAATTTTTAATTTTTTTTTAAATATCTTATCTTTTTCAAGACCGGGATTTTCGATGTTTTATTCCAAAAGGAGCTAAATCCAAAAATATTCATAAAATTATGAAAACTATTCTAATAATCTAAAAATTTTGCACGGATGATGGAGGCTGGTAGCCACAACATGTGCTAAAAGATCTAATTGTATTTTGTTAGGTAAAGTGGTTAAATAAACAAATCCTAAATGACCATAGTGGATTTAGCGCCTTTTGGAATAAAACCGTTTTGGATTTAGCTCCTTTCGGAATAAAACTCATATTTGTGACCAATTTTTTTCAAACTTCCAAAAAATATTTTTTTATCCAATATACTGCATTTGATTCCCATGCCTAAGATGCACTTAATTAACCTATAAAATCCATTTTGGTCAAAAGTGGATTTTGCGCCTTTTGGAATCAAGCTCTTCATATATTGACATCAACATAATGAAATGCAACAGATATAGGCTGACCAAGATATAGTGTAAAGTAACGGTATTTCAAGAAATAATTCTTTTTCCAACTAAAAATTATTGTCATCCTTCAAAACTGATGGAGGTCGATTATACTGGAGATATATTTCACCGTTTGTCACAAATTCGTTAGTATTCATCTTTTGTGAAATCGTCATCTTTTGATGTGCAATTTCTTCTCATCATTCGCCATGTTGTTCGTGCCTAGATGTAGGGTTAGCTCGTCTGGGTGACATTCGATTGCGATCGAACATATTGTATCGAAGGCATCCTCTTCGCTGATTGGTCCAGAAGTTTGAGAACTGCATTTTGTTCCTGTGGAATTCAAGATGGCTTTTTTTTAATCAAGGATGATTTTTTTTTTTTTTTTTTTTTTTTTTTTTTTTTTTAAATTATTCTATATATATATATATCTACTGAACATGTTACTATGTATAAAGATGTGAAATAGATAATGAAATATTATAATAATTATAATAACATAAATAAATCATCTTCATCTTGATCTTTTTTCTGTTTGATTTTCCTTGCCTCTCTTATTTTACTATTTTTCTTCTCCAACGAAGCTTCTCTAAACCCCACGTCTCTTTTGATTACACTGAAAAGATAACTTTGTCAATTGACAAATATAAATTTGTCATTAATGTGGTTTAATTTAACAAATTAATAAATTTGTCATGCCAAAGATTTGTCATTATAGATTTGTCATGCACCATAATGACGAATTTTAATTTGTCATGAAAAGTGGTCTAATTTGACAAACCTTTTTCAAATTTGTCATTGCAACATTTTAATTCCTCATTCTCATTTTCAATTTGTTTTTTTCATTCATCAATTTGTACTGCATTTTTGTTTTGAAAACACTTCACTATTATAGAATTTCATACAAAAGTTATCTCCACAGTAATATACTACAATCAAATTCATTAATTAATCATTTAATTTATTTTTTTAGTATAAAAGTTTACCTTTTTCGATCTACTCAAGCCTTGCCTCGCAGCTAAATCACGGGACCGGCGAGTGATTCGAAGACGCTGATTATGCGGGGTTTCAAACTGTCTTCAGGAGCTAAATTTGTCATGCATTTTGCGTCAAAAAATTGATTTGTTTTTCAGCAAATAATTTGTATTATAAGTCGTTGTGGCCGACTTAAAATCGTCATTTCTACATTGACTGCGAAGAGGATTTGTCAATTACGGTTGCGAAGAGTCGTCACGCAAATAAATCAGTCCATGCGCAAGTTTGTTTTGTCAACACCAGTTGAAACTTTGTAATAGTGCTTGATCAATTTGTTATGTTACTACCATGAGTTTGTCATTTCACAGTTATATTGCAAAACAAATTATTTTACCCCGATTGACGAATTAATCTGGCCTTGTGACAAAGTTATCTTTTCAGTGTATGATATATAAAGCACGGATTAATTTCTTTTGTAAGTGGGGATGAAATACCATGAACTATTCATCATCTGTGAAGCGGGACGCACTTTCTTTTGTTAGTGGGGGGTATGCTCTACGCCAGTGGAAATAAAGTTTATAATGCCATTATTCTTTGTACCATCTGATATTCGTTTCAGAAGTATATTCAGCTTACTCTGTTCCCTTTCAACAAAATTGCATGTTTATTCAAGATCCAGGCCCGTAACTAGAGGGGTTCCGGGGGTTCGTACGAACCCCCCCCCCTCCCCCCGCTGGCGAGCAAAGGTCCGCTTGACCAAAAACAAAAAATTAAAAAAGGGAAGATCATGTAAAGACACGACCTTAGCGTACTCCTATAGCTATATATGGTACTCTTCTTGACCTACCCCCCCCCCCGCTTATCACGCGGTCAACGTGAGATGAAAAAAATGATGTACCTTTTTGCTCGCCCGGTGTGACGTGAAAAAATTTCGTGTACCTTTTGGTCCACTTTTGCAGATTTCGAACCCTCCCGTAAAAATCCTAGTTACGGGCCTGAGATCTCATTTTAATCCTTTTCTTTCTTCCTCGTTCTCCTTCACTCTCTCTCTCTCTCTCTCTAGCTCTCTTTGATCAACCGAGGTAAAAAGAGTTCGATATACCTGTACCGATTACGCGTTATCGCTGTAACACCATTGTGACGTCATTGAAAGTGCATTACGCGTAGCACCGGAAATCATTAAGCGTGTTTAAGTATGCGCGCGCCATGGCACGCGCTCGTGTGTCTGGGGTATTTTGTCTTCAATATAGTAATTGTAAACAAAAGCGAGGTGCATGACGGGAAATGTCGCACTATTCGGTCACGTTATAGAGAGTTCTGTGGTCTTCGAGAGGGATCAGGGGCGAGGATTGGTGTGTTGTTGCAGCCTCGTTGTCTCGTCAATTGTCCAGTATTGGCTAAGAATAAAAGTGACCTCCGTTTATATCCACTTGGTCTAACCGTTGGTCCAATTCTGTCTTTGTCTAATACCACATACTTGACCAGTTTGGTCTACTAACAATTCGGTCTAAGTTTATTTATTTATTAATTTATTAATTTATTTATTTATTCCTCTTTCAATTTTTTCGTATTCTAAGGCCTTCACTCTACAGGCTCTGCTTATTAGTCGGTCTCCTTCTCTTTCAATTTCACATTGTTATAGTTTTGTAATATTTATTATGTTGTAACATGTAAATTGCAATATCATTGTAAATACGAAAAAAATTGAAAGAGGAATGAATAAATAAATCAATCAATCAATCAAAAAAAATGATGTAGGCCTACCTTTTTGCTCGCCCGGTGTGACGTGAAAAAATTTCGATGTACCTTTTGGTCCACTTTTGCAGATTTCGATCCCTCCCGTAACAATCACTTCATCGCCCATAGAGCATGTAGAGCCATAAATATAATTTGTAATAACCAATACATTCGCACACAATTCTGAATCACAAAATACTGGATTGAGTGTTATGTCTGCATACAAATTAATTTTTAAGATGAATATGGAGAGAAATTTGAAATAATTGTATTTCAAAAGTAGTGACTATTTAATACATTTTTAATAATTGTCATGTAAATATGTATTTTTTTTACAAATTTAACTGATGGAATTAAAACTGTTAATGCCATTGCTATAACTATGCAAGCAAAATTTGTGACCTAATCTCTTCAATTTCTTCTGCGCAACCGATTTGAATATTTTGTCATTAAAACTATTATATCATCTCGCCAAGATTGTCGGCGGAACTCATGCGATCAAAAAAGTTTTTACTGAAAAGAATGTTATTGAGAGTTATTTGAAAGTACCATGTCTTTGCATGGCGTCGGACGTCCATTATTTATCATAGGTCCGTGGTCTAATTTCCTTTAAACAAAATAGAAATTAGACAAAATGGTATATAGGTGAAATGGCAATTGGACCCAAAGGTTATTAATTAGACGAACAGTTTGTAGACGAAATCGGAAAAAAATGCCATATGGGATGAGACCAAACATTCATTTTAGACCAACTGGCAGAGTACCAAGACTCCCGCGGCCCTTGACATGCAATTTTGGTAGTATAGGCTACACTATACTGGCCATAATTGATTAGCCTCATCTCTCACAGACAATCGGACAAGCATTCCTTTATGTTGCCATTTGTACTCGGGTCATTTTTATATCATCATCATTCCTGAGGGCAGATGATGATTGGGCAAATTTTTTAATCAAAGGGGATCGGGAAGACAAAAGAATAGCCCCTAAAATTACGTTTTTCTTTTTATATAGAGGTGATGGGGATTATCAGTTAATTAATTTTCTCGATCGGGGCCCATCGTCGTGCCCCACCCGTGTGGCACATGATGCCCAGTATTTCTTTGGGAAAATGTAGGCCTAAATAACCCGTTTTATCAATTTGGAAAAGATAGAAAACAACTTCATGATTTTTCCTTTTACATTCCCCCAAATTCTATTTTACTTTTGTCCTTCACTTTGGTAGAATATTGGTCTGGACATCATCTGCTAAATGTAAAGGGAAAAGCATCTCCTTCATAGATGATACAAAAATGAAAGACTAGACTATAATAATGAAATAATTTGTTTCAATATACAGAAAGGCTTGTTAATTTCTTTTAGAGGAGGTTGCTAAATTAATCATGCCCACTAGTGTCTAATCATATTCTCAAAACCATAAATAATATAACTCTTGAAATACAATGCCAGATCTTCTGCCGTCTCTATCCCAAATTTCAGAACAAGTAAAATATTGGTCGTATAACTTCTTCAATACCGGTTATACGTTGCCACCAGTTCCACATTCAAAGGACTGCAAAGATAATTGCGTATTTTGTTAACTTCTGTCCTCTATACGGTCATTTTGACAAAGAACCTTTTCTTGAAGAGCGTCCTCATCAAAATGCGGAACTCCTCTGTTTCCATTTACGCATGCGCCCTAGTGTGTTTAGCTCTGGAAAAATGAGAGAGAGAGCTAGAGAGAGAGAGATCGCGAGAGAGAAGGATATCTGTGGATATCTTGCTAACAAAACCCGGTGCAAAACCCTGCCTTTGATAATGAAACAATATATGCGTGGAACTGGAAGCTACATCAAAGATGGCTGGAGTGTATTATTCAGATCAGACTTTGATTAATTTTCCAAGATCTTGGACTGCAAAGAATTCTATCCTGTAAACGAGTGTGGTTGCATTCTGGAATGTGCCGATTTTGGAGATGTTCGACTTTCTACTTCTACTTTTCTCACAATGCAATGTCTGATCACCGATGCAGTTGCAGGACACATACGCAATGAATGCAATGCAAAGATACACCAATTGTCAGAGGCGAGGCCATGATAATTTACATAGTTCGGATGTTTCGTTTTTTCCAGGACTAGCATGCTTGTATGAACCAATTACTTGTAGATCTAGCACTCTGGACGTCTAATCCTGTTTTATCATCATATTGTATCTTATTTTATAATCTACTTCATTGCGAGCTATTTTATTTTTAGCTCAAGATCAAGTCTATGTCATGATGGCCACTGTTGACTTTGAATCTGAAGACTACAAGAAATGGAGGGGCTTGTTTGTAAACGCACTTCGGAAGGTGAGCGGGATCCTCAAAACTAATTTGAAACATATTAAGCTCAACTCAAATTAAGTAGATCTAGATCTAACGTTAGGTGTAACTTTAATTGGAATGGATCAATAATATGCCTAACAAGTAACATGTCACGTAGAAATTTTTACTCTGTAATTAAATTAATTTATGCACGACGCTCGAATGATCACGTTAGCATATGAAAAACACTACCATTGTGCCTTCCAATGAACAATAGTCACGATAAAATTTAGATTCGTCATTTATTTTTGTGGTAAGTCCTCATTTCTTTATACGTTTTCAACCGTCGGGCGAAGTCCGACGGTGGATTTGTTGAAGTTCCTATTTATATTTCTCTTCTTTATTCTAAAAAGTATTGAAAGAGTGGTTTTGCGGAAAACGTTTTGTGAAGTCGAGTCTTGCAGTTTTTCTTGCGAAATGGGTCCACTTTGGTTATGATTGACGGCGCGCACGACAAAAGCGGTCTTTATCGGGAACAGCTGAATCGCGTTGTTCAGTTACGGTCAACGCACTTCAGTCATCGCAACCAGGAGGCGGAGCTCCACGCGATAGCTAATCAGAGTGCCCAACAATCAAAATGCATTGTTCTTTAGCTCTGTAAGAATGAACTTGTAGGTATTTCTACGTGCATGTGAGACCTTTTTAGTAACGTTAATTCGGAGCTAGTGCAGTTTGGTATCTACGACGCACTACCCTACCCCACCACCCTACACTAACCCTAGTGCGTGGGGTTCGCCATCAACCCTATCCCTTCATGTATCAGCAGGCCTTGGGGCGGGATGCTAAACTGCACTAGCACCAAAAATTCTTTAACAAAATATCCAGATCTATCTATGTTGTGTCAGAATCCCACACTTGCTGCGTTTCATGGAAATGCCCTCGACTCGCCTGCCATATAGCTTTGCATTGAGCCGGGTACGCGTAGACCTATGGGTGCTAGTGCAGTTTGGCATCCCGCTGCGAGGTATCGTGCGACGTGAAGCCAGGGATAGGGTTGACGGCGACCCCCACGCACTAGGGTGAGGGTAGAGCGGTAGGACGTAGGGTAGGGTAGTGTGTAGGGGATACCAAACTGCACTAGCGCTGACCTATGTCGATTTTCCAGTGTTTAATACGCATACTGGAAGCACCCAAACCGAATTTGTCTGTACCCTGCTGTACATTTTTGTGCATAATATTACAATAGCTATATTCAACCTAACTATAGACAGCTATAGACCCTGTAGAAGGGAATGGAAATTATACGTGGAATACCGATCTGGTGACCTTGTTGGTGGGTCGACCCGGAAGTAGAACAAATCGCTGTGCTTTTGAACAGTAGCACATATGGAGTGCTATAGCCGCCTAGCTAAGACATCTCCGCGACGGATTAAAAAGTTATTTCGTCAAGTTTCAAAACCGTCCCAAAGTAGTTTCAAAACCGTCTCAAATTAGTCCAAAATCTGTCTCAAAGTAGTTTCAAAGTAGTTTCCGCAAAGTGAGATACCACCCTTATACTGCCAACTAAATTTGGCATACTTTACACATTACATTAAATCTTTTTAGTTACAACAAAATAAAGTAAACTAGATCTCAGATAATCAACCTGTCTCATCATGATTATTACAGTTATTGCGAGTCGAATAACTGCCAGCTTAATCACCATGTAACTAATGTTTTATATATTAAATTGTTTTCATCCCCTCAAACTTTCTATTACATAGCTCCCAAGATTTTCATTTTCATAATTTATCCCTCTCTGTCTCCTCTCGAGCTTTATTTAATATTATTTTTCTTCCCCTCTAGACACATACACCTGAAGCATGTTAAGTTAAGATCGGCAATTCATTTGTCATGTCGAACTTGTGGTAATGCAAAAATGAAATCAATTGTTCTCAATTTTCCACGTAACTAATTTATTGTTATGCCCCCGCCCACCGAAGGTGGTGCCGGAGGCATTATGTTTTCGGGTTGTCCGTCCGTCCGTCCCGTTTGCTCGTTATCAGAATATCTCAAAAACCACTTGAGATATCAACTTTAAACTTGGGGATAGTATGTATCACCATAAGAAGATGATCTGATTAGATTTTGGAGTATGTAGGTCAAAGATCAAGGGTCACAGAGGTCAAACTGTGAAATTCCATGCATTGAATTCGTTATCGCGATATCTTCAGAACCAGTTGAGATATGAGCTTCAAACTTATAAGTAGTGAGTGTCGCCATAGGAAGACAATCTGATCAGATTTTAAAGTATGTAGGTCAAAGGTCAAGGGTCACAGAGGTCAAATTGTGAAATTCCATGTATTGAATTCGTTATCGCGATATCTTGAGAACCAGTTGAGATATGAGCTTCAAACTTATAAGTAGTATTTATCGCCATATAAAGATGATCTGATGATATTATGGAGTATGTAGGTCAAAGGTCAAGGGTCACAGAGGTCAAATTGTGAAATTCCATGTATTGAGTTAGATATTGCCGTATGAAGACAATCTTATTATTAGATTTTGGAGTATGTAGGTCAAAAATTTAGGAGGGACTATGATCTAAGAATGTTTGAGGTCACAAGGTCAATGTTCAAGGTCAAAGATGTCTTTGTTTGAAGAAAAATGTAAAGATGAATGTGCTGTATATTTCTGATCTGGCAATGATGGAGGGATATATTTCGACCGCGCTTGGTCGAGGATTCATCTTGTTTTCATTGATATTGAAATATATACAGTGGTGGCCAAAATTATTAGAACACCTGAACCTACACAAAGTCTATGGGATTATCAGTGCCCTAGTTCATTTGCGGAAATAAGATTAAAGATATTGTTTGTGTACCATGAGCTTTCATGACCTTTTAGCATAGGGTCAAGTATATTTTGATACCAAATTTATATAGTTTCGACCATCTGGTAATGCGCAGCATTAAAAATAATTGCGCTATGCGCGTTTGGTTTCCCCATAGACTTGTGTATTAAACATGTAGTCCAAATGCAAATGCCAATTACATTTGCTGATTGCTCAAAAAGTATTTGAGGTAGAAGTATGAAACTTAGCAGGCTTATTCATTCTAATATACCTCAAATACCTGCGAAGTTTCAGAAAATTTGGTAAAGTGGGGAGGGGTGGATTCGCCCCCTCCCTTGGTGGTGAGATGACCAAAATAACCATGCCCATTAAAGGTTAAGACTATTTTTCCATTAAATGAAGACACTCCTTGTAAATGTATATTTTTAGAAGGAAATTTAATGAGCAATTCAAATGTGTTGAAATATTAAGGGTCAGAGGAAAAGGGGACTTAAAATGGGGCTCTAAATTAAAAATTTGGGGCCCCTCACAAATAATTCATAAAATTCCCACAAAACATGTTACTACTTCACCCTATCGTATTGTGAATGCCTTTTTTTGACATTCTCATGAAATTTCCTTTCAGAAAATGTATACTTTTGTAGGGAGAGACTTGATATTTTTAACATTATGACACTTTGATCATGATATGGGCAAGACTTTTTAAATTTTACAATTGGTAGCGTAACACAAAAAAAAGCTATTTGGGTGCGATTTGGGGACGAGTTCCAAACCCATGACTATCTTATTTAATTTTTAAAGTATAATAATAACTTTTGTAGATATTCCAGGCATTTCAAAGGTATTTAAATGGTCAACTGAATGAAAACAACTAAAATTATATAAATTTACTTGGTGTTTTAATAATTTTAGCCACCACTATATATATATATATATATATATATAATAAACAAATGGTAAATAAAGCAATCCGTGACAAATTGAAGTATTAAATTTTCGGTCATAGACCATGCTTGCTTATTCATGGGCTATATGGGATGTTCATATGTTGTCATCATACGCGGGCCCTCTACCCTCCTCTTCA
>CALNVZ010000174.1:66442730-66488200 GCA_940671915.1 Paracentrotus lividus
TCGTAGTTATTTCATCGTGATCAAAGTCGGAGTTCACTACCACTCACAAGGATGCAGAAGTGGGGACTTTTCGTCGAGTCCACGTCCACGCCCCACTTTCTCTGGTGAAATTATTACGAGAACCTCATATCACTTTTTCCTTAAGGGAAGGATCATTCTACAGCTATCATGTCATATCGCTCACCACAAGTTGATTGCGATATGAACGGCTTGGGATGGGATGGTTCTCCTATTCCTTTGACTAGGTCACCTTGACTTGACTTCGATCCAGAAGTTAATGAGTCAGGAGGGGTGGTGGTCAATCTACCATGATTGTCGGAAATATCTTCCTTCACGGAACATTATGGGTTTAGAAAATATGTATTTCTTCTTCAAGGCTTTGCGATATTCCCTTGCTGCCAGCTCGTCATTTAAATGCTCTATCACACCTTATTTTTAAATATGGCTAGAGTACTATTCTAGTAGACTTGATGGTTTCGAGTGCTTCCTCCGAGGAGATCGATTTCGCAAGTTTAGGGGGAAATAAGAAGCTCTCCTTTGCTGAGTTCGGAAAGCGATTTCGAGACCACCGAAGGGGACTCAGGACTTGCTACCGGGAGTCGGTCGGAATCCCGGTTAAATTCCTACAATGTCTAATTACCGGGACGATACATGTGTCGTGCAGAGGTCGCAGGCTGAGTTCTTCCTTCAGAGTCGCGTCACTCCGACCACTCGCTGGTAGGATTTCCATCGGGACTAGAAGACTACGCCACTAGATTTGAGGGAGTTAACCTCTTCTCCTTTCGGAGTCGTTCTCACGAAGGTTCCGCATTTGAAGTAGAATACCTTTAGTATCTTCCTCCTATCTTAGAAAAAAGGAGAGGTGGTGTTTGATACCAGATCATCGCTCCACCCTTGCAAGGATATCAGTGGATCACGGCTTCGATGATGTTTGATTTATCGTAAACTGCGACTTTAGGCCCGTCTATCTGATAGACGGTTCCGGTTTTGGTTCTCAGGAAGAAGAAGTTCACTTCTCAGTCTCACGACTCAACGGCAGTTGTTCGTTACCAGAAAACAATACGAGCTTTTAGCTCGTATATACGATCGTAGTTGTTAGGATTCAAAACCGGAACGTTACTTCTGCAAGGATTTACATCGCGACTTCCGAATATTAGATTTTATGATACAGAGCCTTAGCTTTCAACTAAAGCTCACTAGGAATAATGCCAAGGACAAGGTTCCTCAAGCTGGCTAGATTATTCTTCACTCAGAGAAAGACCGTTAGGACCCTTCTCCTTCAGACATTATCGGTCTAATAATTGTATGGATTATAACAGACGAATAATATACGATGATTCACTAATTATGATAGCTCTCATGATTGCATCGCGAGAACGTTACTCTATAGTAAACTCGGACTGATCGATCCTCCTGATAGGTTAAATGAAGGGAGGTTTAGATCAGAACTGACAGTTCGAGTTCATGAACAAGGATAAAATTATAATTCATAGACCGATTAATTGTCACTTAAAAATCAGTGTCATCTACACGCATCTTTCGCTCTCGCCCGTTTTGTGCCACCAGAGCGGACAAGGTCATATACAAGAAGAGAGATTCTGTAGACAGATCGGGTCATGGTGGATCTGTATCCAAGGTTCACCCTGAGTGACTGAACTTTCTCGTGTAGGACCCAATAAATACCGGTGGGGTCTCGAAGATTGTCAGAGGGCCGAAAGGGACTATTACAGCCAAAGAACGGTTGCTAGGAGATATTTAGATAAAGCTGATGGATCAACCTACCAACGGATTCATGTTATATTCTTTATTCATGAACTGTGAGTAGATTTTACGAATCCTTTCACATGTATATCTGTTGTCTACGAGAACTGGGATAACCGGTACTGGACAAGAGAGTCAGACATAACATCTCATCACAACAGTCGGAGTCGAGAAATCAACTGGTCAGTGGGGCTAGAACTCAGGATAGGAGTAGCTCTCAGATCCGCTCGAACTCTCATTCTTTTTAGTAGGGAGGAAGCGCCTGGAGGTGACCTCCACCTACGTTAGAAAAATTTAGGTCCGATGGAACGACGTATTTGTTTCCGATCCTCAAACATTATGTATCGATTCGGCAATCAGAATTCGGTCTCATTTTTAGACTTTGAGATACCTCGACCAGGGATTCTTCAGAGAAGTCATCCACCACAAACCACTTAACGTGATCGCCTGTGTCCGGGAACATAGCCAAAGGAAGAAATCGAAAAATCACAATCTACCCTAATTGTTTGTCTAATTTCTACATTCCTTTCCCACAAAAGCGGAGACTCGAAACGTAGTCATCAGTTGGAGGACCAGCCAGCAGGACTTTAAGTTCTAAACTTGCATCATTATTTGATGAGTTAAGAACAGTTGATCTCCCATTGTATTAGGGACGTCACGGACACCGCCGAATCATGCTGAGCGAGACCCGTTTGGAAGAAGTAGAACTTACCATCTACTTAGAGAGTCTTGGATCTGCGTTGCAGGAGGGTTTTTAAGTGTATAACATTAAGGATGTTCTGTGACTATCGAAAGTTCGGTTGGTCCAGGTTCCCCAATTGGCAGACTTTTAACGTTGACCTCTCAGATGTTCGGACTCTTAGATTTTCCAGCCGATATTTCAGTCGCCTCCGTCTAGAATTCCTTTCTAACTGAAATTAAACCTCATATTCTTTTGGCGGTTTAGGGAGTTCACTTCCCAGGGAGACATGGGAGCGCCTCCGTTCTTCAAATTATATGACGCCATATGCTTTACACGTAAGGGAGAGTCAATTCCGAGGCCCCTTGACTTTCGGTGATTGGAATCTCCGAAGGAACGTTCTTATCTCAACGACGTTGCGAGAGCCTGAAGGTGAGAAGTTTTCCTCACTTCAAGAACCTCTTACAGACTAGCGGATCAGTCTTAGGTTGAAAACAGACATCGCGACGGGAATGATCGATCTATTATTCATTCGGCATAGAGGATTTACTCTCACTGCTAGAGAGCAGAGTAGCCTTATCAACTCTAGTTCTTGGCATGCAACCACACCGAGCCAAACCCGCGTCCCAGTCGTTTCGCACATTACGTATTGGAAAATAATTGGTTGAACCTTTTTCCTTTTTCCCACGGACGATAAGTGACCACTCAGAGTGGTCGCTGTTTATCATAGAATTTCACACGACTGAGTCGCAAGAGCCGACCTCAGTTTGACTTCTCCCTCCAGTTTGGCTTCCTTCAAGTCAGTAAGAGATCTATACTGTTTCATGAGGTTAGGCATTTATATAAATGGCAGATATTTGCTTTACCCAGTTGTCAAGTTTCATTTCCGGCAACTGACCGGAATCCCTTGGTTCTATCCGGGTAGTATTCTCACTGATTATCACTAGGAAAGTATTTAACCTGTTGGAGACGAGCGGATTTGGCTACAAACACACATTTCCCATAGACCTCGGCCCGAATATATTCGGCTCAGTCCCCAGACGGTTAAGGGCAGGACGTGGCGACGATTAATCATCACTCCTGCTCTACCACAGCCGACGCATTGGTTGCGATAGTTTCTCCCTCTTGATTAACGGAGAAAACCAAACACTGCCGCTTGGTGTAGTTCTGTAGTATACACAGCAGCGGTTAGAGCTAACTCTCGAAACACTGAAACGTCTTCCTTTTATATTCAGCCGTATCAGAAGTCCAATTTCGAGCTACCAGGATGTGACGTCTGTGCTCCCTCCGACCTTAAGGCAGTACGGTGGTATCCACTAGTAAAACCCTTCTTCCGAACGGTAATATTTCTGTGGGTTTCGAGAAAAACTTTCTCCCGTTCATTACCGTTTTCATAATTCTTTCACTCGACGCGGGGTAATTTCTGCTTACCCAGAGGATTTGGGCATACAGCCTTATATCAGCTATCCCACCGCTTTTTTTCAGACTATCGCCAGCTATTTTAAATTCTTATCGATGAGAAGTCATTTTCCAGCGAGTTCTTCTTCATCACTTCCTTTATTTTCTTATCTCTTAAGAGGCCCTACTCAAACCCTCGGGTCTCTAATTTGAGTGGTCGCGAGGACATTGCAGGTCCTAGCTTACCCTTCTTCACACCCGTCTCTAGGTTTCTGCTTGGATAGATCTTCCAAAGGTTTCTCCTGATTTGATATGTCGGGGAAACGCTAAGTTTATTGGCTCAGTTCCTCTTCTATCAACGAGCCACTTAGGTGGATTATAGAGATATTCACTCTTTCTATATCGACATGCTTTGACCGGAAAATCAGACAGATTTTCCGTCTGTTAAAAATTTTCCTACGTCCCTTAGTCAATTTTTCATAGTTGCGCACTGACCAGAATGTGGCGCCGTTGAAGACATACGAAACAATGTCCAAATTGGTTATATCAATGGAATCTTTCGACGCAACTGCGGAGTTACTATCTCGAGATAGATGCGGGACCGAGGAACCAAGGTACCTAAGTTTATCACCTAGGACTCGATAGTGAGGGGTCATCCGGCCTTTCGGGACATGTTTTTAAGGAATTTCCCGTGAAAGTGTATTTTATCAAATAATGGTGAACGTTTCTGCGATGGAAGTGAAACTTTTCTTGTTCCTATCATTGCTACAGGCGTCATCGAACATTATATCTAAACGAACTAGGTGTTTGTACCTTCCCAGTACAAATCGGTGTGGCGTATAAGTAGCAAAGTAGGCAAAATAATCAATCTTTTGAAGGTAAATCATAAAATTATCACTAATTTTATTATTTACAATAAAGAATTATATATTTGCCTACAATCCCTCCTCGTCCCCCGTTCCATCACTTACTTAAAGTTTAGGGTGGTATGAGACAAAGAGGAAGTTTGTTGGGAATGTTTTGGCTGAGTGCCCTCATCATGAAGAGGCGCCCTTCTCACAGGGAGGGGAAGATAGGAGACAATGAGCAAAAGTTTTTCGGGTTAAAGTATCGGTTGGTTTGGGCGATTCGAGGACGAATAGCAAAGTAGGCAAATATATAATTCTTTATTGTAAATAATAAAATTAGTGATAATTTTTATGATCATCGCTATTTTTGGGTCGATTTTCTTCAAACTTTCATTCCTATTTTTCTTTTATTTTTCTGCATTTTTTCATTCCAGGGTGAACTTCCCCTTTAACAAAGTATGCTACACTACAATAATCAGGCATTTACAAGTAATAATTCCAACCATCAAATAACTTATAATGACATGCACATACAGTAATGTTAAACAACCTGAATTTTAATAGCCTATATCTTGGGTCCACACTACCTTGAGCATGCAATGAAATTTTGAATTAATCTGTCTGCTAATAACAAGTGCGTAACTAGTACTTAATAAATGTTATTAATTTAACTGTTTAACACATGTCAGGATTGTTAAAAGTTCGACAATCAGATTGAATTCATTCATCAAGACTTCATATTTATTCAGACAAATATTGCATAAATTTAAGCTTTATAAACTACAAGAGATGCTAATTTTAATACATTGCAATTATACAATGTTCATTCATCAAGCCCAAGGTACAAAGTAACAACACACTGGACAAAATTTATCTAGAATTTGGACGTACATTGAACCAAAACACACTACTTTGTATCATGAATAGTTTATGATACAAAATCATTAAATAAACATCTAGCAGATAAGCAAGAAAAGAGGGGATTTCTTGTGGATACCTTCGTTTGTTCTTGTTGTGAAGTGATGGGTAATGAAAAGCAGTTTAAAGTGACTTCTCCCAGGGCAGCAGCAGACAGAATAACAGCCCAGAATAGAAACAGTCTGTCTGCCCATCCAGGGTAGTTAAACCTCAAGGTAGACATGAGCTACTCAAACTGTCACTAGGCAAGTGTAGGAGACAGGTCATTAGAAATTCACTTTTTATTCACCCATTGCCTCATTTGACCTTAACAAAAATAGGCTCAGACTTTTGATTACTGCTTTAGAATTAAACATCAAAATATATGAAACATGAATGTGATTTTGAATTTATATATTTTTTCTCACAATTAAAGCACAAAGATGTAGGCCTATATTTATACACATATACAATAACAACAAGTAAATATAATTATGGGAATTGATAGAGTGGAAAACAAGCATTATAGCTGCTTCATAAAATATCTTTTGCGGAGGAAGTCAACCAGAAAACAAGAAATGAAGAGCTCGTTTCCAAAAGGTACTACATCCATAATTGTTGGTTCAGAGAAAAAAATGTTTTTTTTATTTTCATTGATAGGAAAGTCTGTTTGGAATTTAACTTTTACAGATTGTCCTACTTTATGATACTAAAGGGAAACCAGTCTAACAAAAATCTAGGTCTACAAGTTTTTCTGTAAATGAATTGTCAATTTTTTGTCCTGACGGATCTAGTACCTCTTGGAAATTAAAAGTTGAAGGTTTCACGGTACACCAAGTAATCTTTCTTGAGGGTATGAGTGGTCCTGAAAAGGACCTACCCAGAGATTGGGTAGGTCCTTTTCAGGACCACTCATACCTTTTCAGGACCACTCATACCCTCAAGAAAGATTACTTGGTGTACCGTGAAACCTTCAACTTCTAATCGTTCTACCACCAGTGAAACCTTCAAAGATTATCTCTTGGAAATTATATTTCTCAGAGTATGTAAAATACCATGTATCTCAGCAATTTTTTATTCAGAAAGGAACATTTTGTAATATTTCATATAGCTTGAAAAAGATGCCATATTTAAAAAAAATCAAACTTTGCATGAGTACATAAGTTTTCAAATTTTCACTGATGCTCTGGCGAACCCAACCAACTTTATTATTATTATTATTTACATGCAATAAAAACAAATACATGGGACTACATAAAAGTGGATGTAGTACCTTTTGGAAAGGAAATGATTTTTGAAAGGAACTGATTTTTGAAAGTAATTTTTTTTTCACCCTTCCCATTGAAAATTCAGCTTTCTATTTGTAACAGTGAGTAGAGGTGCTAAAAATGAGTAGATTAATGTAAAAAAAAAAAAAAAAAAAGAGAATTTTGATGAAAAATGGATGTAGTACCTTTTGGAAATGAGCTCTTCAAATAGACTTAAAAGTGTTTTAGTACCTACACGTATCATTATACAAATGAATTACTAATTTACTGCATTAGATAAAACTAGTAAAGTGAATTTGTAATTTATAAAGAAAGAAAGAATGGTTAAATCGAGGATGAGGATGATGAAAATGGTGATTACAACAATGATGATGGTGATGAGGATATCTTCTTGTCAGTTTGCCTATATCGTCTGTTGGGAGCCATAAGGGCGTTATTCCATCTTATAGATGTTCCGTTGAGAGCCATAAGGGCGCTATTACTGTACAAAGTCAATGGTAATAGCGCCCTTATGGCTCCAAACGGAACATCCTTGATCTGCAATAGCGCCCTTATGGCTCCAAGCCGACGATATACAGTATAGGTTATGTTTATAAGTTGTGAGTTGTAAGTGCTGTTCATTAAATTAAAGAATGAATCTGTAGGGAGAATAAATACATTAGGTCCCTTCTGTTGCTTTTATGGACATGTAGGCACTCTGCTGTAACCAACTAATACCGTGTTTATACTGTGAATCGGCTCTTGTGTCGAATCCTCGGATACACTGCAAAGAGTGAAGTGTTTATACTGACCAAAAAAGGCGAGTTCAATACGACTCGCAGATCATGACCGGAAATAAAGGGATGTCATTAATGTGTGCGATGATGCTGCCACATTCCACAACTGACCTCAAGGTCATCGAGTTCGACACGGCTTTCTGTTTACACACAGAAAAATTGCCTCGTCGAACCCGCCACCCGGATCAAAACCTACGATTCTGACAGAGGAAAAAGGGCGTGTCTAACTCGTGCAGCGGTTCACATTTTCGAACACGATTGCCGTGTCAAACCCCCGAGCCGAGTCACAGTGTAAACACGTTATAATTGTCACTACCTCCTTGTATGAGAATATGACTTAAGTACATGTTTGCTACAATTCAAGAAACACTTTCATTTTATGTGCTTAAGCTCAAAGTACATCAGATTAATCATCATTCATTTGCCCTGTGCCCTGTAACATAAAGACATATGATTGATTGATTTTTTTCTTGGGAGCCTCATCATGGACAGGGTGCTCCAAAGTTGCTGATTTTAATTTTAACACTATCCCTAACCCTAATCTTAATCATATCCTAATTTTAATCCGTGACTGTACCTGTACCCAAATGAGGCTACCGAAATACAATTGATCGTAATTTTTTGTCGATTGTAAATCTAGCAGAGATCTGCAGCAAGATATAGGCCTACTGAATAATGGTGCAAAAGCCAATTAGAAATTATTCTGAGGAAGAAAAAGTCTAATAGGGCAAGTCCACGCCATTTGTTCCCAAGGTGGTGATTTTTCGACTTTTTGACCATTTTTGTATCAAGTGTGTCAGTGGGTTTGTAAAGGTATACATACATGTAATGTGTCATACATGTATATCACCATAAAAGGTATGAAATGCAAATGAGGTCAAAAAGTCATTTCAAGGTCATATGACGTCACAAGGCTCATTAATATTCATTTTAAAAATGCTATTTTCAACCATTTAAAAAAGAGGTTTGTCATAGGAGTACAACCAAAATCTATGTATTTTCTGTTTCTATATTTTCTTGGCTAACTCTGGTGAAAATATCACGAACCTAGCACATAGCTTTCCATATTTTTAGACTTCAAACATTCAGGTCTCAGAAATAGTCTCACAAAAGTTACTGAGCTGATCATGCATTTTTATTACTCACCCTCCCACCTTTCGAAATGAAACAAAATAAGTGTTTTTTTACATTTGTGTTTTGTATTATGCTTCTTTTGTTTTATCAGAGAGATTCTTTAACAAAAGATGTTGCTATGCCTTGGGTACACCAATAATTATTGTTTAATGAATATTACAGGGAATAATTGTCCCATGTGTTACCTGACATATTTTTTAAAACTTGACCTTGCGAGAAAAATGGAAGTTGTATTAACTTTAAAATATGTCCTTACAATATTTATTACCGGTACATGTTTAAGAGGATAAGACTATGCAAGTTAAAATATACTTTCTAAATTCAGAGTTATATGTGAACAAAGTCAAAATTTGAAAAGACCATTTTTTTTTCTGGTCCCGTTTGTTACCGACAAATAAATGATCATATATTAATTATGAATTGAGTGATTTCAACTATTTTTTATGTTTTTGTTGAAGATTCTTATACCTTCAAGAATATACCTAAGGATTGAGATTTCATTGAAGATTTTTCAAACAAGCCCTATTTTTTGCTCTGAATGTCCCGTTTGTTACCGCGCAAAATTGCTTGGACTTGCCCAATACTACTTGGCCTAGTTTTTTGTTTGGGTTGATGGCAAAGGGCATAGAATACTTCTGTAGCATAATTGATAGTTTGGTCTCAATAATCCCTCCAGGCCTGTGTGTGCATTTGTATATGTGTATGATCAAGTCTAAGGCAGACTGTATTGAAAAAAAAAATTGTGTAATGATTTATGATCGCTGAATCAACAATCAACACAATGGTTTATACCTGTAGGCTACAGGAATGTGGCAAAAGAGCGCGCATGCAACCAAGCAAGGCATAGCGCAGACTGGTACTGTAGCTTATGACCAGCTTCATATTAATTCAGAGAGGTATAATTTTCAAAAGGTTTGAATGAACCATTTGTGCATCCTCAGATTTACACCAATAATAAATTTGTACATATCGTATTTGCAATGCAATTTCTACTTATACACAGTGCAGTGAAAAGAAAATTGTTCAATTCATAGTTTAAGTGATTTTGTTATCATGTGGCATTGCCAATATGAATATTTTCATTTCAATTTTCCATTAATTTGTATATTCATTAACAACATAACAGCTTTCGAGATGAATCTGAAATGAACAGGTACATGGGTTACCAGATGGCAATTAGCAGACTGAACCTGTTCATATTTTTCAGTTTAACTGGCAGTGAAATGTTTCCACATTGCAACAGGAAGTTTAGTACCTGTCTGGGTTAAAGGGGAAGTTCACCCTGGAATTTCATTGGCGTTGAAAAATGCAGAAAATATGAAGTGAAGGTTTGGAAGCAATCGACCAAAAAAATATGAGTTATAAAATATTTAAAGTTTGTTATGTGACGGTCACAATGTCGAGCAGGTCACCTATGTGTTATGTAATGTAATTCCATAAAGTGTAATTTTTCAGAAGATAATTAATTTATTCAACGCTGTGCTGGTCGATATTCATCAAACGATCAAGTTCATATACAGCCCCATCAAATTGACGGCCATTCCTTTATCAAGAATTATAGAAACAAAGACAAATTTATGGATTTGCCATACACAACACATGGAAGAGCTGCTCGCACCGTGACGTCAAGAATCAATACTCTTTAATATTCATCTAACTTCCCTATTTTTTGGTCCAATTTTCTTAAACTTTCACTATATTTTTTCTTTATTTTCGTAGAGATTTTTAATCTAATAAAATTCCCAGGGTGATACTTCCCCTTTTTAACCATGGATCCATAAAAGACAAGGATCCATGGATTGACTGAGAAGTCCTTGACTTCATGTCCAGACCAGCAAAGATCTGTCTTGGAGCATTGTACTCGATGGGATTGCAAGCAAAGTGACTTTGAAACATTGTGTAATAATAGTTTCACTAGAAAAAGTTAGCATAGCCAGTCAAATAATCACCTGGAAACTAATTTAAAAAACACTTAAATTAATTATGATATCAACATTTCTCGGTGCTCTCCTTTCTCTCTTCTCTCTCTCTCTCTCTCTCTCTCCTCTTCATCTCTTTCACTCTTGATGCGGTCACTTTTCTTTCTTTCTCATCTTTCATAGTGGCCTTGTTGTCACCTTCTCCTCTCCATCCGCCTGTCTGTCTGTTTTTTCTGTTTCCTTCTCTCGTCTTCCCTCTCTGCTCCTTGTGTTCACTCCCTTTCCATTGCAAGGTCAGTAGCAGGTTCCATTTCCACCTGCCGGCGGAACGAGGACTCGCTTGGAGTAACAATCGAGAAGCCCATCATCTGCCTGCCTCACATCTATAGTAGCGTCCTAGACCCAAGCGACCATGAGGTCGAGGACAGGGTCAGAAGACCTTCCCTCGCCGCCCAGCGACCAGTGGGCAATCACGACGCCCCGTCTGGCCGCTGAGAAGGCGCAAGAAGGGCCCCTCTGGTCTTTCCCGTTGGAGAAGATCCACCAGCTCCTAAGGTGAGTAATGATTTTTTTTTATGAGGGGATGGTGAGTTTATATTCTGTCTTATTCAAAATTTGAAATGGGAGTCCAAGGTTTGAATTTTGTCCCGTTTGTAAAGTTTGTTTTATTTCCAAAAATAGAACTGCAAAAATTTGCTGCAACAGCCCATTGGCATATCAATCTGTAGGTTTCTTTTTTCTAAAAATATGGTTCAATGGGGTCTTTCCCACGAGTGGCCGAGGGTCAAGAGGCCTGATTATTTTTCAATAGTATGAGTTCTTTCTGTTGTTCTGTCATCAATGGAAAAGTTTCGCACTAAGCATATCCTCAAAAGAAGGCGATAATATAATCTATATTTGCAGATAATATACATGGGCATTAATATGATGTAAGCCTTTGTAAATCGTACAATATTATGGATTATCTCCGAGTAATCATCTCATTTACCAATCTATCAAATGTAGTGGCCCGTTGTGATCCCTTCATCTGTTTATTCTCTGTTAACTTTTAAAAATTTAGTTTTAAATATTTTATGATTTTTTTTTTCTTTTTGTCTGGAATTCTGTCTGCGGTTGAGCAGTGTATTGCAAAATACGATATGAGAAAAAATCTACCTCCTGGACCCTCAGCCTCGTGGGAAAAATCCTCGGCCTCATGGACCCTCCCCGGTTCATTGTACCAAAGCTTTGTTATTCCAAAAATAATTTATGTTTACTTACCTGGTCATCAAAAAATGGAATGGGGTTTGGATGAATTTTTTTTCAGATATAAACAAACTTTATTTTAATTTTGGAGAATTGATCCTTCAGATTAACGGACATTAGGAATAGAACAGACTGTAGGAATAGTGAACGTTAGGAATAAAGACATTTTGGAGTAGTCGAACCTCCTTTTTCCTCATTTTTGCTTTGTCATTCTTGTGTTAGGTGTGTCAAAAAGAAGGATTCTTTCTGAAAAATACAAAAAGAGGAGTTATCCAATTCCTTGGACTCATACTTTAACATTAATGTTTGTGGGGTCCATCATTCAAAGTTTTGGCTCATGTGTCTTGAGAAAGTGCCAAGTCGTGGCATTTCACACAGTTTTTTCTTATGATGGACAGCATTTAATAGATTTGTAGTCTCGATGCATGTTATATTATTTATTTTATTTTTTTGTAAATTATCTTTTAAGAGGTCAGTATCCCACAAATTGACAGTTTTAAAGTTGGGCATTTACATATATCCATAAAGTATAATATCAGATAACAAGTGGAGAGTCTAGACAGGATGTTTATTTAAATAAGAAACTCAACTGAGCCAAGAAAGGTTACAAATTTGCAGATTAGATTACCCATTTTTTAACAGAAACGTGTGCTTAGTGCTAGCTGTGTACAAGAAATTCTGACCTTGCACTTATTTGCCTTTCCTGGAGAAAATATACTATTTGCAAGAGCATGTTTAAATGAGGGGGGATGATCCAACATTAGCTTTCATTGCCTGCACTATTGATTGATTAGAATCAAAACTAAGTCATGAAAGCAACTTCATTTTCTTGGAAATTTATTATGATTCGAATTGAAGGAGTCTTGACTGCCTGGCTGCCTTGTAATAATAATTTGTTTCATGTAACTATTCATGGCAGTGGATCTACCTATTTGTTCAGTCTTCCAAATGCCATTCCGATATCTGCTTGGTAGAATTAAAGGAAATTTGCATTTGTGCTTGCCCACCCGAACCCGCTGTCGCACATTCGTAAGTCAAGAGCACACAAGCGCACTAGACAATGTCAGCACTTTACCTTGCACTTCCAGAGAATGGTTGTGAAATAAGTTACCTGCACCAAAAATTGCCATTTCTTTTTGATTTATGGTGTCGTCGGAGCCTCGCCCCCCCACCACCTCATGAATCCAGGTTTTCATGGAGTGCCCCCCCCCAAATCCCATGCACGATCAGTCAGGCATCTGTTGTCAGTTTGATCAGGTCTCTCTTTCGCACTCTTGCTTCCCCTGTGGTATGAGACCTAACATGTATTTGTGTAATGCCTTTGGCCTATGGCATCCACAGGCCTGACTATCCTATTTGGGATACCCTTTCCCAGTCCTTATCGATATCTTCAGAGATCTCTGCCAACACAGCCTCCTCCCGAGTCTCTGGTATGGACACTTGTTACTTTTGGAGAAGTATTTGCCTGACCTATTTTCTCCCAGAGATACAGATGATCAGAATTGTTGGGCTTCAGACTTTGTAGTCAGTGAAAACCTACAGATTTTGTACAATTTTGCCGTAGGAGTTTATTAATATACATTGAGACAGGCCGAGTATCCCAGGGTTGATCATGAGGCAATACCATGGGACTTACACCTCTCGTCGTCCTTGACTGAGACGCTTATTGACGTTCATCTCCTCTTTGAGTTTTCAGTCCTCGGCCTCTGATCTCCCCACTCCCAGTGGACTAAAGAGATTTTTGTATCCTCTGACAGTGCCGAGGCATCTTGTTTCAGGTTGTACGTCCGTCCATCACTGTTTGCTCGATATCGCGATATCTCAAGAAACCACTTGAGATATTAACTTCAAACATTAAAGTAGACAACTGGAGAGTCAAAACTGCTTTTAATTGCAACAAAATTACATACCACTAGCAACGAAAAATCTTTACTGATAGAATATCTAAACCCCTTTCAAAATCTTTTAGATCGGAGTTATCACCTTTCAAAGAAGGCCCCCATTCAGCTTCAGCGGTACCCGCCCGCAGGGCCGTCGAGATTATGACGTCACACCTTGGGCACCTGTACCGTGTCCACTGTATGCACGTATAATACATTATATCCTGCACTGTGCTATATCGCGTAATTTGCACAATCTGATTCTTGAAAACTTTTTCTTTCTCTCTTCTCATGTCATGCTTCTCTCCCAGGCCCTGACTAACTGGTCAAAGTGTGATATCTCTTGCCGACTGTTCCTCTAGCCATTTATCTATATATTTAGTTAATCCGTTCCAATGATGTATTATTTTCATTATATTAACATAAATTAGAAGTATCCTCAGCACAGAGTGAGTGGAAAAAAAAAGATAATAAAACAAAGTGACATTGTTTTCATTGTGGACTGTTCAAATCACACTTTTAGTTTTGTTGTCATATATGACAAATTATTGTAACCAATAATCCTATATATCTATATGATAAGCTATAAGGTTATCATAATCTTGAAAATTGTTGATTTGGTTTTGTAAGTCTTTATATTATTGTGCTGTGCAGATCCCGAGATAATTTCATGCCGTTAGCTATGTATCGTCCAAACTTTGGATGGAATACGTAGCTCCTTAGTTCTCAAGTTACAGTATGTGACCTTTTTTCATGGTTTAGATAATTTTGTTCAGAATGAAATAACATTATTTTGTAGATTCGCCTTGTTGCAATGAATTTGACAGATTTGCATTTGTGATAAAAACAGCAGTCTTACGAGAGACGACTGTATATTCCATCCGCGTCCTGCCGGACTGATATACACTACCCCATCCCGGCGTGTGTAGAATTAAGCCAAACTAAATTAGTAGACTGTAATATTGCAAACAATTCAATGCTTACATCATTGATTCTTAAATATTCTGTCTCTCAATATATATGGATTTATTTTAAGGAAGTTCGGTCTTTTAGCCATTGAATATCGATAAATAGGATTTTTGGAGAAATGTGACATGACCACCTCGTCAAATTAATGAATGTAGTGTTAATCCGTGTAAGTTAGTTGGGAAAGTCATGACGGTGGCATTATATTTGCTCTAAAACCTTATTTGGAGGGATTCATATTTTTAAAAAAAAAATCATATAAATCAATATAGATTCAACACAGAATAAGTCTTCTTAAGATGAAGTCGCTATAAATTTACGTGGAATTTTAAGCATTGTATCTCCCAATGTCATGGCAAATTAAACGATTCACCAACAACCAACGGGCCCCACCGTTCCCGGCCCTCGGTGAGAGATGAGCAAGGCAATCGTGCTTTTATCATGATTGTAAACTCTTCAAAAATCTATTGCACAAGTTCAAATCTACAAAATAATCACAATCGTTAACAATATCTCAAAACACTACGATATTTCTAAGGATATACAACCCTGCATGATTTGCCAATGGTGTAATCAGTTGTGATAAAACTTAAAAGAGCCATATTAATCCGAGACACAGCAGCTATATAGCAAGCTATACAGTGCTGGCGAGCAATCTGTTTACGTGTATATACGTATGCATCAAGCTGCACGCGCACGCTCAGATCAGCTGGCTGTTGTTCGAGCTGTCCAAGGTGCGACGTCACAAACCAGGAGCTCCTCCGCGCACCGAGCGGCCCATTTGGGGGCCGATTAAACAAAAACGCTAAAAACCATTTACAGCTATTTCTGAGAGATTCAAGTCATTTTCAGGATGTCAATCGTATAAACGAAGGAAAATCTATTCAGTAACATGTAATTTGGCCATTATTAGCAAATATTGTGTATTTTCTCCGTGTGTCTACTTTAAGGATAGTGAGTATCACCATACGAAGATGGTCTGATTAGATTGTAGAGTATGTAGGTCAAAGGTCAAGGGTCACAGAGGTTTAATTGTAAAATTTTATGTATTGAGTTTGTTAGCAAGATATCTTGAGAACCATTTGAGATATGAGCTTCAAACTTAGGGGTAGTATGTATTGCTGTAGAAAGACGTAAATCTTAGAAATCGTAGAAATCTTTAGATTTTAAAGTATGTAGATCAAAGGTCAAGGGTCGCTGAGGTCAAAGTGTGTAATTCCACATACTGAGTTCGTTCGTTATGACATATGTCGAGAACCAATTGAGATACATGTATGAGCTCCAAACTTATGGGTAGTACATGTATGTATCGCCATAGGAAGATTATGGAGGTCAAAGGTCAAGGGTCACAGAGGTCGAAATTTGGGAGGGAAAAAGGAAAATGAATACATGAATGTGCCATATATTTCTGATCTGGCAATGGTGGAGGCATGTATTGCGACCGTGCGCAGTCAAGGATTCATCTAGTTTGTCTAGCATTATTTATTGGAATTTTGGGGGCGAACCCTTTCTCTGAATTTTCAAATTTTAATATTCTCTATTACATGTAAGACTATAAGCAAATAGACATTACTTACTTTCACACAACCAACCTTAACTTGGAGTTAACTTTATTTATGTAAGTCATGTGAGGACACATTCAAGTTTTATGACTTCAAAAATTAGTTGAGAATTATAACCCGGACAGATCTTGGGGTTTAGGCATGATAGCTCGAGCAATGGGTGGTCTGCTCATGCCTATCGCTGTTGGTTTTAATTCTTAAGATTACGTATCCTCAAGAATTATACATGGCATGTGAATCCAACTCAGGGTTAGCCATCGAGGCCTTAATTCTCAAGATGGTACGGTCTGAACTTAACTATCGATTTATATCTATGTAAGTTATAAAAATCAATACTCATTTCCATCTTAAAGTGCTTGGCAAATTAAAGTCAATTATTGTATCAATAATCGTACTTGTAATTAAATTGTATTCATTTTGATTGAAAGGAATAATTCTATTTAAAGCTCTATAGGTCATGCAAGGAAAGGTTATCAATGGATACAAAATCATGAATGTTTTTTGGAGGGGTACTTTTGTTAACACTAGAATCAAATTACTGTTTATTCTTTAACTCTTTGCTCGCCACATTAATTTTAAGCAGAAAATAGAAGACTTTTCTCTTTAATTACTAAAAATAGTATAACAATATTTGCTTAGTATGAACTACTAGAAATTATGCTGCAGACCCGGTCCTAGCATTATCAGTGATTTCCAGATCTTTTAGCCCAGCATTACAGAGAAAATGAATTATTACGATTGTCTAGTTAAGTTATAGTAAAGTACAATTGTGACTATAGTCGAATTTGGCAGGCAAAGAGTTAAACCCTTGTCTTTATTTACCCAATTTTGGCTTATGTAACCATACATGTGCATGTACATTTGTACATCGATAGATGCGCATGTTTCATTAATTTGAAAGAATTATACTTGCCTATAAATATATAATTTTGTTTGTATGCTTTGTCATACAATTCTATACCATCGAAACCATCTGATATGGTATAATGTGCTTGCAAATTTCATATGGGTACACATTATCCAGGGAAGCTGCTTTATATGCCTTGGGAGAAAAACAGATCCAAAGGGAATTTCCCACTTTTATAGCGAGATGGTACAATGCAGACTCTGTAACAAAGAGAGTGTAAAGGATTATCGAAAAGTATATCATGGATAGTCCAGGGATATAGAAAGTGGGTTATATAAATTGTTTAGTATTGTATGCATTCTAAATACAAACTTGTGTACTAGTAGTACATGTGTAACATAGTGAAGCTATTATTTGATATAAATTTAGTTACATTTTTCTTAATTTTCTAGTTTTGGGGGATTTATAAGTTAAATACATATATCTCCCTATATTGTTAAAAATTTTGTTGGATTTTGTTGGAGACAAGCTGATTTGGATATACTCACATTTCCCATAGCTTGAATATATTCGGGCTCAGTCCTCAATAGCTTCATCATTACCATAACTTCAGAATGTACCGTATTTAATAAACATTTTAATTTGTACTAGCCAAGAGCCATTTCTTGTTGTTGCTTCTGAAACATCCGCTTTGTTTACCTAATATGAGAAACAGAAAAGCTTATCAGAGAAGTAAAATTTTATACCACTATTAAACAATGAAAATGTAAAGAAATAATATCAAGGAATACAAATTGAACCATTCAAAGAGTCCATCCTCCCATGCCCTTTCTGCTGTGTAATTGTAGTGTTGTTTTCTTTGTTTAGAGTTTTTACTATGGTTTCTCGGAAAGAAACTGAAACTAGCCCCTGGCTCCTGCCTCACATCCATCCCTGGGAGTACATTGAGTCAAATCAATCTATCGCCATGGTTTCAATGCTTACCCAATACTGTCTACTACAACACAAGCTACATGTACATAGCATACAGAGTTTAGAAGAAAAAAAAGGATCGGTGTGAACCTGTTATTTGTTTGGTGCAATAACTTGAAGATGGTCTGAAAAGGCCATTAAAAATAACCCTTTTTCCTTTTAAAAGATACATGAGTAAATTGAAATTCCGGTCATGACATTCAATTCTTGAAGACGATTGGGGAATGTTTATTACGAATGCTCCTAAGAATTGTAGTATGTGTAAGGTTTTGTAATTACAAAATTAGTAAGAAATCAACGGAATTCTTCTGAAATTCACATGCACTGCACACAGAAATGCATGTACATTGTATGGCACTACACACAAGTGTTCTGCCCAAACATTTCAACTGCTTTTTGTCATAAATGACTATTAGAGGTTTTTTATTTGTGAACACTCACCCTGGCATTCAAAATTTGAATTCCAGATATATTTTAATTACATAGTATCTGCACTGAAAGTGAACGTACTGCAATTGGACACGTTAATTGTGGTTTCCAGTGGTGTGTCACTCTGAAATCATTTAACCAAGGTGTCATTGAAGAGAAGAAAAAAACATGGGCTTATATTTGCTTGATAATGGTATTTAATTATTTTTTCTTTTCTTTGTACACCCTGTACATCCTTCGAACACTGGGTTGATATTGGATGTGTGCCAGTAGTAATGAGAAGAAGTTCTCATCAAATATCATGTTGTCTGATCAGGCTCTCTCTCTCTTATTGTGTCAGGCCTCTGTACCCTAATGAGTCAGTGGGAGAGCAAGGTGGAAAAACACAATTATTTGAAAATATAGCTACTCAACATTTCCCGGGATTTGTTGTAAATTATGCATTATGAAATTTCCAGTCCTTATGCGATTATTTATCAAGAGGGGAGGGGGGATAGTCAACAAGCCTATCTCACATGAATTACATCTTTCTGTGAAAGCTTGAAGTACATACATGTAGACAGTTGCAGATCAAGGCGGAGTGCAAGGGGTACGTACCACCTCTATTCGTTGAGAATCACAAATTGAGCATACATTTAAATACAATTGTATCCAAGATAACTGCCTGCGCATTTTCTATCTACAAATTTGACGGATCGATCCCCTTTATTTCCAAGTGGTGGATTCGCTGCTGCATAGAGTATGTTGCATTTTTTTTCAAAGTGTCTGAAAAGTAGGCCCACTCATTTCAGAGATATATATGTCCAGGTTATAGCCAATTCATATTTATCAGCTACTGCTCTGCCTGTATGTACATTGTACATGCACATGTGCAGATGAGAGCCTGCGGACACATGTGAAAACTATTTGACATTGAAAGGTCAGGTTCTTTTATTTCCATGTACAGTCCATGAAGTTAGTCATCACATGATGGCTAAGTTTTGAATTCCCCTGATATTCCAGGAAAGGGATGGCATGACTCGTGATGTGTTATCTCCTTTTTTTTTCTTTTATTCACCCCTGATATCATTGCTGTATTGAGATCAGCCGTGGTATCGGACGCATAGAGCTGTGTTCTGAGCGAGTGAAAGTGTGTGTATTGGATGATGATTCACCCTGAAGATGAGTCCATTCCGCCCCCACACATCATGCCAGCTCTCATTGAGAAGGTGCTACTGTGATGTGGCGGGTGGGGGTCAATACCCTGCTACCAGTTCTGAGTCTGAATCATCAGACTATAGGCCTTGTTATTGTTTGCTATCATTAGTATCTATTCATAAATTAAATGTTTTGCCACAAATTTCAAATATTTTTTTTTTTAAACACGCACTTCACTCCTCTTTGTAGTCTTCATGTATGTAGCCCTATTGCTTTTGGAACATTTGTTGTTTGATATAGACTAGACTTCATTCCAGACATTAATTGTTTTATTCTTGTGGTGTTAAATTAGAGTCTAAGTTTGCAGACTAGTTCGTAGCCAAGGAGAGGGCCTTGTTGATATGCGTGTTGAATCCTAAATGTTCCCTGAGCCTGAGCCATGCTGTGTCCTTGAATGTGGTAATGAAATTATACCTCAACTTCATTCTCCCTCTAGTGTACTTGAGGTATATATATAGTTATGATAGATTAACGACTGATTAGTAAAAAAATAAAAATAAAGTTTTAATGATATTTTCAGAGAAGAAGCTTGTGAAAAGCTGACCTTCCATTCCATGGAAAAGAAAGATGAATTGGTCAGTTCATTACCTAGTTGAATATTTGACCTGGAAAAATATAGAAGATAACTCTCCTAAATACATGATATGTATTTTGTATGCATCATATGGATTTTCAAAGTATGGTTGGACCATATGTTGGCTTAGATATGGAGCACAATTATTGATATCCAAAACATTCCCAGTTCTAGAGATGACCGAAAAATATATCTAGATCTGTTTGTTGACTTCTATTTTCACTTTCCACTTAATAATATCCCTATCTGTCAGTAGAGTACATGTTCAGGTCTAATCACATTATTGATATCCATGGCTGTGACATGTGAACACCACTCCCAGGTCACGCTTTCGCCTTCCATGGAAAACCAAGAAACAATCATTCCTAAGTTGGCAATTGTTGGCGTCTGCAGTTTCGTAATCTTGCCAAAACAGAGAGTCCCTGCAAAGAAAAATTAGAATTTGTTCCAAATATTTTGCAGCTATTTTTCTCATAATGATGATATTTTTGTATTACTATCCAGGGACCTGAGAAGTGAACCATTATGAATGCATAGAGCTGTTACTCGGGTGCTATCTTTAGCTGCAGAATTTGTAAATGATTAACAAATCTGCAGCTTGCGTACAGTATTGCCCTTAAAGGTCCCGGCTAAAAATACCCCCAGATGACGTTTGTGCATGCAGCACTGATACGTCCATGAATTTTTAATTCTTCTCTCTTCTGTCTGGTTTAATTTCATTCCCTTTTCAGTCATGATTAAGACTTAATTCTTGATATTAATTGAGTTTGATGTCTGGCTTCATAATCTGCCACCATATGCATGTATGAAATGCATGAATTGGCATATTTTGAAGCAGCTAAACGCGTCAATGCAAGCTAGTTATTGTTAGGAAGGTATTTTTCAGATGTTTATTGTCAGAAACAAATGAAAATTTGGGAAAGTTTACTAACGGTTGCGGTCTCTTCTTGGAAATAAGATTGAAATTGGATCTTGGTTATCGTAGAGATTTGAATTTTATTTGGATTTATCCAAATGTGCTCTTTGCTTTTCCCAATCAACCCAATTCGGGAAACACATCTTTCATATGTGTAAATTTTTTATTTTTTTTTGTGAAACATGTTGTGGGAAATATAAATTCTGAATGCAATAAACAGGTGAGACATGTCACATTAACTGGGATGTGAGAGTTCAGCTTTTTAACTGATTTCAGCTCTTTTTAGTTGTGATTTTTCAGCTTATTTTACTTTCCTCTGTACAAAAGTACTGAAGCTTTTAATTTTCAGCTTTTTATCAACTCTTTTTTTTTATATGTGGTCACTCACACCCCTGTATTAAATTTGATACAGTTAGCTGTGCAGCTGGCAGGAGGTTGTACAAATGTAAGAGCTATATAGCATGCCATGTACAATGCTATGAGAAACCTCTTCCATCCTTCTGCCAGGCGCACAACAGTTCATGTACCTCTACATGTAGAAGTCAAGCAGATTTCGACAAAAAATTAACTAGGCCTATAAATGATGGCTCTAAATCATTTGTGCATGGAGCTTGAAGCATCATATCTAGGCACCCTGTAATGGCAAATATCATTACATGGAGGTAACAAACATCTTTTTTCCTAATTGCAGGAGGTTCTTGGCTATCGTGTAGACTCGCAAGTTTCTTTATATCTGGTGGCGGTGTTGGAGTACATAGCCGCAGATATTCTGAAGGTAAGCATTATTTAATTTCAAATTTTAAACAGGTTTCTGTTAAAGGGCGTGTCTTGGGGATTTCTATCTTTCACCTATGTGTTGCTTTTTTTATTTTGATATTTTATACCTGAGCAGTTATCTTCAAATAATTTTATTATTTTTTCAGTTCCTATTTACTTGTTCACTTTAAGTGATGTACATTGTACAGCTCAATAAAAATGGGACTATTGAATTCACATTGCACGTTCAAGTCTGTGGGCATTAGTGTTCCTTAATGATAATAATAACTCATTTATGTAAGCGCTATCTATCTAGTGAAACTATTCCTAGGTGCATTGTAAAAAAATTTTTTTTTAATGGTTCAGGTAATTATAGGTGCGCCTGCATATACATGAGAGTTAATTGATGTGCATAGCATTACATTAGTAAAAGATAGAAATGAACTGGACTTTCCCTTTAAGATCAGTTAATGTGGAATGAAATCGGTAAACATCAAAAAAAGAGATGTTAGGTCAGGTTTACCTAGTAACTTCCCAAACTCATATTGTAGTGATTACAAGATAGTATAGTAGAAATTAATTATTTATTAATGTACTTTAAGATATATCTATATCTATTTCTTAGAAATATAATATATATATATATATATATCAATATCAATCAGAGGCAAGTTGAATTTATTATTCAATCAAACACTTGCTCTTGTTTAGTTGTACTTTAAAATTTCTTGCTACTTTTATTTTGCACCTTGCTCCAAAGAGAATCTATTGTAGTGGGACAGGTGATCAAAATTATTTTGAACTTTCAAATTATTTCCATGGTATTTAGGTAGAATATTATAGTAGACAGATCTACTACAAAGGATTGTTCTTCAAGTGCCATCATAGTCATTATATGAGCCCCAAAAACTTGAAATTCAGGCGGAACATTTTTTGCAGTGCCATATATGCATTTCTTGTCTAGAGTGCATGTTACTCTCAGCAGAATTGGGTAATTCTTGATCATTTTGCTGATTTAAAAACCTCACAGCATGCAACACTTTTCAGATGAATTGTTATCAACCTTTTCCAATCGCTTTGAGACAGTTTCTTCCACAATTCAATCTCATAACCACAACAAAGTGGACTGTATTCACAGACCTGGGGGCATTTCATCAAAGGACTTGTCAGACATTTTATCCGAGAAATTTGCTCTCAACCAATCAGATGCAAGCATTTCAATAGCTTATAACAGTTTGTCGGATAAAACGTCCGACAAGTCCTTTGATGAAATGCCCCCCTGATTAAGTGAGAAAATACAGCTATGCATTGAAGTACCTTGTTAAGAATAATTGCCCTTATAAAAAGTAGCTGAGTGCATTTCAAAGAACGAGACATAATTTGCATCACGGCAAGGTCTTGTTTTAGTCGCTCATTCTGAGTACTCATGCGATATTCAGATGTGTATGTGTGAAAGTAGAATTCTTAGAAGGAATACATCTAACTTTGTTCTATTTTGTCTTTCTGTTTCTACTTTGACTTTCTGTTTCTACTTTGACTTGTAATATGTCCTACATATTCTGGGAATGTTCCAGATCAATCAGATACCTAGTTAATTAATCAGCTTTCATTTTTATATATTGCATTGGTGTGTAAATTTAGTATAATTATGTTCTGTAGAAAGTAAAAGCATTATAAATAAGGGCAATTCTGAGAAAAGTGACGAAAATGTCGCAAATAACCCATGTTTATTGATATATGATTCTGATTTTTAATCATTGATTTCTTAACCCATTTTTTCTCTGGGTGTTTTCCTATTTGGAAAATAGAAATGCTTAAAAGAAAAAACTGTCCTATTCAATTTATGTAAGAAACCTATTATTTTGAAGAATAAAAAAGTCTCAAAGAAAAAAAAGACATTACGATCCACAAAAAGGCATATCTTCAGGAACTAAAGGATTCTTGTGCGAGAAGAATATAGTTGAAAGATAAAGCCTTTTCTTTGTCCTTATCCTTGCTGCAGAAATAAGCTCTCTTTATTGCCATTGCCATGCTCACAACCGGACACGCGTTAGTCAGTTATGTACATCCCGTTCTCTGGACTCATTCGCAAACGTCTCCGCGACAGAAAAAAACTACCAGTCGCGGAGACGTCTCCGATTCTTTTTTCCCCTTGCGGAGCCATCTCAAATACTTTTTTCCATCCCGGAGACGTTTCTGATACTTTTTTTTAATCGTGTCGTGGACACGGAAAAAATATTAGAGACACCTCCGCGACCTATTTGAGACGTGTCTGCTACAGAAAAAAAAAACTACCAGTCGCGGAGACGTCTCCGATTCTTTTTTCCCATTGCGGAGCCATCTCAAATACTTTTTTCCATCCCGGAGACGTTTCTGATACTTTTTTTTTAATCGTGTCGTGGACACGGAAAAAATATTAGAGACACCTCCGCGACGGAAACAAAAGTATTTGAGACGCCTCCGCGATGGAAAAAAGTATAAGAGACGTGTCTGCTACAGAAAAAAAAGTATCAGAAACATTTCCAATACTTTTTTCCGTCGCGGAGACATCTCCGCAAAAAGTTTCAAAACTATCTCAAAGTAGTCCTAAATCCGACTCCGCGAAGTGAGATATCACCATTAGAAGACAATCACTTGCAAAAATATGTACAATTGGTTGTGTAGTAATCCAGTAAAACTATTTAAAACAATCACAACATCCTTTTACTCTTCTACATGTACTTGCCTTTTATTCAATTCAATTCAATGTCTTCTTTATTCACATCATAAAATGCACATACAAAGATAAAAACAATATTTCCAGTTTACATAACAAACATAAAATATGAAGAAAAAAAAACCGCATATATGTATACAATATATTTAAAAAAAAACATATTTACATGTACAACATTACATTGTAATTAAGATTATAATTTTACCATATAAATGTAATCATTATTATAGTTACTATTTATTCTTTCTTAATTGGCAGGTGACTTTGTAAAGAATATCTGTCATATGTACTGACATACATGTACATGTATGAATTCAATTATTGAAAGTTATTATTCATTCCTTCTCTTACATTTGGCAGGTGACTACTTGAAGGATATCTGTCACATGTACCGACGTACATGTAGAAACTAAAATTATTGATAGTTATTATCTATTCCTTCTTTACCAGTTGGCAGGTAACTACGTGAAGAATATCTGTCACATGTACCAACATACATGTAAAAAACTAAAATTATTGATAGTTATTATCTATTCCTTCTTTACCAGTTGGCAGGTAACTACGTGAAGAATATCTGTCACATGTACCGACATACATGTAGAAACTAAAATTATTGATGGTTATTATCTATTTCTTCTGTACCAGTTGGCAGGTAACTACGTGAAGAATATCTGTCATACCAACATCAGCCTCCAAGACATCAAAGTGGCTATGTGTGCTGATAAGGTAATATTTTTAATTTGTGTCAAATAAATACCATCTCTATCCTATGCTACCGTATACTTATTGTTATTATCAAATTTGTGAAACCTGTATGCAAACAAAGACCTTTAATGGTAGACAGCATTTTCTTTTTATAACCAGGGGTTGTTTCACCAAGATTATCATAAAGTTATGCACAACTTTATGAACGACTTGAATATGAATGGAATGCCCGCAATTTCATTTTCTTGATATTATCATTACAATACATGTAAGGACATTAAATACGAAATGCTTATTTTGGTAACGTAAGCAGACATCCTGTTCTTAAGTTGTTCTGTGGGTAATGCCTACATAGTTGGGAGATTCCATCCTTTTGTTTGTCCTTGTGTTTCATATAATTAAATAATATTGACTGCCCTTGAGGGCAATATGGCATATAGTGCCTGAACTAGCATAATATTGCCCCGAGTCAAAGACGAGGGCAATATGGTGCTAGTAAGGGCACTATATGCCATATTGCCCGAAAAAAACAGTCAATATATTTTATTATTATCCTTCAACTACCTATCTCCAACATAGGACATTGAAAACACACAGTGTAGTCTACTTACCACATATCCTAGCTGGTCTGGTACAACTGCTACAGTACAGTCATGTATGTTTGAATCCAAAATGTTCCACTGTCTTCATCAATATTAAAATATCAAGGAATCAATTCCCCTCGAAACATCATGCCTCGGTATAATTTGCAGAATGTGTCATTCAACGAGTCATAAAAGTTTGCTTTCTCAGGATATAACGTTACCAAAAACCGAAAAACTGATTTAAACTGGGCATTTGTCGTGGGATTTTTTTTTTCTTTTCTTTGTTTCTTCAGCATTCTGAGTTGAACCATTGTGACGCAATAATGCTTCTGTGCGTATCCATTGTCTTACTACTCTTTGTAAACGCGCATCATTAAAATTACGCGTAGGACCCCCGACCAGCCGGTCAACATTGTAAAAAGGCAGCCTTACGTCAATGCGTGTTTTTTCAATGGGATTTTTTTATTCCGGACAATATGGCCAATATACCCCATGATCGCTTCATATATCGATATCATATCAAAACTGCGGTCGGTATGAATTTGCAATAGCCCGGTTCAGATGTCAATAATGAAGTGTAATCTTACTCATAATCATTTGATTGTCCAACATCTTTCAGGGTTCTTCAGGGGACAAAATATGAGCTGCTTATCAGAACTGGTTTGAATTTAACAATTTGGCAAATTTGGAAATAAACACTTATCAAAGATTTGTTTAGGGAAATGGCACTAGAATGTGCATTACCGTATAAGCAGTTTTATGTTTAATGACATTAATACAGGTACAAGTAGAAATTTTCTGGCAGGATGATGCTGGTGATAATGATGATGAAGGATTCATAATGTCATCCTGAAACATAAAGGATAAAGCAGGGAAAAATATCAGGGACATTTAACTTGACCTATGATAAGATATTGTTTTGTTATTGCATGCTTTATCTTTATAATCATGTAAACTTAGTCTTGTCGGAATGATGATGATGATGCCTCTGCAGTGTCATCGCTAAACCAAGAATATGACCTGGTTGGAAAAACACGATGATGGTGATGATGATGTAAAGATTATGATGTAAAGATTAGTAAAAAAGCAGAACAGGGCTGCTGACCTATGATGAATTGATATAGCATTTGTTATGTTTATTATGAAATCATTTATATCTTCATTGCCTTGACGACAGGTCCTGATGGAGATGTTCTGCCAGGATGACGATGATGCCACTGCAATGTCAAACCTTAGCCTAGAAGATGAGCAGGATAGTAGAACGGGGACTTTGACCTACGATGAGATCGTCAAGGACCTCATCATGGAGGAAACGCAATACGTCCGAGACCTCAACCTCATCATCAAGGTCTTTAGGAAGATCTTTGTAGATGCACCTCAACACTTTACAGAGGAGGTAACTTAACCATTTAGTCCCGAGACCGCCCATCAGCTTACTCACTACTACTGCCCCATCCATTTAATAGCAAACTGTTCTTATTTTTTTTGAAAGATTCCATATGTTGTCTTTGTCGGTGCTGAGCATACATGTAGCTACAATATCAATTGTTTTCCGTGTCTAATGCGGAAAGAAAGGATGCCGAAATCACATAATTTGCTTCCCAACCATGATCTTTTCAGCCCTCATGTGGATGCCCCCATTCATAAACAAATCCTCTTTTCTTTGTCCTTGGTGAAACCATATGAGCTGCTAATTGGCATACTAGGAACTTATTGTTTTCTATGTTCTCCCATACTATATGTATATCGAGCAGTTTGTTTGATGAATACATGTTATTAATACTAGAAGGGGTTGTTTTGCCTTTCTAAATCTCATCTTTTTATCATTATATTACTATTAATAATCTTACTTGTTATTAATATCTCTATTGCTAATGAAATTTCTATGACTGTTACTGTGACTATTACTGAAACATCTACCAGTTGACAGAATCTTTCTTTGGTCTTCTTGGTAGATAATCATTATACATATCACTATGAGTTTTACACTCGCCTACTCACTCCATAACGATTATCATCTTAATTGCATCCTGATAACATGAGGTGAATGACATCTTTGGAAACATCCTGAATATCTGCCAGTTGACTGAGATCTATCTTGCGTCTCATGGAGGATACAATAACTATTACTTTTACTATCATTATTACTCCCATTACAAATCCTACTGTTTTTATTATTATAAGTATTACTTTTCCTGTCATTTCCATCTTGATCGCAGGAGGTGGATGCCATCTTTGGCAACATCATGGACATCTACCAGTTGACAGTATCTTTCTTGGGTCTCCTGGAGGATGCTATGGAGATGATGGATGATAGTAACTCCTTCCTTGGAATAGGCGAGTGCTTTGAAGAGATGGCCGAGGTAAGTGCTTCCCATGTTTCATATCGTTGCTGGGCTGATAAAACCTTGTTCAAAAGAGTGAAAATACATGGGAGCCAATGCACTATAAGATATGGGATCGTCCTTCCTTCTGCATGCTGTGGTGGCTTCATTTTTAGGGTAAGAGCAGTGATTTGGACAGGACATCACTTAACTGATTACCTAGAGATTAACCATAAAAGGGTAATAAAATATGAAATGCAAGGTTTTATTAGCCCACGAAGGATATGTAACCCCCCCCCCCCATTGGATGTAAACCACCATGCAGTTGCAAAAGACAACGATAGAGTAACTGATTTGAATAAAATATTTCTTTGAACAGATATTATTGATTGCTCTATTTACAGTTGTCAATTTTCCATTTCCTATTTTCAATAATTTACTTATAACAATCCCTTTCGACGTGGTCCTCATATGCCCTGTTTATTTAGAATGTTGTACATTGATGTAATTTTCTTTCTTTTCCCCTCTCATCCATATATATTTGTCACATATCTACAGGCAGAAGAATTTGAGGTGTACAGTCCTTATGCTGCACAGATCTTGAGTGATGAATGTAGGAATACCATACAAAGACTTGTTGCCAAGCCAGAAGTTGCTGATTACCTTCAGGTAAGTGTTTTTAAATATATACTATACAGTTGGTTTTAAACACTGATTGCATTGCTATAGGTTTTTCCAGTCAATTTCAAACTCCTTGCAATTAAATTAACTTATGTTCATTCAATTTAAAAGATACCTCATGGAGCGGACCTATCGGTCAATTGAATTAACGATTAGATTTTTAATCCTGATGACATTTCGGACGAAAGTGCTTGTGAGAAATGTCAAATTGGTCAGAGATGGTTTAAACTTGACCGGAAAAACCTATATTACATGAGCAGCAGTCTAACCTGGACACAGAATTACATTATAGGGTCAACGCCGGCATAATAGACATTCAATTTAGAGTATACATGAATAAATTAAACACTTTTCAAAATAATAAATAAGAAATATTACACATGCATTTACATGTATTCTACAAGCCTTCATTACACAATACTTTTTTTTTTTTTAATGTTGCAGGAGCACAATATCCGTGATGCAGTATCGTACGTCCTACCCAAACTTCTTCTAGAACCCATCTACCACTGTATACACTACTTTGACTCGCTAAAGGTAAGAAATTAAAGGCAAAATACTGTTTTTGGAAAGGTGAAAAAAAAAAATTATTGTGAGCTTCAAAATTGTTTTCGTGTTATTTAGGTATCTTATTATAGTAATAAGGTCAACTTTTGAGGATCGCTCTACAATTGGCCTCGGTCATAATATAACCAACAAAAAAAACGTCAAAAAAAAACACACACTGAAATGTTGAGTCCACATAGTTGTATGAAGTCTCATACATGCATTTCTGTGTGCAGTGCATGTAACCCTCAGCAGAATTTAGTTAATTTCTTATGATTGGGTGGTTCCAAAACCTTAAACCATACAACAATTCATTCAGGTGGTGAGTGGGATCAACCTTTTTCACTGGTGTAAATAGATTCTGGGAAATTAAGTAATATATTTTGCATAACAATGTAGTAACTATTCACAGATAGTTTGTAATTTGAAGAATCCATTTAGAACATGGGTATCAACCCTCAAAAGCTAGAATCTTTATGAGGAGTTGAATTTTACTGCTTATATTTGGAGAATTATGGAGATAAAAGCTACCTCTAAGATGCCTACCCTTATTAATGATAAAATATTTTCTAAATATTTGATTAATGCTTTGGTTATTGGTAAATAAATTTACCTTTAGTTTGTCATATTAGATTTGATAACTAAAGAGATTGTTTTCCTCCCTGTATTCATATGACTAATTTATTGAAAACAAAATAATTAGCAATCAGTAGAATGTGACAATACAAATGGTACAGATTATGTATGAATGTAAACAATCACTGTTTCAATTTGGGGGATTTGGAGAAAAAAAAAAAGAGACATTTGGAATGTATATTCTGCAGTATCAATAAGGCCTCTTTTTGTTTTTTTTTTATCATTGCAGTTATTATTAAAGACCTCACCTAATGAGGAGGAACAAGAAAAATTCAAACAAGTGAGTAGGGTTATTTCTTCTTTCCTCTAACAATCCTCTAATATATATATATATCCAATCTTATCTGTCATATATACATTGTATCTGTGTAGTGGGTGTCTTGTAGCACAACCATTCAATTTGCACCTATATCATTCTGTATCTTTAAAGTGGATTATTTTGGAGGATAAACCATTCACCCATATTACTCTTCCTATATCTTTTTAATTCAAGTTACTAGTACGTTGTAATAAAATTGTCAATTTGCATCAATATTATTCAATTTTTCATACATGTATGTGTGGATGAGTGTGGATGTCTTGTTTCACTTTCTCTCTAGGAGCACATCTGTTTCATAATTGGGATCGCACTCTGAAAATTAACCTCTCAGTATATCAACCATTTTATTTTTATGAATGTATCCTCATGCACTAACTGTATTGTATGTGTAGATGTATATTTATTCATTGTTTAGCTGTCTCCTTATAAAATATTTATGTTGATTTTAAATAGTGAGTATCTTGCACTTGTTCTCTGTTGCAAATGTGACCTGAACAATTTGAAACAAGTAGTTGGGAAAAGAACATCAGGACTAAAAAGGAATATGAATCTGAATATGTACTCTGATAGCCCATATCATCATATGACATTTCAAAGGGCATATTTGAGTAAACTTCAAGTTTTCTATATCAGGGCAATTCCACGGTAACTGACGTTACAAAAACACAACCATTTCTAAATTGTTTGTACTGTAATTACATAAATAAGGAAACATTTGTTTTCAATTTAATACCACTTAATAAGTTGATGATAGAGAAGGAATTATGCAAAAAATTTCCATCCAAACTCCACTTCATATGAAACGGCAAGCAAAAATGTGTCGGTAACTGATGTTCCATTTTTTGTAACATCAGTTACGGACACATTTTTGCTTGCCCTTTTGTAGCAAATTTACATATTTTTGTTGATGTAATTACAGTACAAACAATTTAGAAATGGTTGTGTTGTTTTAACATCAGTTACCGTGGAATTGCCCATCATAAGAAATCTAAAAATCTGTATTTTCAGAGAATTCATAATACAGTCTACTAATACTGTTCTAACAAGATGAGATACCACAAGATTACTTCAGAACAAATCAATTTTCCCCAGTCTCAATTTCAAGCAGATCAGATGTAGATTATTCTTAAGACTAAATAAGTTCATTATTGCGGATTAATAAGATTATTCTTATTTGTTTGGGGAGAGATGGTAAAAACATTTTGCATTTTAAGGTGGTTTTGGGCAAAACCTGACATTTAACATTAACTTTCATTTATATTTGAATACATACTAAAACACATTTTGACTGTTCTTTTCCTTTCTCTGTTTTTCTTCAATGTGTCATCATGCTTCATTTTCTAAATGATCACTGCATTAACCCTCTTTGTTAAAAAGATTAACAATATTACAAGAGTTGTAGAATAATCTGTGGTTTGGTGGTGTTGAGATAAGGAAAATTCTTGCAAAATTAATGAAATAAACAACCAATTCCACAACTATAATATTTTTTTTTAATGTTTGAGTGATATGCAGAATAAGAAATGGACATTACATGTACATGTAGCTACAATGTACATGTGTTGTCCCACAAGACATGTTTTGTCCTGTATTGGTTTGTTCTGTATTCTGTAGTTGCACCATTCATAAAGTCAAATTTTTGCTGGTCCATATATAAACCATCTTCTGCATGATCAATTATTTAGAAGTACCTCAAGATTTTTTTAATGTTCATTTCCATACCATACCTCCAAATTAGCTTTAAAAGGATAATGTAGTCTGTAGAAAATGTAGAATCCCACACTTTAATAGTTTTAACCCGTTGGGGACTGAGCCCGAATCGGGCTGAGGTCTATGGGAAATGTGTGTTGTATCCAAATCAGCTCGTCTCCAACAGGTTAAACATACTCATTCATTATTCCAGCATAAATTAATGCACATTGCTTTGTTCAGAGTCTGATGTGTTGGCTTTAAAAAGGGAAGGTAACAATTTTGATTGTGTTGTAAAATAAGAATATTACAACAACCAAAGTAAAGTAAATCAATCATTATTGTCAATCATTATTGTATGAGTTAAGTATAATTGTCATACTTGTGTATATTACCTTCACGACCATGAAGTGCAATTATCAGATCATTTGCATCATATCAAAACATTGTAGGAATGCATTATTGGTATAATATGATCTAAAAGTGCTTGTGGATAGTCCTAGGTGCAGCCAACCTTGCTTATCTAGCAATTTTGGGACTGGTCAGCAGCCATCCTATGATATGGCTAGATGTAGTTGGACACTTTCTATCAAAATTCATGGGGCCTTTAGGGGGAGGATTTATAAGATGGATGATTGCAATGATTCTACACATTGAGGCTTGTATGTGATTTTAAAAATAAAAGAGGGACACAGTTAAGAGGACTTGGTCTGTCAATAATGGAGTACAGATAAATGATGGCCATGTTAACGAGGTTGGACTGTACTAAATTTACATTCACTTTCCGATTGCTGTGATACAAAACTTTCAATTCAATCATAATTTTGAAAGATTCATAAGTTCCTGTCATTTTAGGGTTCAGTTTTATGAGTATCCATGTTTTTTTTCCCCCTGAAACCAACTAGGCATCAAGTCTTCTGAAGATAGTACAAGCTGAGTTAGACAGGATATGTGCCGGACACTTACCCAAGAGGAAGACAGGGTAAGGATAAACTAACAAACTTTTTTTTTCTCAATTTGTTGATATTATTCTTATTGAGTAATTATGGGGGAGATATTAAAAACACCAACTGAATGCTATCCTATAGCCATTTTAGTTTGTATGCCATGGTCGTATTATGGTACTTCAAGATTGATTCTTTTATTGTTACATGTACCGTACACACAAAAACTAGGTCATTGATATATGCAAGATCTGCTGCTTGGTGATGCTGGTGAAGTAGAAATAAATAATTGAAAGTTGTGACAGTTAATTGGCAATTATATTTGGTCTTGTATAACAGCTTATGCTGCATATTTAGCGTGAAGATACATGCGCCAAATGAGAATCAACTAGCTGATTTGTTAGCACTTACAATTATGGTTGACCACCCATATTACTAAAACACTCTCATGTTCTGGCAAGCAGCATGTATTTTTGCAAGTTTCTCTAACGGGTGAAATTAATAAAGAAAACAAGCACAGAGTATAACAGATTCATAACAATATAAACATGAGTTGGGCTTTAGTTTGCCTTTTGTTTAGTAATTGGTAACTCGTATAATGGATACAACAATATTTATTGAGCTTTATTTCTATTTATACAAAGCCATTGATTCTCTAAAACTGTAATTATACAGGAGGGAATCGTCGCTGAGATTTCATCGAAGGTTGGCCTCAAGACAGGTCTGCATCCAGCGTATGAATGAGATCCAGAAGAACATAGAGGGTTGGGAAGGACGAGACATCAGTGAGATGTGTAGCGAGTTCATCATGGAAGGCAACGTTGGAAAGGTCCACACAGGCAAGAACAAGAAGGTAGGTTCAGAGGGGTTGCTTTATGTAGGCTAAGATCCTGAAGAACTGTTATGTAGATTTGTAGCTTATGCATCATGGAAAGGTCCACACAGGCAAAAACAAGAAGGTAGGTTCAGAGGGGTTGCTTTACGTAGGCTAAGATCCTGAAGAACTTTTATGTTGGGAAGGCGCAATTTGTAGCTTATTCATCATGGAAAGGTCCATATGGGAAAGAACAAATGTTCAGAAGGGATTGATTTTGTAGGCAGAGCATTTAAGAGTTAGAAGGTTAAGGGCGAAACATAAATGAAATGTTTAGTGAGTTACAGAAGTCGACATGGGCAATAACAATTATTTCCAAGGGGATTGGATAATATCCAAAAGAACTTTTAGTGTTGAGAAAGACTAGACATCAGTGAGATATCTCGCAAGGACTCACTTATTCATGCTCACAAAAAAAATCACTAGTTCTTATTTGCCTTTGATATTTCCAGCCCAATACAGAGAGACACATATTCCTGTTTGACAGCATGATAGTGTGTTGTAAGGTGAACACAAGACGATCAGTGTCTAGCTCATCACCAGAGTATCGCTTCAAAGAGAGGTACTACCTACGCAAGATCAAGGTGGTCGACAAACAAGATGGAGATGGTATGTCAATCAAAAACGTCTTTGTCTTGTAACCATAATTTCTTTTAATTATTGATTTTTTTCTTCCATTTTAGTTTAACTGCCAGTAATTACTTTTCGTCTTACAAATTTGTACTTTTTAATTAGCTGTGTAGAAATATTGTGTAAATGTGTATACTTTAATATACAAAAGAAAAGAATTTTGAGTAATATTATGAATCGTTTAGTACATACGGTGAAGAAGTTATCGTCACCTGTGTAACACTTTTAAATAAAGATATCAAGATGATCAGAAAGCAAGTTTTTTTCAGTCAAGTGTATTGAAAAGAATTGTGAGCGATTTTGTATGATAATCCATACATTTATCGCATATAATTATTATTACAAATGGTGCTTGCCTAACCAATTTTAATATTGCCATTGGAAAGCTCAAATTTTTTAACTTTAAGCATTAGATTCTGCAAAAGTTTTAAGCTTCTTATCAGGAGCCAATGAACAGTAGAGCTTTTAATAATATGGCAATAGACATTAATTTAAAAAAAAAAATTCTGTCTCTATGTCCCCCTTTCATTTGTATTCTAAGTAACCCTTGTTTTTCTGGGTATTTATATTATTGCATTGTTAAGACATAACTTTAAAGACATCGAAAATTCAGAGTCACAGACTTGATGAATAATTTAATCTTACTGAATAATGTAAAGTCATTCATCATGCACTATAATCATTCACCAATGTGACATGCTGAGTTCAGGGAGAAAGGGCTGCCAACCTTTTCTCATTTTTTAAAAACTCTGGCTACCCAGTGTAATGTATTCAAAATCAGATTTATATAACTGTTTGATTAGTATCATGTATGCAATCGATATGTATTATCAAGTGTAATATGTAATATATTAATGCTGTATACAAAATGCAAAATTCACTGTACAGTGTATCCCAGAAAAAAAGTTTACCCAACTTTGAGAGCTCATATTTTTGTATATTTTTAGGTATATTTTTCTGAGATGCACTGTATTGTACATTGTAATTGTAATAAAGTTAAATCCTTGTGTTGAAAGTGATGTAACACAATTAAAACACAGCAGTTGTTTTACAGCTGTTCTCCGATCCTGTAAATCATGAATATTGATCCATGATAATGATATTTACCCCTCCTTCTCTTATCATCTTCATTCTGTACACAGATGTGAAGAATGCCTTTGAGATAGAAGTCAAAGATTCCCCACAATTGATTGTTTTCTTTGCCAAGAGTGCGGAGGAGAAAACCAGTTGGATGGAAGCCCTTATCACTTTACTCCATAGAAGGTACAATTTCTATCTTTTTGTGCGTCCACCACTTGCCACCAACGGTGGTAATGGAGGCATTATGCTTATGTTTGTCTTTCTGTCTTTCTGTTCATCCCACTTTCCTGTAATTGTGATATCTCAAGATATGTGACTTTCAAACTTGATGTATGTAGAGTTTGCCTCGTAATATAACATACTCTTGTTATATAAATGCTTGTTTTAACCACAGTAGATTGTGTCACCAGGGGAAGACGATCTGATTAGATTTTTTTAATATGTTGGCCAAAGTTCGCAGAGGTCAGTTAAGAGATTCCAGTTCTCAAAAACTACTTGTGATATAATCTTCAAACTCAAGCTCACCATAGAAAGACAATTTTACTCCATTTGCTCATTGTATTCATTCATTCTTATATCCCCAGTACCTTAGAAAGAATGTTGGACAGTATCTTACAACAAGAAGAAGACAGTCAGCCCCTTAGGCTTCCATCTCCAGAAGAGTACTGGTAAGATCACTAATGGCTTCATTATCCATTAGCTGTAACCGTCTCCTTTTTGTGATGTTTTTTCCATTGTTATCTAAAATGCTACAAGTTTGAACCGAAAGACCAATATAATCGATAAATCTTAATATTAATCAAAATCTGTTGGAGTGTATCAAGTTGTTTATAAATAGGTTTGACTGGAAATGATGTTGAGATCTCAAAATTGACAACACAAATAAGTTTTATAAGTATTGGCAGTTAAAAGTGGACCACTGGGGCACACATTAATAACAGATTTGCTCTGTGTTCCAAGTGATAAAACTGTAAAAGCTTTTAGTTTTTGCATACATTGTGCATGATAGCTTGCCCCGTCAACAAAATAGGTTATCAGTATCTGAACTTCCTTTAGTAGTTGATTATCTCAAGCCGATGAAAAAAACAGTAGTCATTGTTGAGTCCTGAGCCCTGTATTGTAAAATATTAGATCAATTGCGAATATTGAAACAACAATTCTGATTGGTTGTTAACAGTGATACTTTTATGCAAGAAGTCCAGATGCAACGAGGATCCTGATTAGATGCTATTAATTTGCATTTGATTGTAAGTCTATATATTACAGGGCACTGGTACTCGTATGCCAATTACCCTTTTAATCTTTTCTGTAGCTTTGTAGAGGAGGACTCGCCAGACAACATTGTGTTTGAAGAAGGTCAGAAGTCAATGGCCGGTGTTCCACTCATCAAAGGAGGGACCCTTCTCAAGCTGATTGAGAGGTTGACATACCATAAGTACGCTGACCCGTCCTTCGTCCGTACCTTCCTTACAACCTACAGGTCATTCTGCAAACCACAGGATCTCCTCTCGTTGCTCTTCAAGAGATATCCTTTACATATACTGTGATTGTACAAGGCATAAGCATATAATTGACAACTTTTTAATTTTCTTTTGGCCTGTTAGTTCCTTTTATAGAAGCCAAGGGAAACCTGTATTGTCAATTTAACAGTAAACAGTCTGTATGAAAAAAAAAAAACATTACAAGTGGGGACAAAATAAAACATTTAAGATCATGATAAGTACTCAATACTATGTCAGCTACTCAAAGTAAGTCTCGGGTTGGAATCCCTGCGGAATCCTATTTTCTTTGCTCATTTTTTCATTGTAACAATGTAGTCAAATATCTGAAGCGCCATCTCACCCACTACTGATCTAACCCTTTAAAGAAGAGGTGCTGGGTAACGGAAGGGTTAGTGCAATATATTTTACACAGAAAAAAGCTTGTAGGCAAAGTTATTTCCTTGACCGTTTGTGTTCACGTTTGAGATTCCAGACCCACCCCCTACGGAGGAAGATCAAGCAGCCATAGATAGAGGAGTGAGTGTGGTGAGAGAAGACCTTAAGAGATTCAGGAAAGAGTATGCCCAACCTATCCAACTCAGGTGAGTATGATTGGATTGGATGTGTATTTATTCAATGTATAGAGTATTTCAATTGGTAAGTTCCCACTCAATCGCCTTTTGGTCTAATTGCCATTATGCATATTTACCATTTTGTCTTATTCCCATTTTGTCTAATGCCTTTTTCGTCTAATGTCCACTTGGTCAAAAACTACTTCGTCAATTACCTGTGAAAATCTGGTAAAAGACCAAATATTTATTTGGGAATCAAACGAAAATTTAATTACCGGTAGACCATTTCGTTTTTAGACCTATTGTCAAGTAGACGAAGCACAAATTTGATCAAATTATTAGTACGCCAAATTTACCTTTCAGTTAACACATAACCCAATTTTACAAACTCATGGGCCGTATTCTGAACTTAAGACTGAGTTTGTGTGGGCTTTTTTGCAACCATTTTTGTCTGATGTTAACTGATGCATCAGACAAAAGGATCGCACACTAGCTCTGCACAAACTTTAACAGTCTTTGGTTTAGAATACTGGCCGTTACATACCAATTTTTTTTTTTTTACTGGCAATGTCAATTAATATTGAATAGTTTAGTTTTCTTTATCAAGTATTAACTCTTTGCCTGCCACATTAATTTTAAGCATAAAAAAGAAGACTTTTCTCTTTAATTATAAAAAATAGTATAACAATATTTGCTTAGTATGAACTACAAGAAATTATGCCGCAGACCCGTACCTAGTATTATCAGTGATTTTCAGATTTTTTGGCTCAGCCATTACAGAGAAAACGAATTATTACGATTGTAGAGTTAATAAGTACAATTGTGACTATAGTCGAACTTGGCAGGCAAAGAGTTAACCTTTTCAATGATACATGTACAGTCTGGCCTCACTTATCCAGCTGTGTCAGGACCAATGACACGTATGGCCAGATATTGGAATTATATTGTGGAACAGAAATTCTATTAAGATTTATAGGGGAGAGGAGTCAATTTTTGTAAGATGTCTATGGGACAATGAGCTACCTGCTAGCCTGGAGAAGTTAGTTGATAAATCAGTATGTCACAGATTACGATGAACTCGCTTGACAACTATCAATTCACTTTCATCAATTTCACATTGGTCACATCTCTTCTACAGGGTACTGAATGTATTCAGGCACTGGGTTGATCAGCACTTCTATGACTTTGAACGGGATGAGGAGCTTCTGGGAAGCCTGGAGAAGTTCATCGATGAATCAGTGCGAGGGAAAGGCATGAGGAAATGGGTGGAATCCATCAAGAAAATCATCATGAGGAGAGCACATGTAAGTTCCAGCTCTTTTGTTTTATGCAGAATCATTGTTTCTTTGCAGTTTTTCTTAATTCCGTGATAAGTAAACTTTTGAGATTTTGTCGTCAGCATGGATAGATTTGAAGGTATATGACTTCTTCCACTTGCATCTTAAGCTCTTAGTATTCTTTCAGATTAAAAAAATATATGTAAATGATTTATTTAAGTCCTTTTATTCGATGACATATCATTGTCGTCATGAATTCTTAATATATTTATTGACAGTATATGGTGTAAGTTTTGTATTTTTGCTTTGATTATAAACCTTTACGTTATGGAGTCCAGGCGAACATTGCACTTACACTCTGTAAATGTTATCTAATGTTGTCCAGTAAAAGAGTAATTTGTATGTTATATTTATCTCAGTGGGATGCTGAGGAACAGAGGCACATTCTCACGTTTGAGAGAGACCCTCCACCTATTGAGAGTCATATAGCAAAGACACCTATGGATTTTGATATCATGACTGTGAGTATACGTTTCTGTTCATCAGAATAGTTTCTTCTATTTGCCAGGTTGGATGCTATGGTCTTTCAACTCTTCCTATCAGTTAACACTCTAAAAGCTGCTGCGAGAAATAACAAAATAATTACATGTAGCAGTGGGAGGTTTCACGGTGCACCAAGTATTCTTTCTTGAGGTTATGAGTGGTCCTGAAAAGGACCTACTGTCTCTTGACCTTTTGATGAGCATGTTCTCACTGTCTTCAGGAGAAGATGGTGAGAACATGCTCACCGAAACGTTGAGAGTGGGTTAGGTCCTTTTCAAGACCACTCATAACCTCAAGAAAGAATACTTGGTGCACCATGAAACCCTCCAATGATAATCCTTCTACCACAGTGAAATTTTTTAAAGAATATTAACAATATAATTCTTACCAATTTGAGAATGAAAATGTTGATCATTGAGACCTCTTGGAAAAATGTACGGAATCATCAGAGAACATGAGCTTAATTGTATCTATCATTTGCTTTGATATTCAGCCTCTGCTTTGACAGAGAAATACGGAACCTTTTCTATTCATTGGGTAACATGAGCATATTTACTGAACTTACATTATCTTTGATATTTAGCTTCACCCAATAGAGATTGCAAGACAGTTGACCTTGTTGGAATCAGACCTCTACAGAGCGGTTACTCCATCAGAGCTGGTGGGTAGTGTGTGGACCAAGAAGGATAAACATCTCACATCACCTAACCTACTCAAGATGATACATCATTCAAATATGGTATGTTTAATCTCATCATCATTAAGATTTCATGTGATAATATTAATAATGCTAATAATTTCTGTAGTGTATTGTACAATATCTCGACAAATATCTCAACCGTGACGAAATATCAACTTAGGGTTTGCTGTAGCTCAGTCAGCAGAGCACCTGTCTAGTAATCAAGAGGTCTTGGGTTCGAATCTTGATGGAATCCCATTGGCTTTGCTCATTTTTCATATTACTAGACTTGGTGGCAAATTTCATTTTATGACCATGGCTGTACCTGAGCTACTTTGAAAATGCTGAAACATTCAAATAATTACTAGGTGCCCAGTTTATTTACCCCCCCCCCTTATTTTAATATGTGTTTTACAAAGCTGTGCTGAGTTAGACTTGACTTTTGTTAGGACTTATACTTGAAATGACAAGTGGGATTCCCAAGAATAATCCTGAAATTTTAAGAGAGTGTGACTGTGTTTCCAAAAATATCAGTTAACTAAAGCCAAACAATACGACTCATTTAAAATGTTTGTTGACACGAACAATGTTAGCCTACATATGCAAATTTCAACTTTAGCTTTTCAAGGTTTTGTCATTAAACACGATTTAGATTCCCATATGGAATGCCATATCCAAATAATTTAAACAGACATGCGTAACTGTGCAGATTGCTTAACAGAGTACGTTCCAGGTAATTTTGAGCTCTTGATAATGTTATCTCAATGCAATATCAGTTCTGTAACATATTTTACAGAACATGTGTTGGTTTTCAAATACAGGGTTTATGTGATTTATGTCTCTCTTGCATCAACTATTTTTTCTATTTCAGTTCATCTTATGGTTAGAGAAATGTATTGTTGAGACGTCCAATCTTGAGGAAAGGATAGCAGTAGTGTCAAGGGTGATAGAGATCATGATGGTGAGTGGTCTTTCATCGGATTTCTGGTAGAAATCTGAATTTCAAAAGCTATATGATAAGTGTCAAGTGATTTGGTAGAAAATATATTTTTTTAAATATATAAAAATACAGGCTGTGTGTAACCTCATGATCTGTTTGCATTTGCGGTTTCAAATGAAAATGACTTAATACCTGGGGAGCATTTCATGAAACAAATATTCACTGATTCTCACTGACAACTGTTATAAGCTACTGAAATGCTGGCATCTGATTGGCTGAGAGCAAATTTGTCGAATAAAACGTCCAAGTCCTTTCATGAAACGCCCTCCTGGTGTAAATATTCATGATATGAATGACAGCACGATAAAATCTAAAATAACAGCAACTTCAAACAAGTTTTGTAGGCTTGTGTTTGCTGTTTGAAACAATTATATACATGAATACTGCATGAGAACCATGAAATCAATTTAAGTCAGGATTCTCTCGATTTGCAATTACATTGCTCATGCTCAAGATTGGCTTCAAATCTCTTCATGTATTTCTCAGTTTATATATTTTGTTTATTAAGACATACTTATTTGTAATTTGAGCATACAATGTAATAATTTTGAAAGAATGGTGTTATAAATGGAAGTTGTTTTTCATTGTGTACTAGGTGTTTCAAGAGTATAACAACTTCAATGGTGTCCTTGAGATCGTCAGTGCATTCAACTCGTCTGCAATCCACAGGCTGGAGCATACATTCCGGGTGAGAATGATGATTAGAACAATTTGATTGATTAAATGTCTTTTGCCCAAAGATTTAAGGTACATATTATAATTACCGTGATGTTAGCCTACACCTACATGTGGCTCACATGCTAAGACATCTTAGCAACCCCCCCCCCCCCTCCCCCTTAGAAAAACATGCCACCTTTATCCACAATACCTTTATCCATCATGATAAGAATTCCCTGTAATTCAAAAATTCTAATACATCCCCAAAATCAGCATTGATAATGCAATTTCTTGAAAAATGAGTACATTTCAGAGCAAACTCTTTTTGAGTGGTTGTGTTCTAACCTCATAAGTGTTTCAGATTATTGCAAAAAGAAGAAAATATATTTGATGTTACCCATCCAACTTTTCCCAACACTGTGTAATGCTTTTAACTGTCAATGATCTCTCTTGATTCATATGATTAAAAAAAAATAAAGTAAATGCTTGATGGTTAGTTTTATATATTTCCCTTTAGTATATGGTTAGTTTTATATTTTTTATAATGATAATCAAATCAAGTAATTGCCTTACCAACCCCCTGTTCATTTTGTCCACATTACCACTCCTCTACCAATATGTCCACATTGTTTCCCCTCATTATAACCCCTGCTCTCTTTGTAACATCCTCATTGTTACCCCCTAATCTGTTTTTAACATCCTCATTATTACGCCCTCTATGTTTGTTGTGTCCTCATCATTACTCCCTCTCTGTTTATTGTGTCCTCATCACTACCCCAACTCTATCATAATGACCATATCATTACCCCCTACTCTGTTTATCACGTCCCCATTATTACCCCCTATTCTGTTTATAACATCCTCATTATTACCCCCTCTCTGTTTATTATGTCCTCATCACTACCCCAACTCTATCATAACGTCCTCATTATTACACCCTACTCTGTTTATCACGTCCCCATTATTACCCCCTTCTATGTTTATTGTGTCCCCATCAGGACCTGAGGAAGAAGCAGGTGTTGGAGGAGGCCAAGGAACTAGGCACAGATCACTACAGGAAATACCAAGAGAAGTTACGCTCCATCAATCCACCATGTGTGCCTTTCCTGGGTGAGTTGATCACTCCCGTTGAGTCTCCTCTTCCAGAGTCGTTGGGGAACTGCGGAGCAGAAAAAAAACACTTGTTTTCTCCCATGCAGTGGATAGTAGCTCTGGCATCTGTCCAAGTTTCTACAATTTCATTTTCAGTTGATAACCAATATTTGTTTTTAAAAAAAAAAAAAAAAAAAAAAAAAGAATTTGCATGTTCACTTAATTTGTAGCATATTTGAATAGCTAATTAAAGTGTAGAGTATAATGCTTCTTTGACATAGTGTGGCTTTACACTGAAAGTTAGGGTTAGGCACATATTTTATATTTTTAGAGGATTTTTGTTTAAGACCTCAACAACAAGAGTTGTTTGGGGGAAAGGGCTTACTTATAGCATCCTTATATACTAATCTACCATTGAATTCGAGAATTACAACAGTGGCATCTGTTTCTCTTTCAGTCATTGCATTTTAAGAAAATGAATAGAAGTTTTAGATAAATGACATTGATATTTATGTAAATGAATCTATGATCATCATGTCTTGTCCTTTCTCTCTCCAGGAATGTACCTAAGCAACATCCTGTTCATCGAGCAGGGTAACCCAGACTTCCTTTCCAATTGTCCAGATGGGTTGATCAATTTCAGCAAGAGAAGAAGAGTAGCTGAGATCACTGGAGAGATCCAGCAATACCAGCATCAACCTTACTGTCTCAACCCGGAACCTGACATCAGGGTAAAATTCCAGTCATACTTTTTCTCCTCCTCCTCCTCCTCTTTTCCTTCATCTGATCTCTATAATCAAATACCTACTAATACATTTAGTTGAGAGATGTAACAATACTAGGACCCACCCTATTGTCTCAACTCTGAATTGGACACCTGGGTAAGTTCCTAACAAGTCACTAGCTCCCTCCTCTTCTTCTTTTCCTTCTCCTCCTTGTCTTTTTCTCTTCCGCATACTCTCCATCCTTTCTGTAGTCCCCTTCCCCTTTTCTCGTTCTTCTCTGATTCTTTCTCCTTCTCATCCTTTTCTTTCTCATGATCTTACATTTTCTCTTCATGCTCCTCCTCCTCCTCCTCTTTGCCCTTCTTCTCCTCCTTCATCTTCATTATCCCCTTCCTACTTCTCATTGATTTCCAATCCTTATAACTCATCTGAAAAAAAACACAACATTTTCTGACCTCGCTAGCGAGTTATCATCTACTTGTACTAGTACGACTGAACATTTTGCTTGATCAGTCATTATCTGTCATGACCAGAGTCCTATAACATTAAGCATTGTGATTGGTATCAATATCACAAGTCAACAATCCATCGCAAAGCTTTGTGTTACAAGTCACCAGCTTATATGACAAGTTCCAAAGCACACATATATTGAATATTAAGAGATCTAAGCCATTTCTCTTTATTTCTTGGGTAGAAATTCTTTGAGGATTTAAATCCTCTGGGTGACATGACGGAGAAAGAGTTTCAGGACTATCTCTATGAAGCATCGCTGGAAATTGAACCCAGAAACTGCAAGCAGCTGCCAAAATTTGTAAGTTCCATGATCAATCGGTACATTGAAATCCCTTTTGAGATTATATGTTATCTGCTGAAAGCCAGAAAGTTCTGTGGTTTATTTAAGTACATAGGTAACATCCTTCTGGATCTCAATATAGCATATTATACTGATAAGGAGTTGATCTGTTTTGTTATGGAGCATTTGCATTGTAGTTTGTACAAAAATGTATTTATGGATATTATTGTGTAGTCCACACAAACTATTAAAAACTTGTTTTCTGGCCTGGAGTATCTCCTCATTGTACATGAAGTTATAATTAGCTACTTTGTATTTAGTTCAATTTATTACCTTAGCAATAAACAGTGAGGACCAGTTTGATAGTACTTTCTATATTCATAATCTTAATTTTTTTCAGAATTTCAAGTGCCCCCTCCCCCCCCCCTTTTTTTTTTTCAATGCAATGCATTAAATCTTTGCACAAATTTGATGTTGTTTCAAATCTCAACAGCCCAAAAAGTTTGAGTACTCTACCAAGTCACCAGGCATCAAACCCTCTAGCAGTAGACATATGTCATTGGTTGGAACGTCCAGACTGACTAATGACCTCCGGTCACCCGGGATCCAGGTAGGTCTACACTCTCAAGGTCATTGTCAATGTCATTTTGGGAAACCATGTGGAAGCCGTGTTGAAGAGCCTAGCTGTTAAAACAATCTTTTAGTTTATGAATACTCACTATTGAAAACTACTTGGATTGTTTTAAGTTTTTGTCAGAATGTTGTCATTATTATGTTAAAAGACTGGTGAACAAACTTATTAATGTTACATGTTATATGTGATGCGTCACGTCGAAAGGAGAGACTATTCGCAATTTTTGAAATCCATTTTATTTGATATTATTGATCCCTGATTCATT
>CALNVZ010000174.1:66490276-66610640 GCA_940671915.1 Paracentrotus lividus
ATTTTGAGTTTTTTATTAGTTTGTCGATTTACTCGGATCTTTGATCTCCGACTTCTCTCTCATTTCGACAAGACGTATCACATATATGAAAGTAATCAACATTCACCTCTTTAAATATCTAAGTCGCAAAGCTGCCCTTTGTAAGCAATTTCAGATTTTTTGCTTAAGAAGCAAAATGGGTGAATGCAAACAGATAAAATTTCCCTTTTGGCTGTTTACATTTAAGTGTTAAATGTCTCTTCCTATTTTGTCTGTTACGTTCAGTATTGTTTGTTTTTTTCTCTTACAGCGAATGCAAGATGATGAGGCAACATCTCCCAAAGCCAGTGCCACACCCCCTTCCCCTAGAACACCAACTATCTTATCAACACCATCATCAATCTTTGACACCAGTAGTGTCTTCAGTGTGGTGGATATTCCAAGTAAGTATCATCAGACCTGTCCAGAATTTGATTATTATAGTAACAATGTTGGATTATGTTATATTAGGAAGGTTATAATAAAACTGTCTCACCTAACTAAAACTATTTGGCAAGATAGAGATCTACGTTTACTATACCTATGTCAATAATAAATGTGGGCTTTTAAAATGTGCTTGGCTAGATCAAAGGAGTGGAGAGTGCACAAATTATGTGGAAAAACCAGATTTTGATGTGTTTGAAGAGCACATAAAAATGTCTAATTATATATTAAGCTCTGTATATGTAAATCCTGAATGTCTAATATATTTTCTATTATTTGTTTTATTCAATTATAACACAAAAGTTTGTTTCTATTTTCCAGACAACTCCAACTCATCATCAGAGGAGCCTCATGAAGTACCCCCGCCTTTGCCGCCTCGAAGCCGCCTCAGCTCCACTCCTAATATTCGCACTGCGGATCGCATCCACGACATACCACCATCACTTCCTCCTAGATTCAACCACGCTCCTCCCTTACCCCCAAGACACAACTCTCAAACATCACAAACAATGAATGGTGGTACCCCAACGATACCCCCAAGGACTTACCGTACACCGCCGCACTCTCTCCAACGCAAGGTCTCCAATCCGCTGCCGAACAAGTCTTCCATCGGATCGTCGACGCGGCGAGAGCCCCCACCTCCTCTTCCACCACCCATAACGCATGGACACAATTCAGATATCTGGTTACCAAGAACTCCACAAGCACAGAAATCTCATGCCTTCTTACTATCACAACCATCACCAGTATCCTCCTTCCCAATGAACAATACAGACCATGTGGGTTTGACCAGGCCGCTTATGCCCCCACCGCGACCGAGGGGTCCACGACCAGCAGAACCTGACAGACCCCCTAGGACTCCCTCCAAGGAAAATCAGTTAACGCCAGAAGATCTGAAATTCTTTGAAAGCACTTATTAATAAATTAAGAAGCATGGAGTGCATTTTTCAAGCAACTCACAGATATTTCATTGAATCCATTTATCACATGCGGTGGAAATGATTGAAATGTAACTTAAGGGCAAGAACAGTACTTGGATTTCAGCATCTCTCTGTCAAAGACAGGATTGTGCTGCAGGCAAGGCTTGAGAGGCGTGACAACACTTTTGTAAAACCTGCTTATCGTAATTGGTTATCACCTCTTGTCCAATAACTATGCATTAAATGTGTGAATCATGTACCAAAAATGTTGTTTCATGTCAAAATAATCATATTAACCTGAAGATTCAAGTGGTCTGGGGAGAATTTATTCAAAGCAAGCAGTGCAAGACGAAGCAATGCAGCTTTTGGTTTGGGAGTTTTAAAGAAAAAAAATGAAATAATCAAAATGATTAACTTGTATGTTTATTGGAAAGTTGCATGGGCAAAATCAAGTGTCAGATTTCAAATTACATAAATTTATATGTGTATGAAGCAAGCTAGATTTTACAAACTAAATATTTTCTTATCAGAAAGAAAATACACTGCACACTGACTTTTTACAAATCGTTTGCACAGGGTGTTTGTGAATTTATGAATTGGACATCAGGGGGGCATTTCATGAAAGGACTTGTCGGACATTTTATCCGACAAATTTGCTCTCAGCCAATCAGATGCAAGCATTTCAGTAGCTTATAACAGCTTGTCGGATAAAACATCCGACAAGTCCTTTGATGAAATGCTCCCCTGTGGTCCTTGCCAATCTAATATAGATATGTAATTAAAATATCCCCAATCTTCTAAGTATCAATTCATATTTTTTTAACAATAGGACATCAGTTTTCAAGAATCTTAAAGCAAGAAAGAACTTATCTTGTTATAAAAGCTTCCTAACATCAACAGTCTTACTTGGGACCCTGAATATAAATGAGTCAGAATTAAAAAGATGAAGACATTTATTTCTAATTGATTGTGTCTATTGATGGAGCAGACATGGCCTTGTATTAACATTACTGCCAGGATAGTGGTAGATGTTGCAGGTGCAGACCTTTCCTGGTCCCAGGATTTATTTTGACTAGTTGTTTTAATTCATATGCAGGTCAGGTAGCTGATCTAAGGCTCTTGGGTTACAATAGCAATCTTTGTTGAAGTGTATACTGTTGGGTCTTTAGACAGATTATTTGATGTACACTTGAAGAGTGTAGTGAAAGAAATATTGTTATAAGGTATAATTTATTTCCATACATACGAAAACATGTGCAAGGGTTAATTAAAAAAAATAATAATGCCCTAAACAGATAGCCCCCATTTTGAGAAAAAGATGGTTTAATAATGTATAAAGTCCACCATTGTAGTGAAATAAGTACCCAAGTCCACCATTTTAGTGAGAAAAGTATTTAAGTCCAAAATATGCTTTATTGATTTTTAAAGATAAAGAAGAATGAAATTCCTCAAATTTGACACGTGATACTTCTGCTGTTGCAAGCAACTCCATCTAGTATTAATGTGAAATTGAAAAATTTGTGATGTGCAGAGAAGTTTAAATATTCACACCTTGTATCTTAGAACAAGTATTTTGTGACCTAGGTACTTCCACTACACTCTTTACTTTAAAGAGTTTGACCTGTCTAGCAATGTATAATTTATTGTTTGAAAAGCGTTTCAGCCATAAACATGAAACATAACTTTTTTTAAACTGTTTCAAAGCATGGTCCACCATTTTTGACATTTAAATTCATGACCTGGAAATGTTTGATGTCATTATAATTATGAACTAATGGGGCCTTCACACTGAGGTAGTTCTATGACGTCCTTGCCCGTTCTTATAAAAAATGCTAATCGGGCTTTGGTCCTGCTGGAACGCATAACTTTTGCCAAAATTTTCTTATAAACGATGCTAGTCTATTCCTAAATAGTCCTCCTTATGTCAATCACGTCTTTATCTCGTCCACAATCCGTTGTTATCCAGTTCAGACCGAGTGAACCGCTCGTTCACTTTATACCGTTTGTAGCACATTCAAACCGTCAATTAGAGTGCCCACGTTTGCATGATAAAAATTAGGTAACATGTTCAAAGTAAGTCCTTCCCGTTTAAAGTACGTTGTCACTCCGTTTAATTTTATAACTGGAAGCCAGCCCAATTTTTTTTAACGTGTTCAAAAAAATCGAACTGCCTTTCCGTTCTCTCCGTCCGAGCCCGTCCATCAAACAGATTGTATAAGGTCTGTACTACGTTCAATCCGTGTGTAAACAGTGGTAAACAGATTGAGCCCGTTTATCAAGAACGTAGTGAGAACTAGTTCGGTGTGATGGGGATTTAAAGAGCGTTACAAAACACTGTTCCTACATGTACCAAATTTCTCTTTTTCAATAAATACCTTCTAAATTGGTATGCATTAGTATGAGTTCGGTAGATAACTGAGTTTTCCTAAGTCACACCACCAAATTGGCCAGTAATGGGTAAAATCTTGGTCATTTAGGACTTTCTTTTTTTTTTATTGGGGCACATGTCAATTTCTTGTTAAGTGGCATTTTCTTTCAATTACTTTTTTTTTTCTTCTTCAATTACCCTCATTTAGTTTCAATACCATTTATAAAGAATAAAGAAAAAGCAAACCAAGCCAAAAGTGGTATATTATGTCAACACTGTGATATCTTATATTCATAGACATTTTCCTTTTTGGAATTTCTTCTTTTTTTTTATAGAGAATTTCTCATCAACAATTCCAATCTACACCAAAAAGTAAAGACTTTGAATTTTATCAAGGTGATATAATTGGTTATTGGTCAAATGATGTATTGTTGTAAACAGGGACATTACTGTTCCTTGTTTATGCAGTCAACATTTTGTTTTCTAGACTGACTTGATTCTTAAACCCTTTTTAATTCTGGCTCAATTTAGCCATTATGCAATTTACTTATCTATGCTGCTTTACATATAACACAATGTAGGTTGTTTATTACCTTATCATAATGATCATGTTTAGCTATGATTTAAAAGTGCTTTGAGCTTTGCTGCCCAATTAGTAATAGATGGCTTATATCCACTTGGTCTACCAGAAGTTGGTCCAATTCTCTGATTTTTTAATACCACATTTGGTCTACTAAAAATTGGGTCTAATTTCTGCTTGGTCTAATTCTTACTTGCTGTACAATGTAACATTTGCTTGGTCTAATGAACAAATGGTCTTGTTGCCAATTTATGTCATAAACAAATTGTCCATTTCGTTTTCGTCTACCCCTTTAATGAACATTTGGTCTATTACAAGTTTGTTACAGGTAATAAAGTGGACATTAGAAGAAATGGTCATTAGACAAAATGATAAATAAGCGAATACTCTATAAGTGGTTATTTTCGCGGTGACTTTATTTTCGCAAATTTAGAGTGGGTCATCGCGAAAATTTCCACTTCAATACAAGGCTATTTATAGTAAAGAAGTCATCACCAAAATTGCGAAATTTTGCTCTCGCGAACTTCCCCAACTAGTCCAAAATCGCGAAAATATCTGGACGCGGAAATATTGGCTTATACAGTAGATGGTAAATGAAATGTAATTACTAGTATACCAAGTGTGATTAGACCAAACAGGTATAAGTCAGTGTAGGTGTAGACCAAGTGGTAATTTACCTTATAGATGTATCTTGATCACAATGCCATGCCTACTTCAAACAGACTGGTTGCCAATAGTAGGATAGAATCAATATCATATGTCATAATAAATATCTTTTTCATCCTCAAATTATCCCAAATGATGAATGTTTTCCCATTCCAAACACTTTTTACAAAAGAACAACAACAACAACTCTCTTCAAATTTGTACATGAATACTGAACTAAAACAGAAATCAGTCCATTTTTTTTTCTGCTCATGATTTAGTACTTGTAATTTTCGATCAAAAGGATGACACAAAAAAACGTCACTGAAAGGGAAGTTTACTGCTATTGGATAGCCGACTAAACTCTGCCATTTACAGTAATGTAGATAGATTTGTTAGGTCAGTGCCGTGCAACATACAAAGTTACAATTTATTTAACATTTGAAACAAAGATTCTGATTGGTTTAGAGTGAGACTTTTATGCAAATACTGCATGCAACAAGGATTCTGATTGGTTAAGATCAATTTGCAGTTGATGGTAACTCTTAATGTCACTATGTAGTTAGTCTTACCATTGTGACTGAAGCATAAATAAAGAGAATAATGGTTCATTCATACCCATTTAAAAAAAAAAAATGCTCCAAATTTTATTGTCCGAATCGGATATTCTTTTTGCCCTTGTCCCGTGGGCTTGGCAGCCGCTGAGCAGCGCCAGATGGACGTTGCTCTATCCCCCTCTTGTTGAACGCCAAACAGGGAAGCAACAACTACCATTTTTAACGTCTTTGGTATGACGCAGCCGGGGATCGAACCCAAAACCTCCCAATTATGAGGCAGACGCTCTATCGAAATTTAACAAACAGTTGTTCAAGAACACCTATTTGCTATCCCCGCAAAAGACATTCAAGAATTAATGTGCATTCTAGCTGGACAAGTCATCCGTTTGCCACATGGTTGCAAATTCTTCTTTGTTATGTCACCGATGAGACATATTCATTCAAGTTAAGTGCATGAAGGAAAGCAAGATACAGTATCTTGCCAATGATTTTTATTTGGTGTAATCAATATGAATGAATTAATGTTTGGTTTTCCGAGTTTGGGGGTATTAGACTCAAATTTATTCCAATTGAGACTGAATGAAAACCACACCATCACTATTCGCCGACAAAGTAGCGCGTCACTTCCTGCATGGGTCAAGTAGCTTTCCTTGACGATGGTTCACGCACTTTCATTAGCAACCAATTGATACATGCAGTAAGCATATGACACGAAACACCGATTTTGTAGACGGAGATTTCTTCAAAATTTTGCGTAAATAGGATATAAATAGGGTGAATTGCTTTGCAGCAGACTGTAATCATACTAGTGAGAGTCATTATTGCAGTTATTTTCGATTTTCAAAGAAGGAAAAATCCGATTACAAATTGTGGGTGTGTTGAGCAGGTGGTGTTTTGATTGTAGCGTGAACCCGTTACTATGGTTCCGACCATTTGACCGTGTTCGTGACGTAATGACTTTGTCGGCGAATACTTGGAAAATGAAATAACCACAATTATTTAAAATGATGCATCAACAATTCCAATAGACCTGATTACTATATTCCTACTGGTATTCAGATTGATGCAAGTTTCTCTGCCAGAGTCCTTGTAACGAGCTAATTTATCAACCATAATGAGTGAATGTGTTTCCACACTTTACATGTTGCTATGTCTGACAAGCTTTCATGTCAAGAACAACAAGGTTTACAAAAATATGGATCAGCTTAGTAAACAGGTCTATTTAAGGTCATGTTAATTGTTAAAGACCCAAGTTATGAATCCAATCAACCGTACTACAAGCAACTAGTTTGAATGTACTCCAACTTTGTTTTATTTTCTCGAGTGGAGCTCCGTCTTCGGAAAATGCCGAAAGCAAAAACGAAATCATGTCTGTGTATTAAATGCAAGCAAGTCTGGTAATGTTTTATTATGAATATTGGTTTTTTTTTAGTACCAGGCGCTATACTTGAATTGAAAATTTATTTTGTACCAAATATGAAGTGTCCTCCAATTTTATGGGAGTTTAACACCCATTATAAAGGAACTTTTAATAAAATTCATTGTTGTATAGAAGCTGTTGTTTGAATTATTATTTTTTCAGAGTACTTCAACATAATCAAATTAAACATACATGTACATGTATATAAAAAGGCATTCATATTTATTAATGTGTAGACCACACAACAAATTCACCTAATTTTTATCATGAATCATGACAATTACAAATTGATATCCTGAACAAAATATTCTTTATGTGATATACATTGTATAAGCATACAACAAATAAATAATTTTAGTGTTGTAAATCTGCATAAATTACAGAAGTGCATGTAAAGGCAATTCACATTTGTAGATTTCTTCCATTTCATCTGTGTCAGCATATTGATATACAATATTTGACATTAAAACAGAAATTAAATCATCTAGTGCCGTCACCTCCAACCATTAATTTATAACATATTTAAAGTATGTTAGTAAATGTCTTTAACCAAATTTATAAAAAACTAGATGCTAAAATACATGGTCCCAATTCAATGCCACCTACATATATGAAATAATTTCTGTTGCCATATTTGAAGAAAAAAAAACATAAATTGTAATGGCCCCAATTTAGCACAAGTGTCTATTTGCCTATAGATGTGTTGAGTAGGATCATATTTCATGCTAAGCCCCCTTGTTATTATTAAAGTGGCTTCTATCTTACTTTCCAGTGAATGTTACAGCTGCATACAAAAAAGTGGCATGTTCTCATGGCATATATGTAGGTGTACAGAGGGAAAAAATTGTGGAGGTACATGTAAAACAACACAACTAGTCCATAACTTGTAAGCATAAACACTTTTACAATAAAAAAAAAATGAATACAAAATTTGTACAAAGAGTGCTTATAATATCTTAATATAAATGTACCGGTATATACTCTTGAGTAATATAGGACAAACATAAAATTGAAGGCTTTTTGAGGAAATGCACATTTTCGTGGAATTTATAATTCATCTCTTTGTGGGCTTATAAGCATTAAAAAAAAATCACTGAAATTACTGAAAAATTATGCTTATTTATAGAGGCAAAGCAAGCAGGTTCTCCACTCAGAATCATTAAAAAGAGTTTTCAGCATAGTTGGCTAGGTCTTCTAATGGGAGTGAACTGTATAAAACATTATTGCCCGTATTCACAAAGATGTCCTTTAAGTTAAGCCTAGCTTAAATCTGTGGTTTAACTATGGGTAGCAAAATGTGACATATTCTGTCAATGTTGTTATGCTCCTTACATGTTTACTGGGTTTTCGAATCGTACTTTCATGGCTAGAAAAACTTTTTTACTTATCATTCCCATGCACTTTTTGAAGGTAATCTAGAGTACATGTACCTAGTAGTCAAGATGAAATAAATCAAAACATTCTTGTTCATACCAGAATCTCAAGCATAGGAAATAAATACTACACACCAAAGGAATTTACAGAAAATTGCATATTTGCTGAGAAAAGAGCAAAATAAGCATAATTTCTGTAGCTAGTGATTTACACAGCCATGTGGAAAGTCTACGGGTTTATCACGTGCACACGATTTGCACCGCATCTGTGTGTGTATGTTGTGCCGTGACTTGTGGCGATAGAGCGGTCTACTCCAAGTCTCAATTTGACGGACTGTTTCGATATTTTCTCAACATTTCTTCTGACATCATTATCAAAACGTAAATATAATCTTGTGTAGGCATATGTATATGTTAATGGAACAATGTGAGGAAATATATTACAGATTTATCTCAAAATTCTGATTCTGATTCAGTACGAACTTCTTCTGTTCTGAATTGTGTCACATTTTGCTACCCATAGTTAAACTACAGATTTATCTATGCTCAAGTTGAGGGCACCTTTGTGAATACAGGCCTTTGTGACCTTCTCAATAGGAATTTGACCTTTCCAAATGAACAACACATTCAAACAATCTAGGCTTTCAGTTTACTTGGCACTCGTCCATGCAAGCCTTGCCCAAACAAAATAAAGAATGCATTTCAAACACTGGATATTGCACAAATGAGACACAGAAGGACGATGACTAAATGGTCAGGATTTAATGTCCTTATGCTTCTAGGAGATGAATCAATGAGAACAGGAGTCATAAGGTAGCAAGGTCCGCAATATAACCCTCATAGCCAGCTTGTATGAGAGTTGACAATCAAATCCACTTATTTCAGCTACCATTTTTCATTTTTCTCCGCCAAGATTATATCTTTCACTTGTCCTTGATGCATACAAATATACATATATATATATTAATTCCATTTCTAAAAGTGTGTTTGAGTTTTTGTGCTATTATGAGAAGAATTTCCACCATATGACGACACCTAGGATTCCAAGCTCCACAAGGATGATGCCTGATAAGATAAGTTTGTTGGTGATGACTCTGACAGGATGACAGCAAAAGGAAACCAAAAAAAAAATTAAAAATTGACTGGATAAGAATAACAATAACCTGGATATTATACAGCTGCTTTTGCAAATGGTTTATATCCACTTGGTTTACCAGCAGTTGGTCCAATTCTCTGATTGTCTAATATTACACGGGCTAGACCCATTTGTTCTACTTATAATTTGGTCTAATTTCCGCTTGGCCTCATACACGCTTGGTCTAATTCTCACTTGTTCTAATGATGATATGGTCTAATTGCCAATTTGTCTAATAACCAAATTATCTTATTGCATTTTCCCCCAAATCTCAAATGAATACTTGGTCCATTACCATTTGGTTACAGGTAATTGACTAAGAGGTCTTAGACCAAGTGGACATTACACACAAAATGGGAAAGGACAAAATGGAAAATAGGCGGGGTGGCAATTAGACCAAAAGTTAATTAGACTAACTAGTTGTAGATGAAATAGAATTAGACCATGTGGGCTCCTGATGAGATCAAACAAGCATTAGTGGGTGTACAGTAAGTGGCAATTTACTGTGCAAATGTTGGTATTACCTTAGGTGAGCTATTAAAATCAACAAAATAAATAAAATTATTTTACAATATGTTTGTTTAGCTTTAATAGACCGATTCAAACCCAATCTAAGCTGAACAATCAAGAATGTATTAGTTTATTTGGTTTAATAAGAGTCTTCAAAATGTGACCGAAGGCTCAAATTTGGATTATTCATCAAAATATTTATACTACCTACCTTCTTGCCATGCTGTTCAGTATTCTTCTACTCTTGCTCAGATTTCCATCCATATCTTCCAGCTACAATACAAGAATACAGCATAGAAAGCATTTTGAAGTATGGGCAGTGTCAAAATTATTGACAAAGGGAACCATAATGTTCATGTACAGGTAGAATAAATGTACATTTGAATCTGAAAGGCCCCTGAAACTAGGAGATCGTGGGGAATGCGCGTTTTTCCTGAGCTCCATTGACTCGTACACAATCGACAGAGAGGCTTACGCATGGGTTGGACTACTGGAGATTAACATTCGGACAGCACGAACATGACGAAGTTGACCAAATTCAGTCAGCCAATAGGGTCAATAGCTTTGGGTTCTCGATTCCTCAACAATCCTTAGTTTATAGGCTCTCAACGAGTCTCTTCGTATAAATTCAAAGAGAGGACTTGTATAATGCTCCATTTTAAAAACAATTTACTTCTGAATTCTGGTTAGTTAGTCTAGCTATGAAGGATTAACTCCAGACGCGTTGTCGCTGAAGATTACGCAACACGCCTCAGGCTATGCATGCATGTTATTATTTCATCCGAGATAAGGTGATTTCCCCATGTTTTATCAATTATACGTTCTTTGAATATATTCGAATCTAAACTAAAAACTCACATCGATGTGATTCTCATGTTTATTTTATGCAATTCTGGATTGCAACCTTCTACTACAAGTCACAGATAATTTAATGTTGTGATGATTTATCCTTGCATATTACATTTACCAAAATAGCCACAATTTCTTGGACAATAATAAAACGTGAGAAACCCATTCCTTGTCAATGTTTAAAGAAATAACAATGAGTAGGAAATAAGGTGTTAACAAATACATTATAACTTCTGCTAACTTCTCAGGAAATGACAGAATGCAGGAAATTAACAGGTTAATAGAACCCACAATTACCAATTGAGGTATACTTCCTCCTCCAATTTTCCTCTCTTTTTTCTTCTTTATTCACTTCTATATGTTTAAAAGAAGGGAAAACTTGGCTGCAGCTCAAAATTAAACCTCCCATTTGTCATCCTACATGTAATTCATAGAAATATCAACAACAAAATATTGAAGTGACCGTTAGCCCTGCTGTTAAAAACTTGTAATATTTCATTAAAGACCGTTGACGGAGTAAATACAACCTTACATCGATTGAAAGCTAAGTAGGCGTATAACATAAATACCCCTAAAATAAATTAAATTTTCATAACAGTATTCATAAAAATATGATCGAACCTCAACCAGGCCATCCCTCCCAAGTACTCGTAAAAGTACCCCTATTATATAATGCGGCTGATGACGTCAAAGAAGTTTAAGGGAATGCTACTGCCAGGCATTATTGGGTTTTGCCTTTAGAAAACACGTTTGTATTGCTATGTCAGAACAATAGAATTCTAGCACACATGGGGTCTATTGTTCTGACATAGCAATACAAACGTGTTTTCTAAAGCCGAAACCCTATCATGCCTGGCAGCAGCATTCTCCTAAACTTCTTTGACGTCATCAGCAGCATTATATAATAGGGGTACTTTTACGAGTACTTGGGAGGGATGGCCTGGTTGAGGTTCGATCACCTTTTTAATGAAATACTTTCTAAATGGAAGATAAAAATGCTTAAATTGGGAATTGTTGTATTAGGAAGAAATATTAGCTTTCGTTTTATATGTAATTTTGGTTTTCATTTCTCGGTCCGGTCTGGGACTTTAATATGTTGTACCATAAAACATTTTACTTACTCGTTCTCTCGTTCTGAGGAGTTGCTCCTTCTGACCATCAAGTTCATCGAGGATACCGACACCAATCTCATCCGTCTCAGCTGCTATCCTCTGAGTTCTGTCCAGACTCTGAGTGGTACGGTTTAGACTTTCTATGCCCCCTATCACACGGTTCTTCTGAGTGTCTTGATGTGCCTACAGGGTATAGGTATAGAAAAAATAATTTAGATAACATTCATAGAGCACTTCATATACTGTATTCGCTGTTATTTTCGCGCGATTAATTTTTCGCACTTAGAGGTCTCAAAACACATTTGCGTGTTCTTAAATTCGCGCTGCATTTACGTACAAACGCAAATGGTCCCATTCATGGCATGCATAAGAAAGCATGCTCATATATTCGCGTGTATTTTAATTTGCGCCGTACCATCTTTGCGCGAAATCCGCAAAAATTAATGTACCGCGAATATTCCACGATTACAGTAATCATTTGATTCATTACTGCCCTTCTTTTAAGCAGGTATACCCTGATAAAGCACTCCAGCCATCCTTTTGTCCTTATTTATCTCAGTTGGGTCAAGAGTAATAATTGTAGACAATCTTTTGCCAACAGATATTTGTATCAAACTACAATGTGTGGTCTATTGCAAATATTGTAATATATAGTTTCAGGAAAATACATGAATTCCCCCCCCCCCTCCGAATGAATTAATGGCTATGAAACAGATGAAAATTTCAAGACAGATCAGCATGCAATTGTAATCGCCCCGACCAAACCACTGTCTATGTTATCAATGATTGCATGCTGACAAGGTTCGCACAAAATAGCAACTTAGGAACAGATGATCCCTTACTTGGTTATCAAAACCGAAACAGTCACAATGAGATGTAAACAATGTCGTACAATGCAAGGGGAAGATGCTTTGAGCAAACAGGTTACATATATTCTTCTTTGCAGAATATGAAATAGGCCACTAACCTCAAAGTCTGACTTGGCACTGTATAATCCACCTGATAGAAGTTCATCCCTGCTACTCGTCTGTCCGCTGAAACGTTGCTGAAATATAAGGGGAATTTTTATTTATTTAATAGAATGATATACAGATTTTAGTAGGCAAAACATTTTCAAAGACATATACACGAACAAAAAATATAATTAGAGTCTCCACCAACAGGTTATAATCAAATGTGTCAGTACCAGTGTGACTAAAGTCATTTTATTATTCAATATGATACAGTTTTATGATGTAGGAATACACACGTATGAAATATTACATAAAATATTACTCCTCAGATATGATACAATCAATATCAATGTCTTAGAAATTCTTGAGCACAGTCATTACAAAGAAAATGAATTAGTATCATGGTATCTTGTTAAACAGTACAATTAAGACTAAAATTGTCATGTAAAGAGTTAAAGGAGAAGGAAACCCTAGGATTCAATTAAATAGTATAAAACAGAAAAAAATCAAAGAAACAGAGTAATGAAAGTTTGAGAAAAATTGAATAAATAATAATAAAGTTATGAGCATTTGAATGTTGTGATCACTACTGCTGTGGAGATCCTCACACTGGCAACAGGCCCAAAATGTATGATGTCATACATGAACAACTCTCCTATTTAGTGGACAGAAAAATACCCAAAAAATTGTTTTGTTTTTTTTTTCCTCTTTCTTATTGTAGGACAGATTCTTTGTCCATTGTTATATTTTGTAAAACCTATATTACATATCCTCCCACAAAAAGAATACCAGATCTACTGACAGAATTGATGAAAAAGACAATTTAAGTGAAATATGTACAAAAGTAATGGGAAATTTGTTCATGTATGGTATCACACATCTTGGGCCCGTTGCCAGTTTGAGGATCTCCATAGCAGTAGTGATCCTAACATTCAAATGCTCATAACTTTCTCATTATTTATTCAATTTTTCTCAAATCTTTGTTGATCTGTTTCTTTGATTTTTCTGTTTTATACAATTTAATTGAATCCTAGGGTTTCCTTCTCCTTTAACATGCATTGGGTCAACAACTACTTATTTCCAGACTTACTGCATCTCTTTGTAACCTCTCCACCTCTCTCCTGTAGGATCTCACTTTACCCATGAGTTGAGTACGAAAACTTCCTGGGGCTGGTCTGGCTTCATTCTCCAGACCAGTAACCTGGAGTAATGTAATTATAAAGTAAATACAAACTTTACAATGTCAACCAGTGAAAGAGCAACTTCAACAACAACAAACAATAAACTAATTAAATATCAAGTGACAGAGCTCTAACACTTGGAAAATAATTAATTACTAAATATTCAACTATAAATGAGTATTTCAAGGAGGGTCACTTTAAAGCTTAACAAGATGTGTTATCAAAGTTTTGCCTTACTCAATCATTGACCAAAATTTTTTACTTACTCAGTCATTGACATGTCGTATCAATTTCAATGATTAACTATATAAAAAGCAAAAAAAAAAAAATACAAACGTAGCACGAACAACAGGATATATATAACAGTAATAAATAATAAAAGGACATTGATCTTACTATATCTAGCATACATGAGTTATTGAGATTCTTCAGAAAAGGGCTATGCTAACATCACTTGGTAAAAAGAAAATTATCTAAGTAATCTAACTGAACTATAACTAATTTTTTATAAGATTTTAATTTGAGAAATGTAGGTCCAACTACCGTACCATGACAAGGAGGTCCTCTGTTTCTCGCAGAACTTCACGTACTAGTTTTTTCCGCTCCTCTGAAACAAAAAAAAAGGAGAGAAGAAATATCCCAGGAGGTACACACACTGGTAACATTTTGACAAAAATTTAGCAAAACAAATAAATTGAAATGATTTGTTTTACATTGTCAAAATAATATTTCACAAACAATTATGTTTAAGCAAATAGGTTTAACCTTTAGCTGCTTCATCTATACAACGGATGACATTACGATTTTATGGAATTTATCACATAATCCCACAACTCTAAAAATATAGGTTTCAAAACAAAGCATACCATATCATAGGTAGACATTATTCTGCCCAATCTGTTCACAATAACCTCATTACTTACTTTAATAATTTCAACAACTTTAAAGTTAATTTCGAATATTCAGGCAGGAGTTAATTTTGATGGCCATGTGTTTTATAGTGGGCCCCCATATAGGTGGTGTTGTTACATTTGCGCGACAAGTACGGAAATAAATAATGTTATGCTAAATACATGTGCTATATGGGTATGCTTGGTATCAAGTTGAAGGGAATTAATCTGGTAATTACTTAAAAGGAAAGAAATGCAAATGGTTCATTAGTTTATGAGTAATTAGCATTTAATTAACTCTGAGTAGACATTTTTGCACGGTGGAGGAGGAGGAGGAGCATGAGGAGGAGCATAAATTTCTATTCTTTAACAAATTAAGCTTTTACCTTCACATTACCTAAACATTAAACAGTTTAATTGGAATATCATCCATTTATGAGTAAAAATGGATCAAAGCTGAACTTAAGGATACCTAATTAAGCTAATTAAGCTAATTAATTAATTTACCTAAATGAGTAAGATGGTAGTTTTAATTGAAAATTGGTGTCAAACTTTAAATATGGACGCTATATGGGTAAATTGGGTATTAGTTTGAAAGGAATTAATCTAAAAGGGTAAAGGAATTAATCTAAAAGGGTAAAGAAAATACCTGTGGTCAATTTATTTATGACTAATTAATGATTAATTAACTCCAAGTACCTATTTTTGTACAGCAGATGATGGAGGGGAACATAAATTTCTATTTCTCAGTTAGACAAATGAGTTATAAATATCACTGAACATAACATGAAACAGTTTGATTGGATTGTAATTTATGAGAATTAATAGTGGGTCAAATTTACACTCATTACTAGTTTCTTAATTAAGCTAATTAATGGTATAACCTCATATGTGTAACTCTCAGAGATACACATGTATATACCTGTTCACATGTCTTTGAACCAAGCTATAAGCCAGATCGCATCATTTGGATCAACAATAAGAACTGTTAATATATTTCATTGAAGTTTTAAGTGTTTACAAGTAATAAGTGTAACTTCAAAAGGTTGTAAGGAACAACTGAGTTATATTCTGGGGTAAATAAACATCATAAAACATATTTCCCCAAATTTTCTGATCTGAAATTTTCGCTGGAAAGATGATCGCGCAAAATTATTTTATCACAACTGATTTTGAAGAGTTCAAATATGCATGTTATTTTCTTGTAGGGTCCTTAGTTTTTCTCTGCCAAGATTTTTCTGGAAGTACTTTTTTCTCATCTTTTTTTCACATACTTTGATCTGTAACTTCTTATGACTTAACCCTACCCCTTTTCAGAATGATTTTTTGAATTCTTCAGACAATTCTCTTTCAGAATATGTATATTTTTATGGGTATAGGGTGTCAAATATAAAAATAATACTCTATTAAATAAAAACGGTACAATTTCTTTGAAAACATATCATGTAACGGAAAAGGGCCCACCTCAAAACACATGGCCTGATACAAAACAGAAAGTTAATTAAAGGTACTCAATTAAATCACAAGGTAAATTTTGCTCCGAAGTATAGGCCCTTTATTACAAAAGTGTATCCTTGTCATTTGTTCAAAAGGGAACCACACCCATGTATTCACAATATGTACATGTAATTGTGATGCCCTTTCTATTGGCATGTGAGAATGAAATCAAGCTCACTTTTTGATTTATTTTTAAAATAAAAAATTCACTTTTGACATCAAAGATCAATGGGATAGATTCAATGTCTATAGTCATTCCAGACCGTTTTTTTTTATTTTTTTATTTCCTTTCAAAAGAACACAATAATGATCATGAGGCCATCAATTCAAATTATTGACAAACTTCTCATTATCAACTAAACATGTGAGGTACATGTAACTAGAGCAAACAGGTCATTCAGTCTTGTAACATATTACCAGCTTTTTGAGTACCTCGGCTATAAATTCATTGAAAAACAAAACTAGATGCTTTTCGGTCAGAGAAGTATTTGGGCGATTCCATACATGTCGTACGGGACATTTAGAGAACATTTGACAGCTTTTCGACAATAAAAAACAAAAGATATTCCAGTAACTGATGGTCATTCTCAAGTACTACCAGAATGGTAAAAGAACCAAGACTGAACCAAGACTTGATTTGACTTGAATACAAATCATGTAAACTAGAGATTGAAAATAGTGATGTGTCGTACGGGACGCAGAAAAAGGTGACTTTTTGAAAGCCTTACGTTTGTGTTTAAAAGTCTGTGAGTTGCACAGGAAATTTAAATCAAAACTGAACTAAATTTGATCTTCAGTTACCAAAGAACATAAATATAAAAACATTTTTGCAAAATAAGCATTAACGAATAAATAAAGCAAATTTTAGTTTTCAAGAACATTGTGTCGTACGGGACATCTCTGAATGAGGGCTATACTTTCTTAATTTTTGTCTTGATTACTTCTTAAATCAATTAATTTGTCTGATAGTAATGATAATCCTATGAAACTAAAGGGCAGTTATCATGTTAGAAAGCACTATTCTTGAATAGTTCGGTCAATATATTATGAATAATATAGTGTGTCGTACGGGACACTATTGATGTGTCATACGGGCCAGCCTGTATAACATTGGACTTTATGTCAATCAAAAATGAAGCATTACCCCCAAATTTCTCTTTTGTATCCGCAACAAGGCATGCAGGACAATCAGTGGCGTATGGGGGGGGGGGCAGGCAGGTGCCCCCGGGGGCACTTTAAGGGCGCAAAATATGAAAAGGAATAAAAGGAAGGGAAAATGAAGTGAAGGGGATGCATACCTAAACTTGAAAAGTGGGAATGACAAGTGATGATGATACCAATAACATTATAGTTATTGGTATTATCATTACTTGTCACTTGTTTTCTGCAATTTATGCAAATTAGCCCTTTCTGCCCAAAACAAAATCTACTGAATACCTTACACACAAATTTCTCCATTTTTTGCACAGATGTTCTCCAGACATATGTCTGGGGAATGTATGGATTTCAATTTCGAAAAAATTCTTATTTTTTTAATGATTTTTTTTTCTTTTGTATTCTATTGTTTTTTTAGCTAATTATATATTCATGACATTATTACCACACAACTAAAACTTAATTTAAAATTCTAATCCATGCATTGCCCAGAGACATTTTTCACCAATAAGTATGCAAAGTGTAACGAGTAACAGACAATCGATTCTTGAGATGTTTTGTTTCGCAAAAATGGGCTAATTTGCATAAATTATGCTAATTAGGCATTTTGGTGATTTGTTCTTGTCGTCCATAGGATTCCTTGATATATAACCTCTGTACTAATATATGGTTTTGGTAGGTTATTTATTTTCATTTCTTCAGAAATGAGCAAAATAGAAGTCTAACAATTTGCCTATAACCCCCCCCCCCCCAAAGGCTGATAAAGATAATTGAAAATAAATGAATAATAAAAATTATATAAAATTAAAAATAAAAACAAGTTTGCCAAGAATCCAGATCACTTCATATACAGTCCAATATCTCTTAAGACACATGTGAGAATTATTTTGTCTATCATAATTAATAAATGGTAAAAGGAAAGTACTAAAGTTCCTGCCCATTCCAGAAAATGTTTTTTTATTTTCTTTTTCTTTTGAGAAGAAACGTTCTAACTCTGTCAAACTTTACTGTATTTCATGAACCAACTTGAAATAAGGGTGGACTTTTCCATAATTATACCAATAACAGAAAAGGGGTGGTATGAAAAAAAAAGTAAACATCAATTAGCACCCTGTGTCTAAAAGCTTTGACCAGTGAAAATCACCAGTACAGCTGAAGGCCTTCACAATGGACTACATGTATTTGAAGTCAGTTAAAATGGTGGGAATCACATAATTCATTTGACTACAGATAAACAAAGGCCTATTCAATTTCAATTAATGTCACTTCAATGTGTTTCAATTCAAATAGACCTACTTATAGAGTTTGTAGACTTTGTAGTAATCAAAACACCCCAATGAAATACAATATATATGGTGTGGCGTACGGGACATGTGGAATCGCCCATTTAATAGTTTGACATCCACACACGCACCAGATTATAGAATTTTATTAAGGTACCAAGTGAGATGACTGGTAGAGCACAGGATTACCCTACATTCACATTCATATCCTCTAAATTTGAAACTTATGAAAGTATAAAATATAAAATGTAAGAATTCACTTAGGCTATTTATGATATTGATCAACTGAAGTCAAATAACTAACATTGTAATGGTTAATGCAATCAGCAATATAAATCACAAGAGCTTTTGATTTCATTGTAATATCCTGTAGCATAGGACCTATGATATGTGATTCCGTCATTAAAAAAAAAGGTATTATGAATATGAATGTAGGCCTAGATCTTATTGCATTTACCCGACATGTTGTCTATATTATTCAGTAATTGGTAATAATGATCAAGAGACAGAGATCTAAATGTTAATGTGTCTATTTACTATTAAATTTAAAGTAGGGCCTATTATCATTGATTGATATTAAAAGTTAAACTTAAAGGGGAAGTTCACCCTGGAATTTTATTGGTCTTAAAAAATGCAGAAAAATAAAAGAAAAATATGAGTGAAGGTTTGGGGAAAATCGACCAAAATATGATGAAGTTATGAATATTCAAGGTTTTGATTCTGTGACGTCACATGCGAGCAGATCTCCTATGTGTTATGTAGTGTAAATTCCATAAAATGTCTTTTTTTTTTCCAGAAGAAAATAATTATGTCACCTGTGCGGTCGATATACCATCAAACATATGTTCATATACATGACTATATAAAATTGACCCATTCCTTTTATGCAAGAACCATGACAAAACACGCTACAGCAGCACTTCGTGGGACTATTACGAATGTTGCTACACTGCACGGCAGTGATAGACAATATTTTTCCATGAGATATATATTTTTTACGTACCAATTATCCTTCCTTGTTGGCTACAATATTTGTTGATCACGTCTCCACTCGATGTCATCAGAGAGGTTTTGAGTTGGATAAAAATTAAATAAGTCGCTGTTTCTGCAGATAGGAACTGAGGTTAGCATTTCTCCCATTTGTAGAACTCGCGTCGTATGAGGGCGCTACGCGATTAATTCGTGGAGTAGTCGAGTAAGATTACTTCCGACCAGCTCACCACCAATCTCTCCTATGAATCAAGCGTGACTTGGCTTTTCTCCAAATCTGAGGATTATTTATAGGCCTATCGAGTATCGAACTCGAGTCAGTGATGTTGAACAGAACATGCACTATTTATTTACCCCCTAAAAAAATGGGGTCAACTCACTATATTTTCTTCCAAATTTGAAATAATTAGCTTAATAACAATAGAAAAAAAAAAACAGATCTAAATATATATATACCCTCATATATGTCCGTATCCCCCCCCCAAAAAAAATTTTTTTTTTTAAATGGGGCCATAACTAGGAAAAAATATCAGCCCCAAATTTATTTTGGCCCTCATTTCTTTTTTTTTTCTTTTTTTACTTTTCAACACCAGTCCCCACTCCCCCCCCCCCCAAAAAAAATTGGGGGCCGATTTTTTTTTTCATTATTAGAAATAAAAAACAAAACAGAAAACAAATGTGGGCGCCAGAACATTTGGGGGCTTCTTTTCAGAAATTTATAATTAAAAAAAAAAAAAAAAAAATGGGGAGAGGCAAACAATTATTGGGCCATTCAAAAAAAAAAAGTAATGGCCAAAATTGTTTGCCTCTCCCCGTTTTTTAAATTTTTTTAATGTGAAATTTCGAAAAAAAAAAAGCCCCAAAATTTTTGGCGCCCCATTTGATTTTGTTTTGTTTTAATTTCTAATAATGAAACAAAATCGGCCCCCAATTTTTTTTTTTTTTTTTTTTGGTGTGAAAAGTAAAAAAAAAAAAATGTGAGCCCCCCACCCCCCCCCAAAAAAATAAAATTGGACTTCCCAAAAGGCCCCCACTAAAAAAATAGCTCCCACGCACTAAAAATACGGACAACCCCAGATATGACCCCATCCATAAAATAAAATAAAGCCCACTGTATTACTATAGTGTAACGGCTGCACAAAAGACTGACAGTCCAAACCAGATGTCATCGATGTATTACCAAAAGATTCTCTTCATTAATCTCGCCTCAACTAAAACGATGTCAACATGTACTAGTCTTTCAGTTTTTCTACCCAGTGGTCGATTCAGTAAAAGAACGATGATATGATGTGGGTCAACTCACACGATAGAACGTAAGTATGATGTGGTACGAGTTTGTTTTGAAACGATGCCGATTTTTCGTAGGGGTGAAGTTGATTTGCGACTCTTAACAATAGAGACATCCCTACATGCATATAAAGCATTGGAGGCGCTTCGGACGTACTCAGCACCCTGTATCAAGACCAGCGGTGAGTTTTCTTCTTTTTCTCACTTTGAATACATAAAATTTTAAGTTTTTGTTGTAGATTTAAAGAACACATATATGATTAACCTAAATGATTGAATGTTCTTCGTAAATATCCTTCACAATAAGTCAATATTCATCAACATATTTTTTCCTACAACCAAAAGTCCCTTATTCAATACGAGGTCAATCTACTACTGTATATTGAATCTCCGTATTCATATTGAGTGGCAAAAGACAAATTTATGGAATTTACATACACAACCAATGTGAGAGCTGCTCGCACGTGACGTCACAGAATCAAAACTTTACATATTCATATCTTCGCTATTTTTTGGTCGAGTTTCTTCAAACTTTCACTAATATTTTTTTATTATTTTTCTTCATTTTTTAAGACCAATAAAATTCCAGGGTGAACTTCCCCTTTAACTATCAGCTTAAGTTAGAATATATGATTTATGAATACTATCAACTATACATGTAGATGTTCCTATGTTATAAAAAGATGATAATATGATATTGTTTAAAACATAAGGGTATCCAAACATAAGTTATACTAAGTTCTAGAACAAGAATGCATTGCTAACATTAAATAATAATTAACATGATTTATGATTAACTTAGATTTTTTTTTTTAAAGGCAGTTGAGTTCTTACCACCAGATGAATTGGGAATTCTGGCTTCAAGTTTGTACTTAACAGTATCACAGAGCGTTCGGTAGTCATCTTCTATTCTTTCAAATTGTTCTGATGACATGTTGAAATACTGAAATTCTGTCAACTATGAAGAATGTGATCTTCTGTTCTAATTGAGAGGCAGAACAATTTGCAAGTTCATTCAGTGTACTATATGCGCTAGCTGATAATTTTTTTTGCAGCTCACGAACAATCAGGTGACCTCTAAATAGGTTTAGACTATGTTCCTGACGTTTCGTTATCTCATTTTCAAACACTACACGTACGATGCACAATGCAAGGAAATAATAATTACTAAAAACGGCTGCGCAGGGTCCCTGTACATGCAATTTACAGGGGTTTACTTTTGTTAATGTTGAGAGCAGCTTTGATATGGCGGACGCGGAGGATGTGGGAAAAGAGGAATCTGCTGCTTCAGATCCTCATTCCGAGACCCAGGATGAAAGAAAACATCAAGAATTCAATGAGGAGGGTACTGCAGTCACAGAAGAAGTAAAATCACACGATTTATTGTCCGAGGCTTTTTCTAAAATGGACGACAGTGGACAGGAAGATGACATGAATTTCACTGCTGCAGCAGGAGAGATAAACGAAACAAACAACGCAGCCGCGGGTAGCGGCGCGTTGGATGGTGAGGATAAACAAGATTCTACTTCTAGAAATGTCATTCCTGAAGCTGAGGTAGAAGATGGAGAAGCTCACAGTTTTTCCGTCGTTGATGATCAAGATCAAATTTTGATGGCTGAAAGCACAGCATCAAGTACAAATGGTTTAATTGATGAATCAGTTGAAGAATCACAAACAGAATGCCTGCCAGGTCAAATTGAATCTTCAAAAATGGACACAGGCTCCCCCACAGATACTCTGAGTCTTTCAGTGTCGACTGAATCCACCATGCCATCAACAAATGTCCTTTCAGATATTGCAGCAAGTTCTTTACTGGGATCCATTGCAACCATGATTGATTCAGGCAGCGATTGTTCTCTCACTGATAACACCAAAAGTAAAGATGGATTGAGTATCCTGGAAACCGCTGCTGCAACAGTAGGAGCCACACCCACTGGCATTGCATTGACCACTGCCCCTTCACCTGCAGCCCATCCTATTGCTTTGAATTTGGCTAGGTCAGTTCAGAACACCCCACTTCTTGTAAATGGAAACAGTTTATTAACAGGATCCAGCAATATTGGTAGCCTTGGCCTTGGAACATCTCTTTTGAATACGCCGGGCCTCGTTCAAGCCATCTCTCAGCAGCAAACAGCTCCAGTTACAAGCGTTCCAACTTTAAGAGTAGCACCTTCAACTCCTTCACCGGTAACTATCACTGTCCGAACACCACCAGGCACTGGAGCACTCAGCCAAGCACTCATATCCAATATCGTGAATACTCCAGAAGTTCAAGCCCTTTTAGCGAAGAATCCTGGGCAACCAATAACCATTGTTCGTGTCCCTGATGCTCCAGCTGCTCCAACTGCCCCAGTTTCTGCTGCTGTGACCAACCAGATATCTACCCCATCACCAGCCCCTCCACCAGCACCAGCTCCTGTCTCTGCAGCTATCTTGACTCCCAGTCAGACCACCACTATTCCAGTCATGAAAACTGTAACAAACGTGATCAACAAGCCTCAGACTCCCGTCAGAACTTTCCCATCTGGTACAGTCTTATCCAACAGACTTTTCAACAATACCAGCAATCCTTCCCCTATCAAAACAACCACCCAACCACCCTCTGCAGCATTGGTCAAACCATCTACGAGTCCAAAGCCAGCTATTGTCCTCGGAGTAAAAAAGAAAGTTGGACGAGGTGGAGGAAAAGCAGTGGCCAAGGGAATGGCTCCTGCAGTGCCGTCCTCCCAGGACTTTAATCTTATGAGACAGAAGAGACCTGCTAACTGCAAAACCAGATCAGGACGAGTTTCCAGGCCCCCGCTTTATAGAATCAAAGAATACAAGACAATGTCCAATGAAGAGATGGGAGAGCAGCCAGGTTCGTCTGATGGCGAGTACTCTGACTACGATGAACATGAAGCTGGATCCTTAGCACTCAGCTTGTACAATCAAAAGAGAAAATACAAATGCCAGAACTGTGAAAAGCGATATATTGGGAAAGGTGGGCTAGCCAGGCACTACAGAGAGAACAGGGATCATGGTGACCCAGATTCTGTGTTCACTCTGAAGATTGAAGAGCAAGATGAAGACCAACCTATGGATGATGAGAGACAAAGTGATGAGAAAGAGTAAGTTTGTTGTTGTTTGTTTGTTTGTTTTTGTTTTGTTTTCTTTATTTATGCGAGATGAAATTTGCAAACCTTCAATAAACAAAAACAAAAAGTTTTATATTGTTCAACTTTCATTTAATGTTTAAAAATATTTTAGGCCTGATTTAACTTTCCATTGTATTATATTGTTCTTGATATGTATGCTTTCCTCAATTGAAGAACAGGTTTTTTTTTTTTATGAATTTAATAGTAAATAAAATAGTTTCCAAATCATTATTTAATTTAGGACTATATATTGTTTGTTTATTTTTTGTTTTTAATCAGGAAACTGGAGGAAAAGACATCCAACGAGGCAGCTGAAAAATCCAATGGAGACCAATCTCCTAAAGTTGAGGATGTGGTTGAGAAACCAAGTCCTTCTAAAGAGACCTCAAAGGAGGATGACAAAGTGGTCCAGGGTACGCCTAAACCAGCTATCATCACATACCACTACACCCCTAGGACGGGGCCTTACAAACCAAGAGGGAGAGGGAGAGGAAGAGGAAGACCCCCTGGTCCTAGCTACAAGGGTTTAGTTGATCAGAGTGGAGATGCAGGACGAGCAACAACTTCCAACAGCAAAGATGTTCCCAAGGCAGATACTTCAGCTTCTTCTAAGGTTGGCCGTTTTCTCTGTCTTAATTTCTTTTCCTTTCCTTCATGTTTCAGATGGTTCTTTGGGGATTTTATTATAACTTGTGTATAATTTTTCCTATGTTGATGGTAAAGGCCTACAGTACAGAGATGTATGCAAACAATTGGTTTTTATTAATTTATTTAATAAAGTAACAGGAATCATGTCTTGTTCCAGCATGTGAGATAATTTTTGGGATGTGTGTTTGAAATGTTTTGGAATCCAGATGAAAAATGTACACACTTAAATATTCTTCTCTAATATCACAAAGTTAGATAATCATGTGAGGACAGGATCTTTTTCATAGCATTATGCAATAATAACAAGCAGGTTTTAATTATGCAAAGTTTCATATTATTATGTACAGAGTTCACAGATTTGATGAAAATTCAAACAAAAACACCTTGTCACACACTAAAAAAAGTATATAATAATACTGGTAAACACATAAATTTAGTCATCAGTTATCACACCGTTTTGTCCCGTACCTCTAAAATTTGTATTTTGAGAAAAGTCCAATCTTCACGCCATATTGTACTTGATGAAATGAAAATATGTGCTGTACATGTAGGCCTATCCTGATCAATACATAGGTCTATCTTGCACTTTCCCTCAGTTCTTTTGTCCCAAGTTTTCTCTCGACGACAACCTGATCAAGGTTGCAGTGCTTAAATATGATCATTACCCCCGAGAGTTCCCCTTGGCCAAGACCCAGCAGACAAAAAACAAATTCCCTACTGAATACTAGTAATATGCATTTGACATGCCTTTTAAATATATTTCTTGTATGTATCAACAGTTCTTTGACCCCAAGTCCCCTCTCGACGACGACCTGATCAAGGTCACGCTGCCCATGCTGTGTAAGATCATCACCCCCTGGGAGTACACCTTAGCCAGCGCTCAGCAGAGGAGCATCACCACCAAGGATGCTACCATCTTCCCAACCATTCTGAAGTCTCTCAAGGAGATGCAGGCTGAGGCTAAGGAGATGGCTGCATCCTGTCTGGAACGCATCACTGAATCTGATGCAGCAAAGGAGCTTCCCTCAAAAGGTTTGTCAAGGCATTTTTGAATTTCAGAATAATCTTTGCTTGGTTATGAGAGGTGTTAATTTGTCACTATATTATTGATCACAAGGTATTTTGTTCCAATACGGGTCACTTTGGAGAGATTTTAACACACTGGACCTGGGTGAATTCATTGGGTTACATATCAGGAATCTAATCCTTAATGTCCACCTTTTATGCCCAGCATCCATACACTTGCTGCACTGTGTACTATATTTTTAACAAGTTTGACTTAACTACATGTACAGATGTATAGAGTAGAATTCGTCACCATACAAAACTCCATAAGACTCTTGTCTTTGCACATTTTTTTTTAATTTTTTAATATGCTTAAATTGTTGGAAATGGACTAAGACAAGAGCCTTTATAGGGGAAAACAAAATCCTTTGCAAATACATTGTACTCAAATTTCATCCATGAGTTGGATACAGGCCCGGAAAGAATGTTGCATTCTGGCAAGAAAGCATCATTCTATGACCCTAAAACCCTTACAAAATCTTCAGGGAAATGTTCTGTTCAACAAAGATTCAGGTCTCTCTCATCCTCATTTGAGGTACTATGAAGCACATCAAGTCATATGCTCTACACAAATATTTTTTATATTACTACATGTTATTATCATGACCATATCTTTAATCACATCTTTTCCAATCAAATCTAATCTGTAGAGAGTGGGACACAAGAGATTCTGATTGAAGACCAGACCATGGCTACTGTTCTTGGTGTGGAGACAGGTCGATATTGCTTCAAGGATCCTGCTGAAGACACCTTACCCAAGACAGTCAGGCTTCTCAGGAAGCAAGACGCCATCAAAAGAGAGCAAGAACAAAAACAGCCTAAAGTTGTTGATAAAGTAGGAGAGGCTCTCCAGAGAAAGCGCAGAATGGACAGTCCAGCAAAGAGTGAGGTAGGTTTGACAGGCATTGGCTTACTTTGCAAAATAGTGACAAATTTGCTCAAATGCCATTGAATTGTGGGAATCATATTGCTACATAATTATCGTGGCTAGGCTTTTAAAATCTTGTATCTCAAATTTCTGTGAAGATCGCCATTTTTAGGTAATCTCCAGGTAATCAGTCAAGTAATGTCCTGTTCAGATTCCAATTCTCTCACCCCGAAAATGAAGCCATCACAGCGTGCCGAAGGACATGCGATCTAACAGGTTATAGTAAATTTGCTACCTTGTGTTTGCGCTCTCCTGAACATTTTACATTTTTTAATAAAGTTTTGAACAACCCATTTATGTTACATCAGTAAAGGTATATGAAAGTTATGCAGAAAACTCCTGTACTATGTGCTAAAGGTTCCTGTCCTGTTTACTCAACTTCTATTTCTAATGGTAAATATGTATACTCTGTCAAAATAATACAAAATACATGTACACCTAGGAGTATTGTAAAAATAATAATAATAGTAATAATAATAATAACAACAACAACAACAACAATCATAATAATAATAATAATAATAATAATAATAATAATTAATTAATTAATTAATATTACTTTTGGTATAAATATAATTCACTCCCAAATATTTCTCATTTTTGGATTGTTTTTTCTTGAATCAGCCTCCAATCAAGAAATCCCCTGGAACCATCAGCATCTTGTCCCCTTCAAAGTCAGCCTCCTCCAGGCTCGCTAGCTCCTCCAATTCTTCTCCTGGAAAGAGAATCCACACCATCGGTACCATAGCCTCCATAGCAGATGTACCTCTCTCAAGCACTGTGGTGAAACCAGCAGGCAAGAGACCCATCCCTCCGTTGGGTCCGATATCGTCGACATCAAAAGGCTTTGAATCCAAAAAGACGGCATTTGAACCCAGCCCTCCGGCTAAGACTACTGGCGTTACAACTTCATTGCCACCCCTCAAACCCATCAAAACGGTAAGGTTTTTTTTTTAAAGTAATTACCGTACCGAAAGAGGTTGATTTACATGCAGTACAGTCTACCCTTGTAATAACTAGCAATGGATACAATGAGATTTCGTTTTTACGACGCAGTTCTCAGAATCCTGGCAGATACATTCAGTATATAAGATCAGTGGGGTGTAACACAAAGACTTACGATTGATTAAAAGTTACGATTGATTTTTTCTCGGCAGCCTCATCATGGACAGGATGCTCCAAAGTTCATGATATTAATCCTAACCCTACTCGTAATCATATCCAAATCCTAATCCATAACTGTACCTGGTTTTCAAATGAGGCTACTGAGAAAAAATAATTCGTAACTTTTAATCAATCATAAGTCTTTGTGTTACACCCCCAGTTATGGTCCCTAGCATCTCTTTATTGTGGGAATGGACTGTACTAATTATTGTGTGCGCTATTTAAGTATAGTATTTTACGAGCTGTGATTGGTTGAAAGGATGTCACGTGTCGTGTAACATTCTGGTATGTTGCACGCTTTTTTGTTATGTTGCACGGTTTTTTGTTATGTTGCAGGATAGGGAATCCCATGAGGGGTGGATAAGTTATTTGTCAGACCTGCTTTTATTTTACCCATGGATGGGGTCATGTCTGGGGACTGCACTTTTTTTAGTGGGGGCTTTCTGCGAGGGCCATTTTTCTTTTTTATCTTTTTCTTTTTTTTTTTTGGTGGGGGGGGCGGACATTTTTTTTTTTTTTTTTTTTAAATTTTTTTTATGGCCCCCAATTTCTTTAGGGGGGCATATATACATTTTTTTTCAATTTATTAATATTTCAAAATTTGGGGGGAAAAAAATACGGGCCCACTTTTTTTTGGGGGGCGGCTAATTTTAGGGGGCTATTTACTATAATAAATAGTGCATGCTCTATTAATGCAACATTACTGACCAAATACTAAATTATCCCTCGTGCACCTCTATTTCAACTCGGCCTTCGGCCTCAGTGAATTAAAGGTGCCCTCAGGATAAATTAGTATTTGTCGTGTACATAATCTAGTATGTTGCATGGTAGAGCATGCACTATTTATAAAATATGTATTTTGAAGGATTTTAAAGTATTGTTCTTTTTTTCTTTTTTCTTTTTTGCATAAATGGAAGTAGATTTCAGAGTTGTAGAATTGATTAATTGTATATTTCAATTATGTTGCATAAAGTTGCTTTAGTTTTCATGTTGCTGTATGTTTCAAATTTTTCAAGTACATAATGACAGTATTTGTATGCATGGAGCTAAAAGAGTAATCTGTATACAGAATACTGAATTATCAAACGAACTTATTTTTTTTTTTTAATTACTTTTTTTTTATTTTTAGAAACCCACCACTACCAAGTCTGCATCTTCATCAGCTCAACGGCAAGTGAGTAACACCACCACTACATCATCCTCCTCCTCCAGACTGAATACCACCTTAGAGGAAGGGGATGGAGCCAAGGAGAGCCCTGTATCAACCCTGTCCACTGGTGAGCAGCTGATGACCAGTGGTCTGGATGCCTTGGCGACCACTTCAGATGCGGTAAGTATTTGTCACCTAGTATTCATTCTAGTTTAATCTGACGGGTAAAACAAAAGTGAATCTGTTTGTGGTTTTACAATCCTTATATTTTCTTTTCTTTTGACAAAAACTGGAAAAAAAATACATATTTTATAAGAATTAAAGCTTGTTTCCAAAATGGATTTTTTTTTTTTTTTTTTTTTTTTTTTTTTTTTTTTTTTTTTTTTTTTTTTTTTTTCTTACCAAAACTTCTTTCTTTTTTTAGCTCATCCGGCCCTTCGGGATGGATGAGCTTATGCCATGACGTGGCGTCCGTCGTCTGTCGTCCACAATTTCAAAATGCTTCTTCTTCGTCATTTCAAGTCCGATTTCATGTCGGTTTGCTTTGTATGATAGCACTAGGTGGGGGATTCAAAACTTCTACACAGAATTTTGAGGCTGATTAAATAATCAAAATGCACATATAATGCATCTTCTTCTTTATTTGTTGACCAATATTGATTTTTTTTTTTTTTTTTTTTTTTTTTTTTTTTTTTTTTTTTTTTTTTTTTACATCTGGTAGAGTTACATGATGTTCACCAAACTTTTACACAGAATTTTCCAATTTTTTCTTGAAAATTATTTATGCTAATTTATGCAAAATTTATTCATAAATCACAAATATTGCTTCTTCACCTTCTTTTTTTTTTTGCTCAATTTCAATTCCATTTGCTTTATATGATAGCACTGGGTGGGGGATACAGAAAGTTTACACAGAATTTTGAAACTCTTTAAATATGCTAATTTATGCGCATTTTTCAGAAATTTTTTAGAAATTGCGTTTATTTCTTTGCGAGATGCCAGATGAGCACCATATCATTGATGTGCTAGTTTTTTTTTTCTTTCTTAACAATTTTTTTTTTTAATATATGAATAAGCTAACCTTGAGTAGAGGAATAAAGTGCACTGTAGGCAATTTTTGTTTTTCGTAAATATACACATTTTTTGTTACAGATCTATGTTCATTCAAAAGAAACTGGGATTTTACTGTAAAATATTCTGTACGAAGTTTACCTTTATTGAATTTACTAAAGGTCAAAAGCGTGCTGAAATAAAAATTAATAAAAGAAAGTTTTACTAGGCAAAGAAATTTAAAATGTTGATTTATTTACAATTGCCAAAAGTGATTTTAATTCGCAATCCGATTTCAAGAACCATTTTTGATGTAAACTTTAGATTTAACGATAGAATTGTAGTGTGTATCACCATAGTAAGACAATCTGAATGGAATGCGGCGTAAAAAGTTCAAAGATCAATGGCCGCAGAGGTCAATTTATAATGAAATTGCAGGATTTAAGGCTGAGGCAAAGAGACTTTATATTGAAATTACCAGTATTAACACTGTTTGCAATAAAACTTATTTCTTGGTATCCCTATTTTGGATATAATTTAGACAAAAATCAATTTGCAGATGTTGACCTTATTTTATATAATGTCAATATAAGGTCATTTGGCAAAGGACAATGTACTGATTACATTGTGAAAGTGCATTTAAGTGCTGATTTTACAAAAAAAATATAAATGTAGAATATTCTTTGTCACTGTCATCATCATGTTGGTTGCTGTTTATGTCCTCAGGGTGATGTAGCTAAGACCCAAGACCCAGCTGATACTTCCAGTGAGACCCTGATGGAGACGGGGGAAGCGACCACTGCCTCTGAGGATCTGGTTGAACAGACCACCGTCCTACCCGAAGGCACCACCATCATGCAGCTAGAAGACGGTACCTTCCTCCTGCAGAAGCCAGATGGCACCGCCATGCAGATCCAGACACCTGAGGGCATGACCATAGAGACTGTACAGGCACTGCTCTCCATGGAAGGTGGTGCCATTGAAACAGTGGAAGAACCCAGCCAGGATCCAAGTCCACAGTACATCCTGGACGATGGGAGTTGCGTCCAGTTACCAGCCGGGATGTCCCTCGATATGGCAGTTGAGATGGGTTTGATTAACCAATCATCCGAATGATATTGATACTGATTATTCTGAAATGGTGGTGGTTCTTTGAGTTTGCAAGTGTAAATAAATTGCCATAAAATGCCCAACTTGCCACAATTGCACATCACGCAGTCTGTATTAAAACAGTCCACTCCTGATTTAACCAGGTGTTTGGGAGACTAGGTCAGTTTTTGTACCTTTTTGGACTGAACACATTTCTGAAATTGAGACTGGGAGAAGTGCTGTATCCCTGCTCATAGTAACAGGGGAGGAATGTATGTAGATAACTTTTCTTTCACTCTATCCCTATTTCTCTTTCTCCTCTCCCCTGTATAGAATTGAAGTTACCTCATGAAGGAAAGTATTCATGTAAAATATTAATTTTGTTTGTGCTTTGGCCCATCACATGCCTGCACCGAGACCGTACAGCATCAATTAGAAAAAGAAGAGTGTAAATATATCATAGTGAATTTGTTAGTGTGGAAAAATATTGGACTGACTACCAGTATCACAATACAATTTAATCAATTTCAATGCTTAATGAATGATTGTGTAGGATGACTTTATACTTTAGGCACATATGAATTTTGGTGACTTTTCACCATACATTGAAGTGCTGTCTTCAAAATGTAAATATGTAATATATGCTTGTATATATTTTTGAATATGGCAATATAGTTTGTTTTTTAGAGTATGCTCTGTCAGCTTCATACATGTATGTGCATGAAATCAATAAGTGTATTCTACTGCTGTTAATACATTGTGTAAGAATGTATGCTCTGTACATGCGTGTCTAGTCTGAATTGAATCTTGTCATTTCAAATATTATTACCTGTATATGATACAGTTTGATCAACATATGTATAGTGTTGAGTAGTTTGTTATATAGAGCTATAACAGCAATTAGACTATTTTGAGGTGAACAAATAATTTGTGTCATGTCCACTACCATATATTTGTCGCTAGGCATCCAATGCTTTCAGTCGCCCATGTTTATTTATCTGTTAAAGGGATCATTTATATCCCAACTACATTTGTACCTTACAATTTCACATGGCATACATGTACATCTATAATAACTATGATGTTTCCTAAACAAAGAGGTTTCTAAAAAAAAAAGGATGACAAAGTCTCCATATATCTAAAGTAGATTTTTTACTATATATTTAGGCTTTCATGATAACAACATAATTTTCTAGGTCCCAATGGCCCAAAGTCACAAAGATGATTATGAAAACCTTGGTCTGAAGCCATACAGTGAGTAAGGTCCAATATGAATGCACATTTTTGTCACTGGGCATTGAATTCACACTTGTTGCTATGGCTTAGTCCCCTACTTATTCAAATTCATTAAGATAAGCAGGTGACTCAATAGTGGACTCATTAACCCTTAGCACCTAAACCGCCCATCAGCTCACTCACATAACCTCCCCCCCCCCCCACCCAAGTTTATGCCAAGCTATTATAGTCACGATAATATCAAAATATGTGATCAAACATGCCCATACCGGGTACTTGTTGTGCATTACCCATGAGATGTGTACTGGGTCATGCCCATACTTGTTGTGCATGACCCAGTACACATCTCATGGGTAATGCACAACAAGTATGGGCATGTTTGATCACATATTTTGATATTATCGTGACTATAGCTTGCATAAAACTGGGGGTTTAGTGAGTAAGCTGTTGGGTGGTTTAGGTGCTAAAGGGTTAATGAGTCCTTTATTGAGTCACCTGCTTATCTTAATGAATTTGAATAAGTAGGGGACTAAGCCATAGCAACAAGTGTGAATTCAATGCCCAGTGACAAAAGTGTGCATTCATATTGGACCTTGAATGCACACTTTTGTCACTGCTGTCACTGCTTTAAAAAAAAAATGTTTTAAAAATACACTGTATTTCTTATTGAAACTCACTGCTGCAAACACAGCAAAACCCTTTCCGTTAAGGAGTAAGCTGACACTTTTCACGCAGTCTTTAGGTTCTAAAGCGTTAATTCATAACTGTGGGCTCATTTGTGTTCAAACCATAGTGACAAGCATGAATTTAGCTAGTGCCCTGTGACAAAAATACACCTTCATATTCCCAATGCACGCACTGAATTAAGCGTATTTACATGGTTTCAAAAACTACCTTTGTGAATGGGTTTGTCAAGTTACGCAAATTTATATATAACCTTATTAATTGACCTCCATTGATTAAAATGCAGAATGGTAAATACTTAATATTTTAAGTTCAAGACTTGATTACATTTACCAGGTACACTGTATGTAAAAATATCCTTTGTTACAAATTGATACATCTTTCAGATTTCCATTCTGAAAAATTGATTGAGTTTTTGAAAGACACTCAGTCCGAATTTTGTAACAATCAGCATTGCAAATATAATATGAACACATTGATTTTTACAATTATCAGCTCCTAGAAGAAAATAAATTGTAGACCACGTGAAATGTTTCGTTTTATAATCCATTCATTATTCTGCCTGAAATTATTGTATAAACACACTCACTCTTCCTACTTCTTTTGATAAATTTTGGTAGGGAACTTTTGATAAATTTTGGTGAGGAACCCATGTTGAATGTACATGTACATGGATATATCAAAGCAGCTTACCAAAAAATATTGCCTGCAGTCTGCTATGTGTCAGCCGCTTTGCAGGGTTACATGCTGGATTTACCCATCCCCGAATTGAACTAATGGGAAGGGATTAGTGCATCTGGTACATAATTCTGCATTCGCAATGCAGTTGGCATGCAATTATCTTTTGGTAAGTTGCCAAAGTTGATTTGAAACACCCATTGGTGCCAACCTCAGTACAATGATTGCCTGACAGAGCTATTGCTGGTCTGGTATTGTTACTTGATGGTGTGTTGAAAACTATCCATTCTTAAATAGGGGAATATAATTTTAGACAATTTTGACATCTACTGTTCGAGAGTATTTTTCTGCTTTCTTTGGCACCAAGTTTGTTTCATGTTTGAATGCATAATAGACTTTGTTAAACTTTGGTTCAAAACCTGTTTGTTCTTTTCTACTCATCCTGGTTAGCGCAAGTGAATTGTTGATCTTGTTCATACACTGTTTTGGTATATTTCCACTTGGTCGACACCCACTCTGCCTAATTCCTGTTTAGTATCATCCCACATTGTCTAATTCCAGTTTGTCTACAACCCATTCATCTAATTAACTTTTGGTCTATCTGCCATATATGCGATTGGATAATTAGGTTATTGGACAAGGTAGCAATTATTATACAAGGTAAGAATTTGACGGAATTGTTTTAAGAGAATTTAAATTGGGAAAGATCATACTCTTACAGTCCACTCCCGTTATGAGTGCTCGGGATTAAACCACTTGCGTTGTCATATTCCACATATTAATGGGATAGAGAAATCACCTTGTTTTAACAAAATCCCTGTTTGTACCTGTGCTTGTTATAACAGGGGTAGGCTGTACTAGCAAAAAAAAAATGGTACAAGAAGTTTTTTTTAATTTTATGTACAGCACATGTATCAAATTGGTCTGTGATTTTATAGAAAACTAAAAAGCATAATACGATTATTATTAGTTCAATTGTATTTATTTCTCACATCTTTAAGTGACAAACTGATTAACAAAATTTGTAGAATAATACAGTCGACTCCTGTTATAATGAGATGCTGAGGACCAAGCCAAATTACCCGGTTATAAGAAAATCTTCTTATACTGAACACACAGACACACCAACATATGTGCACATATTTGAAATTTGGACTTGGAGAGTTGCCTGTTGTAACAAAATCTCATATATGTGCTCGTTATGACCATTATTTGAATACTGGGACTGTGGGTTCATAGGTTACTAAAGTTTAGTCAGAACTTTAATGAACATAGACATGTGCGTTCTATTCCCATTAAACGAGATTCTTGAGACAGATGATTTATTATTCTTACTTAAACATGTGCACATAAACAAATGTGCACGTTTGAACTTGGAAACGGGAGAATTTCCTTGTTGGAACAAAATCTCATTTGCATGTTCATTATAACGTGGGGGACAACATTGGAGGGCATTAAATGGTCAATTCTGAATGTCCTATCCAAGGGACAGAGTCTTCCTTTGTAACCTAGCCTGTATTGTATGGAATAAGTGACATGTACATATACCCTTAGATTATCATCGTGGGAGCTTGGAAAATTAAGTTATGAGGCCCTACATGCTGTCATTGCATGTAATAATAAGTCAAGAGGAAATTCTGAAAACTTTATTCCCTAAGCAGTAATACATGCTTTCCAATATGATCATTCACCCTCTCCTTCCATACGACTATGGTAATATTCACTCATCAATATCTCAGCAATCAAAGAACCAATTAGCTTCAAAATCTCAGGCAATTACTGTCTAACCTGAAGGTTTAAAATTATGATTACAGCATTAGCTGGAAGAGTAAATTTTATTTTAGAAGACCCTGAACATAGTTCCTATAAGGTTAACGGAAATACAGCCGTATCAATGAATGTATTCATGATGTTGCACTTGTAAATACATGTACATGTCCCGTGAATATGCCATTAAATATGTATGAAAAAACATTGCAGAACTATTTTACTCTATTTTATTTTCTATCAGTTATCAGTGTGAGATAGCAGTGAGGTCGTAAATGAATTAGAGAAACATTAATGAAATGAAGTGAATGCAAATTTAGATAACTAATGAGAAAGATGTGATTTTTGTGGAGTTGATATTTTAAGTTAAGTTAAATTCAACAAATTATGAATTAACATGTTTATTTATTATTTGTAAATTACTTGAGAGAATGTCCTTGTATCTTCCCTTCTTTTTAATACATATAATTTGGCATAGCAAACATTAATGCAAGACTTTGTCATTTTCATAAAAATAAAGTTTATTTAAATATTGACTGCCATCAAAACCTTTCCTACATGCTGAACCATGGATCAGCAGCTTACGTACATCAACTAGTCCCAAGGGAGATCACCACAATGTTTTACTTTCATCTAAATCAAGTCTCTGTCAGCTCGTTTTCAGCGTAACCAGCCGATCGTCTTTAAGATGGGCCGATGGAGCCTGGTGGATCCATGCATCTCAGTTGTCATGGTGACCAATATGAGATCCCATTATGATTACCTAAAACCAGTTTCTGTAAGCATGCTCTCCAGCATAACTACAGCATCATCTTCAATATATGGCTGAAGGAGCCAGTCAGGGGCATGCATCATCATTATCATCATATCTTGGTTGTCATTATGACAAACATCCCCTCACCTAAAACCAGTTTCTGTAAGCATGCTCTCTAGCGTAACTACAGCATCATCTTCAATATAAGGCTGATGGAGCCAGGCGGAGGCATGCATCATCATGACATCACGGTTGTCATGGTGAGCAACATCCTCCACAATGACCTTCTTGACCTCTAGCTCCTGCTGGTACATATCTTCAAGATGTTGGGATGCTTCAACTGCATGTAGAGAATGGTTGCAGGGAGAAAACATAAAAGAGGGATGACAGAGACATAGAATTACAATAAGGGAAGCAGAGAGAGAAAAAAAAAGAGATAATTTTGAATTTTCAGGACAAAAGTGTAACAGTAAGGGCTGGAATTATCAAAGGAATCCCCCCAATAGTGTTTACACAAACCTACGTACACTAATGTAATTGTTGGGGCAAGAATAAAAATAGCCATTGATTGTCCAACGTTGCCCAAATATGGGGGATTTTTTTTTTTCAACACGTGAACTATTGGAAAATAAATACATTCATTGTACCATCAGTTAAAGACCACTGGATAATATGTGAATACAGAACATACTGTAATACCATCATTAACAAATGGCCTGATATAATTTTTGGGTGCTGACTTTGTGTTTGATATGAATAGCTAAAGGGTAATTGATTTCGATTAATTGCCCAGTATCTTGACGTAAGCTATTTTAATGTAGAAATACATTTCAAAACAAGAGTATTAGTCATGCTTCTGAAGTGTCTAGTACCATTTTTCTTTTTGAGTTACTGTTTGGGGCCATTACATATTTTATGTACAGTATATTAACTTCTGAATGAGAAATATGCAGATTATTATAATGAAAAAAAAAAAGACTCTGCACAATTCTCTTTCGAGAGATACTGATTGAATGTATTTGTTGACAAATACAAACTTAAAATTACACTTACCAAATTTGTTCACCGGCCAACTCATGAAAATTGGACAGGTATCCATGGTGGAATTCCTTTTCTGCTCTAATTTCTCTACACCTCGGAAGTGCTTGGTCACGGCCGCCATCTTGCTCACCAGATTAGCCTAAAATTTAACCACATGGGAACCTTGTTAAGTGATTATTTTATTTACTTCTTCTTCACTGGTAAGTTTTTATTCACATCAGTAAATCACACACCTAAAAAAGAGGGAAAAAATTGATGAATTTCCTTTGTAGTTTTTCAAATCAAAGAACTTTTCAAGCTTGACAGAGATCACTGAATGCATTTGTCCTTTAAAAGCTTTCAATGCTACATGCATAGTAACTGATTTTATTATTAGTTCAGTTTATTTATTCCAACTTCAGCAAACATACATTGTACAATAAAATCTCGAAGTACATAATGTTGAAAATAGTGTAACATTACAATATAACAAAAGAGTATATGTACAAATTAAAACTCCCGTCTAGCACAAAGTATATTTACCGTTGGATGGACCTATAAACAATAAGCTAGGCTTGTAAACATATAGGCCCAGTTTGTAAAATGAAATAATACCTTTAAATACTAATGAGACAGGAAACGAAAGGACATGACAAATATAGGAGAGGGAGCAAAAGAGACATACAAAGAGAGAGGGACAGGAAGAGGGAGACAGTAGAGGGGGAAAGTAAAGAGAGCGAGAGAGAGAGAGAGAGAGAGAGAGAGTGAAAGCAAATAAATGAAAGGGTGATATATGGATACAAGGCGGGACACACGAATACATAAACTGGTACACAAAGATACAATTGACAATGAAAAACTAATCTAAAGTTGCTTCACACTTTAAAGATTAGGGTGAATTGTGACTAATGTGTTTCTCAAGAAATTGTCAGGTGTGGGCTGCCTGGCAAGGATTTTAGATAGATAGTTAGATAGATAGATAAATGGTATTTATTGGTTTCATGTGTCGCAGTTACAAACTGAATTGTACATGAATGCATAGTATAAAATACAAATATACATTTCAGGATATTTCACAGTACAATATATATAAAATATTAAAATGTATGTACTTGTCCACTGCATACCATTAATCGCATATAATACAATTTCAAAATTGAAGTTACATAGTCATAATGCCAAGATACAAGGAGAGAAAGAGAGAGAACAAGATACAATAGATGAAGGAAGAAAAATTCAGAGAGAAAAAAGGGAAAGAGAGAGACAGAAAGAGAGAGAGAGAAAGAGAGAGAGAGAGAGAAAGAGAGAGGATCGGTGGGAAGAGCACATAGAAAAAAAAAAGAGAGTATCATGATCATTAATGACAAATGTTATTACATTACTATAAAGATGCAACAATACATTTAAAGGTTTACTAAATTAGAAAAACAAATTGGGCTTATTCAGTGGATAATTACCTTCTAAAAACGAAAGTGAAATTTGTTTTTCATAAGAAAGTCTCAATTTGACGAAAAAAGTGGAAAACTATAGGTTTTGGTAACATTCCTGAAACCCTGTGAGCTGATTGGTACATTAGCGGAATGACGTATTAAAAGTAAGACCCCAAAACAAACGGCGACTGGCATAATGCATCTGTGTACACAAAACGCAATATTGGACTCCTTTGTGCAAGAGAGAACTAACGAAAATTGACTAATAATGAATGTAGATTTAGTATATCAAAGTCCTAAGAAATATCTGTTACATTATCATCAGTGAACAATTTTGCAAATCTTGCGTAATTTTATCATTCTTCTACCAAACATCCTCGCCTGTCTAGATCTGTACAATAAAATGTGTACATGGACTGTGAGTTTATATGTGTGTAGAGTTAGAGGTGATAGGGCAGCCATAGGGCAAATTCATGTCATGTGTGTATTTAGTGAATACATACACGACACGCACTATAGCACCATATCTGCCCTATGAGGTCATATTTCGATTCTGCATAGTAGTAGCAGGAGGAATCCCTTTCCACCTCCCTGGTAGTAGCATGCGAATACACATACATCACACTGCCCTCATGTTACATGTATAGTGTGATCTCGTCGCCTATATATACTATTATTGCATAACTGTCCTACTTTCATTCTGCCTTCACTCCCTCCAGTATATCCATGTTTTATCATCAATTGACCTCTATTTAAATAAACTGTAAGTAGAAGAGATGTAATGTTATTACTTCTCAGTAGGTCTAAACCTACTTAAACAATATTCTCATTTCCTTCATATCGAATTAGGAATTAGTAAAGTCAACTTCGGCAAAATCACTGCAAGTACTAGTATACATTTTGTGGCCCGTAGCCAATCTGATAAAGCTTGACTTACTTTTCCAAACTCCAAAAAGCTTTCAATCTCTTTTGGAAAACGATGCAAGCATAAAAGCTAGGCCCCATCCTCAGTGGTCTTACTACAACCCTTATATACACAAGAATTAGACATTTATTGATGAAATGGTGTCCAAAACATTATTCTAGTAGTGACCAATCTAATGTGTGAAAGAACAGTATAGTCGACTTGCAACGGGAGCATGGGTGTAGCGGCCCCGCCAGCTCGGGCGCTCCCTGCATCGCTAGATGTGCATACACACTGTCCGTGCAGCTGGCTTACTCACAATACGTCACAGTCACGTGACTACGATATCGCTCCGATGAAGCTTTTTAGGGGCGGGGCTTACAGCAGCGGGAATGGGCAATTATGGGCTTTTCAAATGATTATAATAGATTATCAAAAGTGTTTTTAAAAGAATGGGTGGTAATTTGGGACTTCTGATGATTCCTTCTAACGAAAAATGGACAATTATTTTTCTAATTTAGAAGACCTTTAAGAATAACTGATCAAACAGGTTGGATTAAAATATAATAAATTGGTCAATTTATGACTCTTCGGGGACCAATTGAAACGATAAACAGTTTATTTGTTCAGGGGGTCTGCTTAACAAAATCATGTTAAATCATCAAGATAAGCCCAAAAAATCCTTTGCCTTGACAAATATGTATTTGCCTTTAAGAACCTTTAAAAAAAATAAAGATGGACAAGGCTATACTCTCATTTAAAGCTTGTTAAAAATTCCATCTCAATTTATATGGGGGAAAAAAAGTTAGCATAAATGAATGAATTTATTTACCATAGAAGTATATATAGTTGTCAGTTGTTCACATAAAGTTTCCAGACCAATAGGCATCCCATCGTGGTTATCACTCATAAATTCTGTTTCATTTCCTGCCAGTGATTGAACCTCAAGCTTACTTTCTCCATCACCTCTAATTGAATGAATGGTGGACAAAGAGAAGAGAAGTATTAGATTTTCTACAAACGGTGCATTGATACTGGTGGATAGATCATTAAGACAAAGATATATAAAAAGGAGATTATGAAATTATGTGTGGAAAAGAATATCAATTATAACTAACCATATATTGTTAGTAAAGTGATTTCTGTACTTGATGCTTACAAAAGGAGATTATAGAGAGAGAAAAGGGGGCATGCAAAAGTCAAAATAAATGTATCTCAATTGGAAATTTTTTCTCACCACAAACATATCAGATAAGACTTCTTTGTTTGGTGGTGAAATTTAAAGACAAAATATTTAATAAAAATCAAAGATTCTACGTTTATGTAATGCTATGAAATCACATTTGAAAATACTTTGACTATTAAAGGATGATATTTCATTTTTTTTTTTTTTTTTTTTTTTTTTTTTACAATACATACAAGACTATACAATATTATAGCTAAACTGTTTGGTCACCCCAGCCCCTCAACCCAACTGTTAGGTAGCAGCACTTCATTCATCAAAGGACTTGTCGGACATTTTATCCGACAAATTTGCTCTCAGCCAATCAGATGCAAGCATTTCAGTAGCTTATAACAGTTTGTCGGATAAAACGTCCGACAAGTCCTTTGATGAAACGCTCCCCAGATAGCTCTTCTCCCACTTACTTTGCTTGGAGCTTGAGGTTGATGATTTTGTTGATGATGTTAAAGCCGGAATCATTTAATCCGTTCCACTTGTCGATGTGATTGTGCCAATCAGCACAGTGATCTTTGATGACCCTTGCACTCCCCTGAAGCTGACATTGACCTGATGGACTGGCATCTGAGGATAGTAAATAATAAATGAAAATTGTGAATTGTGAATATAAGCAAATGCGCATACATAGCAAAAATGGAGGAGCAATACCAAACCTAAATGAAGTTAAAATCAAAGCTAAAGACTAAAGAGGAATTACCATCTTGATCAGAGGCTTAGTATTTGAGGCTGTAAAACATCGCTACATATCAAAGTCTTGTATTAGTCCCACACTGTCAGTCATGAAAGATGAAAATGAAGGCATTATCCTGGAATAAGTCACCAGTCCATTCAATCCTGTTCATTTCGTAAGTGCTGCATGGTGCATCCTTCCACTCCCATTGTTTTGACTTTGTTCACAGTTAGTGTGCACACAAGAGAAAAGAGGTGACTTGTGGGTGCTAGTGCAGTTTAGCATCCTGTCGCGAGGGTAACTATACACAGCCCCATTGCCGAAGGCGACGGGGCTGTACTTTCACCACCTCCATTTACAGCGAAATAATCAGCGATGATGAGCGATCAGGTGATTATACTGGTTAATATGATGATACTAATGTTCAAATGTAATTCAACGGCATCTATGATATTTCAACATACGGCCGTTGAAAAACTGAAGTATACTATATAAGAGCTTCTTGACTTACCAAAATGAATTTTCCGTTGGCCTTGTCGCTTCTCATAGTGTTGGTGCCATCGCTGCCATTTTCTATGACATCATTTTACTGTGCGAAGACGTATTTAACTCTGTGGCGAAGACAACGCACGCACGGAGAAATATACGTTGATGGACTCAATTTTCCTGTATTTTTCTTCATTATTTAGTTGATTACTTCATGTGAAACATTCGCAGATGTCACCAATTTCGAGGAAAAACTTCAAAGATTTGATTCAATGTGAGTATGAATTCAAAGAAGGTATTTTTGACCACGAAATTTGTGGTCATGTATAGATATTTTCAAAACTTCACCAAATATGTCTACTGGTTTGTCAGTTCCCGTCGCTTCGCGACGGGGGCTGGTCGGTTTAGTCGCGAGGGATGCACGGAGAAAAGTTCCTCCATAATATAGTAATTTATGCATGACGCTCGAATGATCACGAATTAGCATATGAAATACACTACCATTGTGCCTTCCAATGAACAATAGTCACGATAAAATTTAGATTCGTCATTTATTTTTTTGGTAAGTCCTCATTTCTTTATGCGTTTTGAAATATTGGGCGTACGTCCGACAGTGGATTCGTTGAAGTTCCTTTATATATTTCTCTTCTTTATTCTAAAAAAATATTGAAAGAGTGGGTCTACGCCCAACCGTTTTTGAAGTCGAGTCTTGCAGTTTTTCTTGCGAAATGGGTCCAATTTGGTTATGATTGACAGCGCGCACGACAAAGCGGTCTTTATCTCGGGAACAGCTGAATCGCGTTGTTCAGTTACGGTCAACGCACTTCAGTCATCGCAACCGGGAGGCGGAGCTCCTCGCGATAGCTACCAGTAGCTAATCAGAGCGCCCAACAATCAAAATCCATTGTTCTCTATTTCTGTAAAAGCGGAATGGTAGACTTTTTTCCGTGGGATGCGACGACGTGAAGGGATAGGGTTGTCAGCGACCCCCACGCACTAGGGTTAGGGTAGGGTGTGGGATACCAAACTGCACTAGTGCCACTTATTCCAGGATAGAGCCAAAATTAACAGTGAAATTTTGTTTTGAAAATGAAATGAAAAAGGTTGATTTTTCATCGAGATTATTCAAAGTAAACAATGAAACAAAATAGTCTAACACTGTTAGCTCTAGACTCTACCTTTAAAATATTCATTATAACCACGAGTCATGATACGATGTCAATACTTTAACGTTAGTATTATAACTTATAACTTACCTCCACCAACACTATCAACCTTCCTCTTGTCAGCACGAGAACCTTTCTTACGCTTTTCATCAGTCATATTAAATGACAATGTAGTAATGCTGAGATGTTCAAACGTACGAAACCTCGATCAACCGCAGGCCGAATGTCCACACACGGCCCATGCACTACGCGGCTCCGCACGGCTGGCGCCAGGCGACTTCGACTGCTCCACCGCACCGCCACTTGTTGTACGTGCATTGCATCGCGAGGTCACATGATATGTAGCCGTGTCAGGTGATACAGAAAGGCGTCTGCTATATATAGCTCTCCTCCATATTGGGTAGAGATCAGTGGCTCTCCTCATGTGCACAGAATATAGTGACATTTTAAAAAATATATGGTTTAGAATTTTGGTATTTGTTATATTCAAACATTGTTTGCAAAAATTAATTATTGCATATGGATATGATCCTAATATCTTGGACATAAGACCTTCAACTAAATTATTTCATCTCTTTTCCTTTTGTTCAATTATTTTCCCTCATTCATTATATTGTAGGCCCTTTATCATTGTGATATTATAGGTGGTCCAGGCTAGATGGTTTGAAATGTACAGTAAAATTTAACAAATACAACACAGAAATTTTCATCAAAATTGATAAAACAAATTTGTGCATCGTCTCGGGCATAATCAATAAGCAAGCTGATGGTGACATTGATTGAATTTCAGCTATGGCCGGAGTCTTTCTCCACCAGTTCCTTCCATGGCCAACTTGTTTAGTCTTGTTGTACATTCGGCCTATCCGAAATGCAAACTTTTCAAAAACTTTGGATATGAAAATTAGATATATCCAGCTGGCCCAACTAGTATATCATATTCTTCAGATGTTTACTTAGTTTATCCCAAGATCCTCCTCAATATATACACACACAAAATAGTCTAAGATATTACACTTTATTGTGAATATTAAAAGAAATTTTGCCTCTTTTGGCAGCACATGAACAAATTACGATAGTAATTATAGGCCTACAAAATTTACAAATCTCTGGCTCCACCAATCTGTCAAATATCTCCTGTATTGCTGTTTCCCCCCCCCCCCCCCCTCTATCTCTCTCTCTCTCTCTCTCTCTCTCTCTCTCTCTCTCTCTCTGTCTCTCTTTCGCTCGTGGGGGGGGGCAAATTGGAATTTCATATTTTTGTTCAGTCAAATTATTTTCCTTTACTCCTGCTGAGCAAAAATACAGTCAAGTTTTTTTCACATTAGAACGCCTGCCTATACAGTGCGTATCAATAAAAACGGGATAGTTTTGAAAAGTCTGTCAAAATTTCGTTTTAAATTATGATGTCTATATTTTGATGTTAATAGATGCTCTGAAGTCTTATCTTTCAAATGCCATTAAAAAAAATAAGTTTCGTTTATGCTTGAGCACACACGGAACGTTTTTGTCAAGGGCTCAAAAAAAGGCTTGCGCACAAAATGGACGAAAATGAGAAATATGATTATTAGACTTTTTGCTAATCAGCAGTCTTTCTCTTAACTTTTTCATTATCTTTGCCATTATTTTCGAATTATACTTTCAAAATTTATTTACAAAGCTATTTATTTACTTTCATTGTTTTGTTTTTGTTTTTGTTGTCATTTTAATATGTTATTTTTTAGCAATAAATATTCCTTCAAACTTAAAAAATACACTTTTTAGTCAACCCAAGAAAGGGGATTTGGTTGGTTGGTTAGTTAATTGATTGGTTGATTGGTTGATTGATTGATTGATCTTGTGATTGATTTATTTATTTGTTTCGTTCATGCTTGAGAGAACACGGAGAGTTTTTGTCGGGGCTTTAAAAAAAAGTACCCCCAAAAAAGTTTTCTTTAAATTCAAAGGGTATTAGTTTACTCTGAATCATTATTATTCTGAATCAGCTACTCCCATTCGGATTGATTGTTGCTTAACACTGATCAATGATTATGTTAGTCTTTTAAGTCGATTTCTTATGATTCTTCCAACAATTTAATCAATCATTTGAACATTCAATCAAAGAGTAATTGATCAATCAATCAATCATTAAACAAAACAATTAATTAATCAAACGATCAATCATTCAAAACTGAATCTGAGTCCTTCATTTGATCAACCGATCATTCAATAAATCAATTCATCAATCAAACAATCAATCAAGCAAGTATACGAACAGACAAGGCAAGCAATCAATCAACTAATCAACCAACAAACCAAGTCCCCTTACCTCGGTTGACAACTTTTTTTGAAAAGTTTGAAGGAATATTCAATGCTAAAATATAACATGTTAACATCATAAAAAAAACAAAGCACAATAAAACAAAACAAAAACACAATTCAAGTAAATAAATAACTTCGTAAAAGAATTTTGAAAGCATAATTAGAAAATAATTGCAAAGATAATGAAAAGGTTAAAAGGAAATCTGCTGATTAGCAAGAAGTATGATGATCATATTTCTCATTTTCTTCCTTTTTGTACGCAAGCCTTTTTTGAGCCCCGACAAAAACGTTTCATGTGCGCGCAAGCATGAACGAAACTTATTTTTTTTTTTAATGGCATTTGAAAGATAAGACTTCGGAGCATCTATTAACATCAAAATATAGACATCATAATTTAGAACGAAATTTTGACAGACTTTTCAAAACTGTCCCGTTTTTATTGATACGCACTGTAGTGCAGTGATCCCGGGGGTCACTCAGACAAAAAAGTGCTACCCATGCATGTACGTCCCCGCACCCTGAAAATTGACCCTAAACGTCTCATAGCATGAAGCCAAATTTGCACCCCTTTTCGACGTCAGACTGGAAAACATACCCTATAAATGGCGTAAAACACCGTGAAATTTTGACCCCAAAACAGCAATTTCCGCAGAAAACAACCCTATTTTTATGAAAATGGCGAGCCGCCAAAAGGCTGAAAACATGCCCTTTTTGACGCTTTTTGGGGACACGCATGCGTTACGGTAGCATATCATGTGGGGGGGGGGGCAGTGATAAGCTGGGGTATCATATACAGAGGAGAAGGGTTAAGTTGGTCATTCAGGCCAGCAGCCTACGTCATCCATCAATAATTTTTGTTTCCGTTTTTGTTGTGTGGTTTTTTTTTTACCGGGGAGGGATAGGCCCACAAAATACCCGATTTTATTTTTAGGCACTTTTTTTTTGGGGGGGAGGTCGCGAAAAAGCAAGCCCTATATAGCTACCAACCATATTTTAGTTTCCTTGCTGTCTTTTCACTTGCTTTCCTTCCTATTTCCTCTTCATTTCCCCCAATCTTATTCTTTACTACCGTCATAAATTTTGCCCCCCCCCCCGCCTACTTTTTTTGTTTCCAGTCACCTGACCACATTGCTGATTGAGTCACATGACCGGGAAGCTTTTACTTTCTTAGACTTGTCCAATAAAAAAATTTTTTTTTTTTTTACAAACACAAATAAGGCATTTGATATTAAAAATTCGTATTTCGTAATATTAATTGATTAAAAATATTACTATATTTTACTATCAAATCAACATAATTCGATCAATATGAATTAAAATAATATTAATACACACAGCAAGTGACATGATAAAGACTAGTCCTGACGGCCAGCGACTTTGCGTTTTACACCCTGGCCTGGACCTTTTCCTGATAAATGGCATTGAAACTGCTGGAAGTCTAGTCTATACGCATACTAGTATCGGGCGGTCGGGCGCGCCAGTTCCAAATGCATAAATCGCATGCCATGGTTTGTATAGATCTAGAGTCTACTACTAGTAGTAGATTCTATACAAACCATGCATATACATCGGATCCTCTATCTATGTTATAGCCTATTTATTTTGTATTACTTCTTTGTCATGGAAGGATCAGATAAATAAGGGAGAGGGAAGGGGAGACTCCCTGGATAAACCTCCATGAAAAAAGCCTGTGCATGTTAAAGGAAGGTCTGGACCCAAAATATGTTGCTTTTATAAAAAGCAGAAAAATTAGAAAAACAAGAATAAAAAAGTTTGAAGAAAATTGGACTAATATCAAGAAAGTTATGAATATCTTTATGATATCCACAAAAAATTGATCGCCATACCAAATTGGCAAGTGACTGTCACAAAGCTGTGATATCACACAGCAGGCCATGCATTTAGAATGGTTTTATGATAAATTTTTAACTTAGAATTATTTGTTAAGGAACTGTTTTCCTCATAACTTTGGCCAAGATATATTGATGGCAATATGCTATTGCATCTATACAAATTAGTAAAATCAGCATGGCATCTATAAATCCCCAAAATAGTGATTTTAAGTAAGTTTTCAGTAGGCCTGTAGTAAAAAAGATTTTCATGAATGTTGAATTTCGTGAATATCGCTTTTCTTTTGAAATGTCATTATAGTTCTCATTTTATTAAAATACATAGATGCAATAACTTATTGCCATCAATATAATGGCCAATGTTATGAGAAAAAGAGTTTCTTAACAAATACAGTGAAAATTTATCATAAAACAATATTATAATAATAACAATTTGCTATAGCGAACAATTTTTTTTGTGCATCATAAAGATATTCATAACTTTCTTATTATTTGTCCGATTTTCTTCAAACTTGTTTTAATCTGTTTTTCTAAATTTTCTACTTCTCTATAAGCAACTTATTTTGGGTCCAGACCTTCCCTTTAAGCAATAAATAAAGTGCAAATAATTTCATGCAAAAGTGATGTATGATGTCTTCATTACACTATAAACAAAAAGAGAGCGCTTTTGAATATAAATATGAATAATAATAATTTTAAAAATCATAGAGAGAGAAGGAGAGGGAAAAGAGACAGAGAGAGGGAGAGAGAGAGAGAGAGAGGTCTTATAGGAACAAGATGAATTCAATAAATGAGGAGGAGAGGGGTTGTTCTACGATACAATCATGAAGGCGGGGTCAAGAGAGTGTGAATGTAAGAAATAAGGAGATGGATCTTGGTCACAAATATCAAGAAAAGAGAGAGAGAGGGAGAGAGAGAGGTCTTAGAAATAAACATGAATTTAAGAAATAAAAGGGGTCTTGGGATACAAATATCAAGAAAAGTGAAAGAGAGAGAGAGGTCTTATGCGGCGGTCACAACTCGCCGTGCCATCGACGTGCAACTCCCTACGATGGATTTCGTAGAAAATTCGTGCAGCGGAGGTACCTCGCAGGTACAATGCATGTACGACGCGCAGGAAGTTTTTACAATACCCTTGCTATAGAATTGCAGGAATCGCAGAAGTTGAATTAGGACCTGTGCGTGCATTGCACATACAACGCAGGCTACGTCGATGGCACGTGCCCCGTAGCCTACGACGAGTTGTGACCGCCGCATTAGAAATAAACATGATTTTAAGAAATAAGGAGAGGGGTCTTGGTCATAAATATCAAGAAAAGAGAGAGAGAGAGAGAGAGAGAAAGAGAGAGATCATGAATTTAAGAAATAAAAGGGGTCTTGGGATACAAATATCAAGAAAAGTGAAAGAGAGAGAGCGAGGTCTTAGAAATAAACATGAATTCATATGGATTTTACCCTAACACTTAAGCGTCAACCCCTACAAACACACCGCGCGCCGCTAAAAAAAGCTGCAAAACGGTACAATTTTCCTCTTTTTTCAACCATATCTTTTGATCCGATGGGCCTAGTTCACCAACGGAAAAAGTATTAGAAAATTTAACTCTCCCTCTTTTATGGTGATATAAAATCACGATATTTTGCTCTTTTATCGAACCGTCATTTTTTGTTTGAAATTCATCAATTTTGTCAAAGTTTCTGTGGTATTGAACTTTTTTGACTGAATGCTTCTGGCTTTATCTGAAATTTTCTTGCCGGGAGCGGGCTATTTTTCACCAACGGAAAAAGATTCAAGTTATTCAGTTCATTCCGGAAATGTTGATATATAAATTATTCTTATTGGATGAAAAAAACCACCGTCATTTTTAAAATCAAAAGATCAAACCAATTGTCTCCGTCTGATTTGGGGAACTTGGCTATAGCGAGCCAGGCCGGCTACGGGTCGTACCATTCTTGCTCATGGGAAACCAAGGGGTGTTTAGCGTGCATCACTGCAGTATCGATGAGATTGAATTAGAAAAAGAAGAAAAGAGGCGACATTTGTACTGATTTTTCGTAAATAATCATGCAGTCAGGTGGCGATGAGATTTTCCTTAACAAGAAAATGACAAGAAACAATGTCTGCTGAAAATAAATAAATGTTCTCAATAAATCGCCGTACGTGTCCCTCCCACTAAGCCCAAACGCCGTGTCACCCCCTTGCTCTAAATAGAACAGTCGCGAACCTATCGTGATCCTGGCTGGCCAATCAGATTCAACCGCACAGCTGACCGCACATTGTACACAATGTTGTACGCGTAGTCGTTTTTGTATGCGCACAGCTTACCCGGGCTGATTAAAAGCGTCAAATTAGGTGAAAGAAATCGGGGGTTTAAAATTCATATGTAAGAAATAAGGAGAGGGGTCTTGGTCACAAATATCAAGAAAAGAGAGAGAGAGAGAGAGAAAGAGAGAGATGTCTTAGAAATACACTGCCCTCAAAAAAAGTTTGGGAACACCTGATGCCAGCTATGTCTTGGATCATTTTAAGGCATTTTATGTCCAGTATTTCAGTCAAAATGATGTTAAAGTTCTAAATATATACATTGTGCGACCAATATACTTCACAATTATTGAACAAAGTCTCCTTGGAATTCAGAAATTAGGCAAAATATGCAAAAATGGGAAAAACATGATTTTGCACTTATTTATTCAATTATTGAAATAATAAGATATCTCGGCCAGTAATGGTCCGATCAATGTAAAATTTTGCATGGATGTTGAGGAACATGTAAAATACAACCCTGTACTATTTGTTTTTATTTGTTAAGCAACAACTTAATAATTATTATAATTTATGCAAATTAAGGTCTATTTTTACACATTTATCAATATTTTGTTTTAAAAATTGCTATGAAGCCCAATTTCTTGTTAAAAACTGCTGAGTATAAAAGTCAACAACATTGTGTTTACAAAAATGGAATTTCTTGTGAATTCCTTTATATTCTTTTGTTTTAATACTTTCTAATGTCTTTGATTGTTTTTATGTATTTTTTAATGTTTTTGCATCTTTTATGTTTCAGAAATGTACCTTGATTGATTTAAAGATATCCAAGATGATGCTAAAGGCCTTTTAGATGCAATTAAGAGTGTGGTAGAACAGTTTAGGGGAAATGTGCATTTAGTACACAAATGGGCAATAATTGAATATTTTTTTTTTTTTTTTTTGAAATTTCCTAATTACATGACAAAAAATAGTTCCTTATTTAATTACTTTTTATATAAAGAATGAATTCTGACTATTCTGACTGGGGGAGGGATCTTGGTCAATTCAACTATTTAACATTGCATTATTGCATGTCAGACCTGAATAGAATATAAGATAGCATTTGCTTTCGTTTCCTAAACATAAAAGAGCCAAAACCATTAAGAAATACATAGAAATAACCGTGACAATAATAGAAGACAAAAGAAAGTAATAAAACAAAAGAATGCATAAGAATTCCATTAAAACTTCAAACTTTTTACCAAAATGTTATTGATTGTTATATTCAGCAACTTTTGAAAGGAGATTGGACTTCATAACAATTTTTTTAAAGCTAAATAATGATAAATAATGTAAAAACATACTTAATTTGCTTAAATGTGAATAATTAATAGATTTATACTTCAAAATACAAATGAACAATGCAGTGCTATATTTTATATGTGTTTAAACATTCATGCAAAATTTCACATTGATCGGATCATTATCAACGGAGATATCCTATTTTTTCAATAATCCAATAAATTAGTGTAAAATCATATTTTTGCCATTTTTGCATATTTTGCCTAATTTCTGAATTCCAAGGAGACCCTTTTTCAATAATTGTGAAGTTGCACCAAGTACTTTAACAACATTTGGACTGAAATACCGGATATGAAATGCTTTAAAATGACCCAAAACATAGCTGGCATCAGGTGTACCCAAACTTTTTGAGAGCAGTGTAAACATGAATTTAAGAAATAAGAGGGGTCTTGGGATAAAAATATAAAGAAAAGTGAAAGAAAGAGAGAGAGAGAGAGAGAGAGAGAGAGAGAGAGAGAGAGAGAGAGACAGGGTGGGGGAGGGAGAAAGAGAGAGAGGGCTATAATAGGCATATGCATTAGAAACAAATAAAATGAAAGTGGTCTAACAACAGAGAGAGAGAGAGAGAGAGAGAGACTGAGAGAGAGATGAGATAGATATAGGGAGTATCGAGAGAACACGTCTGTTGGAAATTACAAATATGAATTCAAAATAAAAGAAGGGTCTTATATTCAAATATACAAATAAGAGAGAGATGCGACTAAGTGGTTCAAAACAAATAACATGAATGAAAATATTTATGTTACAATTTCTTTTCTATTCTCCCTTTCTTTCAAGTTATTTCTTCTTTTCTCTCTTTTAATTATCAATAGTTTGTCTCTGTTTCCTTCTGCAGTTATAACACGGAAGTTGTTATATTTGTAGTTATATATTCTCTTGTGTAGGCCTACATAGGCCACACACTGACCTCTACAAGACTGGTATAGGTCAGTGTATGCACACAGAAACGGCACGCGCAACATCTGGTCATGGATAGACTTGTCCTAGCCGGTTTCTTGAAGTTTATCAGAAAAAGGTCCAGGCCAGGCAAAGTCGCTGACGGCCACGCCCCCAAAACATGCAGTTATCGCATTATCAACAACATTAACATACAAAGTTGAGTCTAGTTAACGTTTCCAGCTCAGATCAAGACATCTTGGCCTCGATCTAAATAGAATTTCAGTGACTTATGGGTGAGTAGATGCAGGAGATTCATAGACTGTTAATCAATCATGCATGTAGGTTGTTGAATATAACCGAGTCAGTTGATGAATCATTGAGACTTTTTGAGTGCGAGGACGATTGATGAGAATCTTCATCATTTTCAAGCCAAGATCTTTGCGGTCGGGACTCAAACTGAGCTGGGCGGTAGATCTGCGGCTGCAAACCTTCCTCAGTCTGTCTGCCTTCTTGGCTGCTGAAGAAACTTCTCAAGATTAATGAACAATTCTAAGTATAAACCTACCTCAAAATACAGTATTAGTAGGGTAATAATTCTTTAATACTAATAGGTCATTTAAATCTTGTTTAGCTAGGCCAGGGAAATTTTAGACCCCCCTTTATTTTGGAACATGACTCCTTGGGCTTGGGGGTTGAGCTTAGGTGGTACAATCTTCTTCTTCTTCTTCTTCTTCTTCTTCCTCCGCTATTTTCGGAGATCAGCAACGGGATGAGTTGCAGGACAGTCGAGGTAGTGTTGATAGCAATATTATGGACAGTTATTGAGAAGAGAGAGAGGATATGCGTGATATATGGAGTTTGTAAATAAAATGAAGAGATGCTATTATAAGTTTATCATGTACTTGAGAAGGAAGGAGAAGGGAGCAGGGTAGAAGCACCGCCCTTGGTGTATGCTCTGCTTTCACCTAGGTCATAGTGAGAGGAGATCCCGTCAAATGTTTGATTGCTCCTTAGCTTTTCCATGATGTCCTGTCTGTGTGGCTCTAGGAAGGAGCATGAAGCGATGCAATCACACCCTTTTTTGTATTCACTTTCCATAATTAAGTAGAAAATTGCCTCTGTACAGCACTTCTCTTTGAAAGGTCAATTTTAATTTGACAATATGTAAGTGTAAGTGACCTGGGGGGCATTTCATGAAAGGACTTGTCGGACGTTTTATCCGACAAACTGTTATAAGCTACTGAAATGCTTGCATGTGATTGGCTGAGAGCAAATTTGTCGGATAAAACATCTGACAAGTCCTTTGATGAAATGCCCCCCTGGGGAGCGTTTCATGAAAGGACTTGTCGGATACTTTATCTGACAAGGCTTGTTTTATCTGACAGTTACCATAGTAACAACGTTCTCAGCCAATCAAAGTCAAGTAAAGATGTCAGAACTGACAACTTGTCAGACAAGAAATGTTGATGAAATGCCCTCCAGGTATCTAGAAGACCTATCCAATAATAATCAGACTAATATTTCTCGGGAAATGAAAGGATAAATATTCCCTATACAAGAACCCCCTTCTTTGCTACAAATTTACTCTCATCAGGTAATATTACACATTCATTTCCTGATCTGCAAAACTTTACAGGAAAATGGTTGAATCAGCTGCCATGCAGAAAGACTTTCTTGAGGCGATGAAGGATAAGACTCCTCTGGATGTAAGAAAGGAGTTTCGAAAAGGCAAATACTTCATGGTCCCTACTGCAGGTATCTGTAAAGGTGAGTTTCAAAGAATTGTGTGCATGGAAGCATATAAATTACCATTGAAGGTATTTGAGTGTTAAATTTTTATTTTATATTAATGATAACATGTAAAGAATCGGAATCGGCTTATAGGCCAATGGTCATTTCGAATTTCAACCTTTGTGATTTGTTGGTTTTCTTTTTTAATGTAAACTAAATAATTTTAGTACTTTAGTCTCTCATGATCTGACTGTATTTTTCTAATGTTTGGAAAATGTCCTTATGAGTTGTTTTATTGTTTATATCTAAACAAGATGAAATGAGTAACTAATTTCATTTTTGTTTTTCAGGGTACAAACAAGCGAATTTGATGGTTGTACACAAAGATGTTGCCGCTGACTTGGAAGAGTACTGTCGCTTGAACTATGGACCAATGGCTCGGATCTTCAGATCCAAACCAGGCCAGTTTGATGCCCCGGAACTCTCCCAAGATTCTGACGTGAGGTGGGATCATGTTATTAATAAGATGACCAATATAAAGCTTATTAGATTGAAGCTATATTAGCGCTCCACTGTTCTTCCAGAGCTCTTTGTACATGAACTAATACAGGTACGATGCAGCCACTTACAATTATGCATGGTCAATTCAAAATTGACCTTGCACTGGGAAGTGCTGGAAATTGACAGTTTTATCCCAATGGAAAGTCAATGTAGAAAGATTAAAATGTTGATGTCAAGCTTAAGCCCAGTCAAGGAGGCAAGTTCCAAAAAAAAAGGTCTCAAAATCTACTAAACAAAATTAGAAATACTTGTATTTAATTGAAGAATTATATTGCAATAATGCTATAGATTATCTAAAATTTATTTTGAGGTAGGTTTAAAAATGGTTTCCCTAATTACTATTTAGAAGTTTCCTCAGCAACCAAGAGGGGAACAGTAAGCCATTTTCAGTACAGCCTGATGTTAGTTTGGAGCTATATGTGCGATGCAGCTAGTTTTAAACTTGTAGCTTACAAATTGTGCTGATAACACAAAAGAAGCGATTAATATTTGTCACTGGCACTTTTTATTACTGAAATTTTTTGTCCATCACTTAATTTAATTTTCTTTCATAACATTATACATGGGAAGTCTATAAATCTTATTCATTTCTGATTCTCTACAAACTACATGTAGACTTGAGCTTGAATATGTAGCTACATCAACCACACCTGGACTTATCCTTCCTGTTTAGAATAAAAAATTTGAGGAAGCTACTTATAGCTGAGTTAAGGATAGCTTGTAAATTCATAATTTGGAGGGAAAATGATGAAAAGTGCTTTCATGAAATGCAAGAGAATATTGTCAAAATTCATTTTTATTTATTTATTTTTTATTTTTTATTTATTTTTTATTTATTTTTTTTGCATTGAAGTTCTGATTTATCCATGGTTGTCCTGCTGCATTGAAACACATGTTTTTTTTTTTAAGGATTTCAATGATTGCCTAACTTAAAATGTTTCCATTGCAATAATGTCAAATATTCATCACAATTTTCATATCATTCATGCATTATAGAACCGATCTATCAGCATGTAATATGTTTGTCAATGGAGATCTCACTGAAACTGTCTCGAACCTGATGAAATTTGGAGACCAGTTGAGCAATTTCTGCTTCTTCTACTTTGGATGCAGTTTCTCTTTTGATGAGGCTCTCTTGTCTAAAGGAATACCTCTAAGAAACCTGGAAAATTAAGATAGGCGTTAATTCTTTTTTTTTTTAAGGATTTCAATGATTGCCTAACTTTAAATGTTTCCATTGCAATAATGTCAAATATTCATCACAATTATCATATCATTCATGCATTATAGAACCGATCTATCAGCATATAATGTGTTTGTCAATGGAGATCTCACTGAAACTGTCTCGGACCTGATGAAATTTGGAGACCAGTTGAGCAATTTCTGTTTCTTCTACTTTGGATGCAGTTTCTCTTTTGATGAGGCTCTCTTGTCTAAAGGAATACCTCTAAGAAACTTGGCAAAGGGAGTCACAAATGTATCTTCGTACAAGGTACTAGTTTAATCACAAATCAACTAATTTAAATTTATCTATGTTTCATGATTTAGGACCGATGTTGCTGCTTATAATGTATTTGTCAACGGAGAGTACACTGAAACCATCCCAGACCTGATGAAATTTGGAGACCAGTTGAACGATTTCTGCTTCTTCTACTTCGGATGCAGTTTCTCATTTGATGAGGCTCTCTTATCTGGAGGAATACCTCTAAGAAATATGGAGCAGAAAAACTCAAATGTTGCAATGTATAAGGTACCAGTACATGTAGACTGTATAAAGTCGACTCAACAAGTTCTTAAGTACACTTGATAAGATGATTTATTCTTCCATGTCCATTTATATAAAGTTAATAAGTAAAAATTGAAAGTTAAATATTACTACATGTTAGTTAACATGATGATTAGTAAAGATTAAATATCTGCCCATGTCAACAAGTCAATAGACACTTTATTCTCTAATGATCTAATGTCAGCGTCCCTGAACTTACACTGTTGTAGCATAATAACTTATTTTTTTATTACATGGAAATATCTTCCAAGAATACCTGGAGATATGTTAACCTATATCTTGATAATAAATAATAGTAATGATAATACCAGTTTTTTACCAAGTGGAAATTTTGAAGAGCTAACAAAAAAAAATATAAATACAACTCTTGAAGGCTTCTTTATTGTAACTGTTTATGAACATATAATTCTGATTTCTATCCTTTAGTCCAATGTGCAGTGCCATAGATGCGGGTGTTTCCATGGCAACCAGGTGGTATCGATGAAACCTATTCCAAAGGAGTTGGTTGAGAAGAGTTATCAGATCACACATCCAATGACAGACGTCCATGGTGCTCCCATGCACATTGGAGATCCTTGTAAGTCTATCCTAGTTTCTTCTCAAATCTATCTTTGGCTGTTGAGTAGTTAACTCAGGATTCGAAGGAACCGCATGAGGGCAGAAAGAAATTGGTGGTAACTATGATAGGCTATACAAAGGTTTCATACTTGGAAAAAATGTAAAATGAAAAAAAATCAACATTGCATCAAATTACACAATATTCACAAAATCCATTGAGGTGGCATCAACATCAAATTAATTCAGGTCATGATCATCAAATTTAATTTGTACTGTCAAATTAATTTTCCCTTATGGCATTCCAAACGAACCTGATTTAAACATTTGATTCTGGATCAAAAAGGTAGATGCCTTCCATGCTGGTGTGGGGAAGAGGGAAGTGATAGGAAATCAGAATGCTTTTTTATACCTTAATTATGAGGTCCCTTTCCCAAACATGTGTTTTCTATATTTTTGTTTTTCATTGTAGCTGTCATTGGCATAAATTTGGATAAAGTTGACTACGGAGTATGCACTGCCTTTCATGATGGAGATGTCCCAGTGTTCTGGCCATGTGGTGTTACAGGACTAGATACTCTCAAATCTGTTAGTAAGTCGATTGAACTATTCTTATATCAAATATCGTTGTGGTACAAAATGTTCACTGTAACTTTTATTTTCAGCACTTGTATCTAGAACTAGGATAGGACAGATTTGTGAAACAAAATTATATTGGAGGTCTATTGATAGAATAGAAATAGAAAATGTATATCCACATTGATGAATTTTTTGTTGAAAATGAATTAATTGGTTAAAACATATTGGACAAGTTATTTGTTTGAAATTGATATCAATATAATTGCAATAAAATCATCCAATTTGATTTAGTTCTGAATTATTGATGATCTGGTTGACTTGGTCACCTGCATAACTAATTTAGTGCGATGATATTAGGAGGGTTATTATACAAACAGAATAAGATTGCTATGAGATAAATGGATTCACTTGTTATCCATGGGTGGTGAATACGACCAAAAAAGCTTGTTTTATTTTACCTGTTATCAAACTAACATTCAGTGTTTATTTCTATCTGCTATAGAAGTTTCAGTACATGCATGTTCATGAAGTTTTTCCATATAAAGATGAAACAATCCCCAAAATGTCCACTGTTAAAATATTGAATTGAAACATCACTTGAGCATTTGAAAGTTCTTTTTTATTCATTGTTTGTATTGCAAATCCAGTGATTCATTGAGAAGTATTAAAGCAATTTTAACATTCTGAGATATTCATTGCAAAATACTCCTGCTGTAAACGCTGATTTTATAACGCCTTCCTACTTTCCATTTTTATTTTCCAGAATTGCCATTGGCTTTTACTCATAAACCAGGATGCATGTTATTTACTGATACCCCATCCACTAAACCTAACCCCACCCCACCCCCAGAGGATCTCCCCAGGGTGGTGTGGCTTGCTGACACCCCACCCCTAGCAAGTGTCCTCTCTCAAGCATGCATGGACAAAATCAAGAAACTGGAAACTGCAGCAGTTGAAGATATAGGTGAGCTCCTTTATACAGTCTGTGTCAAATAAAATGGTACAGTTGGAAAACATTTTTTTATAGTGTGAAGGTTAATATCAACGTGGTATTGTTTGTTATTTTCATAAAGCAGGAATATCACTCTTTCTTCTGCATTTTTTTCATCACATTTGGTGCAGTATTTTTTGAGATATGACTAATTTTCTACAATCAAGAAAAATCCATTTTTCGCACGCCGTCCCATGCCTTTGTGTATGATTTCGCATAATGACCGTGAATTCAGCGCTCCAGAACAATAGAAGTGCGTAATTTCGATTTGTTCCTCATCGCACAAAACTTAGCATAACTTTTGTATTACGAAAGCAAATTATACAGGACAAAGCGCATCAGCAAGAAAAATCTTTTGGCTTTAATTTGGTACCACAAACACACATTATATGAAAAGATTTCACACCTAAATGATTTTTTCCCCCGACTGTACCATTTTTTTTGACACAGACTGTAGCTGAAGGGTATGGAGGAACCCCCTCCCCTAGAACAAAACATGTCATGGATTAACTTCTCCTACTATATCTTCTCATGTATTATGAAAGTCTTTTCACAGGTTAAGTGCATGTATGCAAGCTGTGATAACTTATAATGGGAATAGTGGTGGCTTCTTTTATTAAGTGCTTAATAGTCATAAAACGACGCTGCGCGATCCTCTCACATTTCAGATTTATTGCGAAATATGTAGAGGGAGGCCATTATGCCCCTGCCCCCCTCCCACGGGACTATTAGGGTAAAATGATATAAGGCTGCATGAGAACGATTTGTATCTAATTCAAATTAGATCATATATCTACATACATATTTTTTAAAACACAAAAAAGCAATACAGAGCTTGTCAACTTTTTACATTCCCTAGGTAGCAGAAAGCTTTTTTTCACATTAAATCTAGGAAAGAGGCAAATTGGTCACCTTCTGGTGTCAGACGATCTGCTCAAGTCGGCTCTGTCGCTCTCCCATGCCAAATCAGTTGCCATAACAACCGGCTTCCCAGTGAAGCTAGAGGGAGACAACCTGTTTGAGACCGATGGACCTCCTGGTGCTATCGCCATGGCAACAGTCCTCCAGGCCCTGGGAAAAGATGTGGTGCTGGTGGCAGATGATGATGGAGGACTATTAGGATGGATGGAAAAACTGGTCGAGATGCTGGTTGAAAGAGGTCGGTTTAGGTCCGTTATTCAGATACAATTGTCTGAATAATTATATTTGCAAAGCAGTTTAAGAATTCATGACAATCGTTTGTTTGGTTTTTTTTCTTTCTTTTTAAGCTCTTGCAAAACTTGTAAAACATTTTGATGCATGTATGTTTTCAAAGATTTAAAATAGTTTAATATTCTAATTTTGTTTAAAAAGTATCAGACATTACTTGATGCCTTTACAGCTGTAAACATGTTGTATAAGGTTGCATGTGTTCATATATGTCATGTACTGGGCTTTTTCATTTTGTCTCTCTTAAACAGGCTTTAGCAATCCCGCGACTCATATAGAACAATTTTCTTTAAATATTTTATTTCTCTTCGTCGAGTTGTATTAAAATAAGGATTAGAGGAGCATGTATATAGAAGACACTCTATATATAGAGACCCGTCGTCTTTTCTCTCTTGAGTTTTCTTTGTATACATGTTTGAATATATACTCAATGTTCACTGTCTATTGCCTTATTGCATCACACAGGAGTGCTATCAAAGACCATCCCTGTTGAATGCTATCCTCCAACTGGTCATTCTGCTTCCAAGGAGAATGCTGTTTCCTTCCTGATGTGTCAAGATGGCTATACTCCAAGGTTTGATCACTTGGTGGCGATTGAACGAGCTGGGATGGCTCAAGATGGCAACTACCATTCAGCCTCTGGGTTGGACAAGAGCTCCAAGATCGGAGGGGTCGACGCTCTGTTTGACGCTGCAAAAGATATGGACCATGTCTTTACAACTGGTGATTATTCATTTTTGCTTGAAATAAATTTTTATATTTCTACTATAGGCCTACGATGCGCCTCACAACAACCTTGGTAAAAACAAAGCATTCACGAATGATAAAATGTACATTTGTTTTTCTTCTTTCCCTTGCTTTTGGGGTTTTTTTTTTTAGGTTTCAATCTGTCAATGATTCTGAATTACTTGCTGTGAACTTTTACATTTAAATTTCTAAGCTTTTCTTGCTCCTCCATGCGTTGCTCTTGCATATTGTATTGGATGTCAAAAGAAAGAAGACAAAATTAACTTTAAATTGATGCACTCTTCTTTTCATGATTTGTTTTCACCTCGAAAATTGACCGATTATCCGGCTTCCACTTTTTCTGAGACGCACTGTATAAGTGGTTATTTTTTTTTACAAAATTTGTACGTCGGTCATCACAAATTTGTCTAGCTTGCAAGCTATTGATAACAATTTCTAAATACGTATTGCACATTTTTCTGTGCAAATGTACAAACAAATATTTCTCTGTTTTAAAAATTAATTCTAGGAATTGGTGATGGTGGTAACGAGATTGGTATGGGCAAGGTGAGAGAAAGAGTGGTAGCTCACATCCCCAAAGGTGACCTTGTGGCTAGCGTGACCTCCACTGATTACCTCATTTGTGCCGGAGTGAGCAACTGGGGAGGTTACGCTCTATGTGTCGCCCTCGCTCTCTTAAGACTGTGCCCCATCCACGATCGATATCGTCGACGAGCCGTAGGACTTCCGCCCACTGAAGAAGAGGTCAGAAGAATAATGGCGGCTGTACCAACAGTGGAAAAGGTTTGTAATAACATGTATTGTGCTCTGTTTGAGATTTTAATCTGATTTCAGGTACAGGTGAACCAATGTTACAATACCTGGGGGGTGTTCCACAAAGAGTTAAGTAGACTTAAAAATCGCACTTAAATTGTTAGTTTCATGAGTTATAATACGCATCACCTCATCGGATTGACCGTGCTCAGGGGATGCACGCCATTGTGAACTCTATCAATTAAATTGCGCGTTATAAAAGAAGATGCGTGTAGAAGTTAAGTGCGACTTTATGTCTACTTAACTCTTTGTGAAACACCCCCCTGATCCCCTTTGCATAAAACGTACCATTGGTGGTTACTTCCATAGAATACTTGAATTTGGTTGACTGCTGAAAAATGTTAATATAGTAAATACCATTATACCATGAATAGTTAGTTTCATGCAACAGGGCATAAAGGCATTGTATAAAGCATATAAAGACATTGTATGAAATCAGAAAGAGAATTTCAGTGTATAGGGCAAAGTTATCCCCTTAATCAACTCTTAACACAAAGATTATTTTTCTTAAATACTCTTCATTTCAATCACCAAAAAATATCCAATTACTTTGATGTACAGTATGTATTGCATTGTAGAATTATGCTTTGTGATCATGGGTCCCTCTATTAGATTTTGAGTCATATCTTAAAGATTACATAATTCTTTAACATTAAACTTGTCAAATAAAATTTACCTCATAAAAATCTGTGTATGAAATGCACTTTCCTTTATGAAATTTGCTCATTCTAACTTTTGCACTATTGGACAATACCTGGGGAGCATTTCATCGAAGGACTTGTCGGACATTTTCTCCGACAAATTTGCTCTCAGCCAATCAGATGCCAGCATTTCAGTAGCTTATAACAGTTTGTCGGATAAAACGTCCGACAAGTCCTTTGATGAAATGCCCCCCTGATCCCCTTGAAATGACAAGGTACAAATGTAGTCCCAAGGACCTCGTTATAATGAATTTCCACTGTAATTACATGTAAATGGGCCATTTGCGAAACCATAATCATGCTTGATATTTGAATTTAGGAATGTGGGATGCCACAGAATGAAATTTGTTCTACATGAAACTAAAATTATGGTTTGATATTTGTTATCAGGAGGAGAAAGTTCTAGAGGCGATGGTTGAGCTTGGTTTCATGGATGCTACAGGGGACGTCAAGATGGCTGTCGATTGGCTGCCATTTCACGATATACACGCTGACAAGATCAAAGAAATCATTGGACCCCTTTTCTCAGCTTAATATGGATGCAATTATATTTTCTCTCTGAATGAAAAAGTTACATGTGGCCATTACTGGTAGTATGTGCCAGCCTATGCAATGCAACTGTGATTGAAAGCAGTTATCTTTTGTAACTTTTTTTTTTGCCAGTGAAATGATATATGTATGTACTATGTTATTACTTTCTTCTCTTTTGTGTGTGTGTACGTGTGTGTAATTATACTTTCGTATTGTACTTGAATGTTGTACTTCATAATGCCGACAAAATGAATTTCTAAAAGGACAAATAAAATCGATCTGAAATATCAAGATTTTCTATATTTTCTCAGTTCCTAGTATAAAACCACTATGTAGTATGATTTGGGTTTAATTACCTTAAGCTAGAGTAAATCAATTTGCAATCTTGATGCTAAGTGTTGTTTATTGTTTGTGCCAACCAGTAAACCTGGCAACTTTTGAAAAGGCAGATAGAGTTGGTGAGTTTTCACAGGTCAAGTTTTGACTCCAAACTCTGTTTTAGCCAATTGAGGTACGTTTCAGTGCTTTCATTGGCCCATATTCTGAACTGAAGACTGAATTTGTATGTGTCACAATTTTGTGTAAAGCTATTGTGCGATCCTTTTGTCTGATGTTGACTGATACATCAGACAAAAGAATCGCATGATAGCTTTGTACAAACTTGCGACACATACAAATTCAGTCTTCGGATCAGAATATGTGCCTTCGTGTTTCATGGAATATTCATAGCCATCTTAATAGGTTAAATTACGAGCTATTATGTGCCTCAAACAAATAATACTATTGACAGGCTCTGTATTCCTAGTGGAAATAATTCCTGCAAAATTAGATTATTCTCATTGTGGTAATTTTTGTACATTATCAGACTAGGTTGCAGGGGTGCGAAATAGAACCTCACATACCAATGCATGCATATTTAATTAATACAAGAATTCAAAAACATGTGTATATTTTTTTAACTAAACATGAAATATTTATCCTGTGAAAATGTCATATATATACATGTATATATATATACACCGGTACCTCAAGTGTTTTAGGGTAAGGTCTATCTTGATTATACAGCTTGTGTTATTTCTATTTGTACTTTATGCCTGTCTATTCCGATCAGTATTTCCTAAATGACGCACCAAAGTGCTTTTTTTTTTAATGCGCATGTGTGCAGTTTACATTAGCACCCCTAGAAATAATAAATAATAATATTTACATTTTTATAGCGCTTATATCCATCTTTCATATTTCTAAGTGCTAAGTGTTAACCAATTATTACCCGACTTCACATGAAATGAGAATATTGTTGGCCTTAAGCCATTTAACCTGAAACATATGTCTGTAACTAAAATGAACGGATAGCATATAGACCAAATTTGCTTAGTAGATTTATTGAGGTTTTATGAATCCCCAGGTCTATGTTTGGCCTCATCCCACATGGTCTAATTCCATTTTGTCTACAACCAATTCGTTCAATTGCCATTTTGTCTTATTGTCATTTTGCCTATCAGGTATTTATCATTTCGTCTAATTCCCATTTCGTCTAATGTCCAATTTTTCTAATATGCACTTCGTCTATCACCACTTGGTCACTTCCTGTAACAAACTGGTAATAGACCAAATATTCATTTCGGAATTAGACGAAAAAGCAATTAGACCAAAAGGTAATTAGACGAATTGGCAATTTTGACCAAGTGGTCATTAGACCAAGTGATAATTAGACAAAGTATGTATTAGATCAAAGAGAAATTAGACCACATTGCTACTAGATGGAATGGGTTTAGCCCATGTAGTTACAGACAATCAGAAAATTGGACCAACTGCTAGTTGACCAGTGGATATAAACCGGTCTATGATATGGGTAGAGCCCAACACCAAATTTGTATGGGGCTAATTAGTTATTCATGAAGTTAAAATTCTGGGCCTTGATGAACCGATTAACACCAAATTTGGGCAATGGGTGTTTTTCATCACGTTCCACCAAGATATAACCTCAAAAACAATGAAATGCAGAATCCATTTTGTTTTGTTTTTTGTTTTTCTGTTCTTTCGGGGTTTTTTTTCATGACATTACACTTTGGTACTTTATTTTATTTGTATGAATATATTTTTGTATCAAATAAAAACAATAATTGTATCAGTACTATTTTTGTGTATATTATACCCTCTTTACAACACATTAATCTTGTGCTTATGAAGCAAAAAAAAAACATATCTAAACATATTAATGGAAATTTTTTTCATTATTCCGACCATCATATTTTATAATCTTTTCATCATACGGGTCTTACAGTGGAAATGTGACTGGAGCATAAGAAATATAATGTTTGTGTAAACTAACTATAACTATGAATAGGTGAATCTATTTGAACACTACAGAGCATTTAGATAATCCAAATATACTTGTTTAACATTCTTATAAACTTGTTATATGTATAAAGAAATACACGACTCCAATTCTACTTCATTTCAGCGTTTCATTTTATTCATTTCTTTTCACATTCAGCATACACATGCAGTAACAGACAATCTTATATGACTTCAGTCATCCACAGACCATAATTTCATCTTCATAATTCTTCATTATACTATTTTTAATTTGGAGATGATTTCATACTCCATTTAATCACCTATTAGATCATAATTGTTCAGCCAGATGGCAAAGAGAGAATGAAAGATCATGGGAGATTAATTGAAAGTTATCTTCATAAAATGAAGATATTTATAAAAGGTACATGTAGCCACCCAAGTCATTACAAGGATTTGTAATTGAGGGTGCTATCTCACTTCGCGGAAAGAAAATTGAGACAGATTTGCCAGCATGGCATTGCACTATATCTGTCTCCTCTGTCTCCGCGACAGATTTTTGTGTGCTACAGGAGACAGATCTAGTACAATGGCATGCTGGCTAATCCGTCTTTTGTGCCACGTAACATTTTGAACGTCGCACAAAAGATTTCGTCGCGGAAAAAGCTAGTACAATGCCATGCTGGCAAATTTGTATCAATTTTGTTTCCGCGAAGTGAGATACCACCCTAGAAGAAGCTGGTTTTTATGAAGGAATGCTATGTAACAATTGACCTAAATACCTGCTATAATTTTTTTAAAGTCATGGAATTCATCACAATACTCATGTTTGGATTTTTCGGTCTGTATCAAATTGCAGTATAAACTAAAAAAGTGGAAGATTTTATGAATTGATCCTAGTTGGCATATATCACATGGCATTCCATGGAATCAAAGGAATCTCATTAAAAAGAAACATCTTGACTCAATAAAACAGGCAATAATAGCATATTATTGCTCAAAAACTAAGGCCCAAATTCACAAAGTTCGGTTTACGTAAACCATAGTTTACGGTACCCACTGTTTTCCATAGAGTGAGCTAAACAGCAAGCAATTTCAAACCATGGTCTCCATATGCATACATGTACAATGTTTATTACGTCATATGGTGCAATTTTACGCATTGCAAACCATAGTTTACATAAACCCAGCTTTGTGAATTTGGGCCAAAAGAAAATAAATTAAACTTAATTCCTGAAGACTTTCCACAAATGATAAATGATCTGCAAACTCTAGCTTCTTGCTGTCAATCTCAAATAATCTAAACATATTTTGTTTTCTATTTCATAGATATTTGTAAAAATATGTACACATCTCTCGCAATATTTTCATAATATTCTGCTAAAGCACATATATAGTAACAAAATATGTACAAAACATAGTCATGGTATAAAACAAAAATGGAAATCACAGGTTGTACATAACATAACAAATATCTCTTGGACAAAACATAAAAAATAACAATACTAAAATAATGCTGCCCTGAATAATAAAACTGACAGGATAAGAAAGCTATGTTTGAATAAAGAAAGAAGTTTGTCAGCAACTTTATATGCAAGCAAATATTTTAATACTCTGTGATACTTTTCACATTTTCATGATTTCAGCTTTAAAAAAAAAAGGAACAGAATTTTCTGCTCTCTTGACCTACTTTTAAGTTACATGAAAAATACTTCATGATTTATTTTTTAAATAAAGAAATCTGAAGAATTTAAGAATTCTCCTCGCATGAGGCTTTATATCAAGTACATGTAGGCCAAACATTTTTTGATTTTGAACGTTTTGTTCAACTTGATTTCATCAAAATATGGTTTGCCCCGAAATATGTCCTCTATTTGCACACAGTAAATATTATACTCCATACACATCATGAAAAGTTTTACTAGAACAGAGAAATACAAAATTAAATACAGCAAAACCCATTAAATTGACAAGAGTTGCGGCACATAAATAATCATATAAATAATAATGCAAAAGGAATATTTTCAAAGTTAAACAAGTAACAACTGGGACATTATGAAAGCAATATTAAGAACTACATGTACAGAAAATATCTCTGAACATTAAGAGTTCGTCAAAAAAGGAAATAAAAATATGATTTGTAAAAATCTTCCATTACAATAATAAAATGGATTGTCCTGAAAATGTTAACAGTTGAATGGTTACGCAGGTATACATACTCGAAGATCTTAAAGAAATTATGAAAAAAAATGGTAATTTGATACAAAATTAGCACAGGTTAGCACCTCTGGGTGGATTGTGTAGTGATAAATACAAACTAAAGATAAGTCAGGGTTGTGAGATTTGATCAGACAATGATTGTGCAAGAAAGCAATAGCATTTATGATTTTCTTCCCTTCTTGAAACTTAAACAATAATCTCAGATTAAGATAAGGTTAATTTTGATCTTGAAAGCACTCACATAATACCATGTACAGATAAATTTGGAATGGAAAAAGAAAATACCAATTCAAGAAATCAAATATTTCACAAGATTGTCAAAAGAAAGAATGAAAGTGAATTTGGGAATCTCAATCTGAATGTTCTCTCTCATACAAATGTATCAAAGAGAAGTAAAATTCATAAATATTTGATCAAGTATACGTATTACTCTTAGTATGGGTAACAGATCATTTGTTTGTGCAACATAAACATGTCTTGGTGAGAAATTATCATGTGTTTAAACAGACACATCTGAAATTAAAATAATGTCATTTTTCCATTTAGTGTGTTTCATAGTCATTAACATTCTCCTTTCATTTGTGATCTATTGTTTCTGAACTTACATTCTCGTCCAAATCCTTAGGAAACTGTGTAAAGTAGAAACAAATCTCACCAACAGATAACGATAAATGTATTGTATAAAATACAGTCCACTCTCATTACAATGAGTACAGATAAATGATTTCTTTATTATTCACCTGGGGCCCGTTTCTCGATGTCTAAGTTAGTGGACATCCCATTGAAACGCATATTAATCCGACAACACATGTCTCTATGGGTTGTCCAAGAACTTAGACTTATGACGGTTTTGAGAAACGGGCCCCTGATCCCAATTCCAAATATTTACACATGTAAATATTCCTGCGTCTTCAGAGGTTTCATTTTAACGAGGTAAATGGCTTGGTCTGGAGCACATCCTTATAATGGAAGTGGATTGTACAAAGTCCCAGTTAACTTTCAATGGGGTTTTCGTGGTCGAGTGGTTGGGGCACATGACTGAATTTCTAAAGGTTGTGGGTTCTAGCCCCCGCCAAGACATAAATTTACATAAGTCACTCCATATCCAGGTGAGACAACAATAAAGCATATACTGCTTCAGTGTCTTGAAAGAAATACATTGGGGCCAAAATGAGAGAGGAAATCTATGTTGAATACATGTACCATCATCCCAGTGATAAATGTGTCCAACACTTGTACAATGAAAGAAGAATGTCCGTTTCATTTTACTGTATAATAATTGTTTGCACATTTCACAATATCTATCTTTACTACTTTAAATAGTATAACCTCATTAGCCTATGTTTATTTACAACCTCCCACATTTACATGGCATTTTCACGAAACAGCACAGATAAAACACCTTCGTAGGCCACCTAATAATGCTAAGTTATCTCTTAAAGCTGATTGATAAATCTATATTGAATTGAATACATTCAGACACAACCATATTCATACCAGACCGAGTTCTTTTTAGGAGGATCACCATCTTTCCCCTCCTGTTTAGAAGGAGATGGTGGTGCAGGTTTAGCTTTAAGAGTCTTCTCAGTAGCAGAGACAGGTCTGGTCTTCGGAAGGGGTACGGGAGGTTTCCCGCTAGGACCTTTCACCTCTCCATTGCCAGCCGTCTTGGCCGGTGATTTCCTCACATTAGAGGGGCTGGACTCTGGTGAGCCGGCTATATTGACAAGACGTAACCTTGCCTCTAGGTTTGCAAGGTTTTCTTTGGTCAACAAGTCTTTTCCTCTAGGGCTCAATTGTTCGCTGGACTTGCTCATTTCTCTCGCTGCGTTATCAATGGGGATGGACTTGGCTTTGATAGGGGCTCCATCGGGATACTGCGCCTTGGGTTTAATCATCTTAGAACCGCCCGGTATGGTGTACGACGCAGAGGATTGCGTCTTGTTATCCTCACGTGATAGTTGCTTTGAGTACGGCCGTGCAGAGTATGCAGAGGAACCCAGACCACCCTTGGTGCCAGGAACAGCATGCCTCTCCTTCTGCGGTGATCGGACAGTCACGATCTCCTCTTCTTCATCATCCAGGACTTCAAACTCCATGTCCTTGACAGTTCGTTTGCTGCCATCGTTAGCTGCGTGAAGATCCCGAGAGACGGTGGCCTCGATGGAGTCTTCCGACCCGTAGGACTTAGGGGGCACCATGGCGATATGGCCGTCAGTCTCAGTTGGTGGAGGAGGCTGCAGGGGAGGAATATAAAATGGAGGAGGTGCTGTAGGTTGGCGTAGTCCACAAGCAAGTCTTGCCAACTATTCAAAGTCTAATCCTCTCTCTCTCTCAACATAGCCACATACTGTCACATAGTCATGTCATGCAGAAATATCAAGATTCAATCAAATGTGCTAAAAATCTGCAAAATCATCATGCAAGACAAGATCATAGTTCTTCCTCAGCAAATGCACCGTAACTACTTCACTCTCCTATAACCCTAAAGCACCATCCTATTCATTATCCCTTCTTTGTCAGTAAAGACAAGTGAAGCATTTCCAGATGAATATTTCACCTGTAAACTTCGCATCTTACTCTAGACTATGTACTACACTACAATAACAAGCTTTTCGTTCATAAGGTAGCAAATGACTACTCACTGACATCAATAACCTTGCAAAAACAAAAGAGAAAAATTGACACGTCATAAATGATCATTCTAACCAATAAATACAGGGACTCTGCCACATGTTACTGTAAACAATTTCATTTTCAACATAATATATTCAGTCTGCTCAGAACCTTGGGGCACTATTTATTTTCCTTATTCACAGAGTTTATGCCCTTCAGCTCTAACAGGGGGGGGGGGGGGGGTTGTTTCACTTAGTCATTCGTAAAGTTACAAATAGTACCAAGAACATGTCTGTATCATTCGTAAAGTTAACTTTATGAAGGACTTGGTGAAACAGTCCCCCAGGCAATTGCTCACTACATAATATGACTTTGGAAAAACCTAGAAATAGCAAAATAAAAACACACTGGTTATTACATTTCTAAAATTATCTACTGCTATTATTACAACACATGGAGGCACATGTAAGCACAGCACATGCAACAAAAAAAGATCAAAGTACATTATTTACATCAGTCATGCAGGATAGGCACACACGCCACCAAAGATACAAAAATTAAAATACACCGAGAATTAAAGTTAAAATTATTAGCAAACGGAAGAGAGAGACCTAAACCCTCACTAGATATTGTGTTACAGATTAATTTGAGACAAATATGTGTTTGTTTTTATGCTTCTATTGTATGATGCCAGTGTTGGATCTAGGGGGGATGTAAGAAACTGGGTCACCAATATTGTTTTCTTTTCCGGGTGATCACACAATCCAAAAATGGAAAGGAAAGGACAAATTGTTGTTTGCAGGGGTATTTCTAAAACCGACAGGTTGTTACACTTTGGCGAATCCTCAGATAAAATATATAACCATATAGAAACTTTTTTGTAAGTTCCTATTGTTGAAGCTGATCATGAAAAAGCTCCTAACCACCAGCATTCTTAACATTAGAAATATGTCAACTAATATTCATGATAAATTGAAATGAAAAAATAATAATACGACTTATGTTGAAAATATCAATAATTGTAAATGAGACCTTGGAATTATCAATATTTTCAACATTCATTGCATTACTATTGTTTTGTGTTTCTGCTGTTGTTGTTGTTTCATGTTATAATGCTGACATTTCATGTATACCCGGTTGTTGTATGTCCGGACGGGTTGTTTGTCCGGACAAAACGGCAATTTTAGGAACTTTGTGATCAATATTTCATGAATCGATTGAAAATAATATCAGATGATATAACAAAGCACAAACATTCACAAATATTTTTGCTATTTACTGCACAAATTTTAAGAAAATCGAGAGCAAAAGATGATGTTTTTATCTGCTTAAGTGTCCGGACAACGGGCCCCCCATCCTACTGCTTTTAATATGGTTTTGTTTAATCATTCTCGTTATTATGCAAATAAAAAGGGTGCAAGCATAAAACATGCATGAAGAAATTATACAATGTACTTACAATAAATTGAAGGGTAGAAAAGTGCACATATTAAAATCAAAATCTTCATACACCAAGAAAGCTTTAATTAAAGGTACAGTTCAACTTGTATTTTTAACAAACTCAAATTGAGCTAAACAAACCAGAAATGTTATTAACTTGAAGAACTTTTTTTTATTTTTTTATTAGATTTCTGTGTAAATAAAATGCATAAACACACCAACAAGACACGAGTCAAATGGGCTTTCAGCATAGTGCAACAAATTTATGCACATTTTTGTTTTGCAAAGTTTTGCAAATATAGAAGGATGTTAAACTGTACCCTTAACCAGTAATCCACAACAACAAAAATGCTCACAAAGCCACAAGAAGCAGGATATTTGGATAATATTGGGGAAAACTTAAATAAAAAGAACTGAAATTCACACAGGACACACAACATCAAACGAGACAGAACAATGCAAGGTTTGAATCTGATTTGGTGCATGTTTATTGGTCAACATGTGAAAGATGCTGATAAGTCAAGTTAGTAGTTACACACACACACACACACATATGGAAGCTCGTAGCTACATGTCATTAAGGGTATATTACAATATGGCTGCCTATTGCAATGAGTTTATTACAATTGTTTGTTTCTAATATACATTTTGTTCATCATCAGTACCAGGGCGAAAAAGTAATTTGAAAATTTCTCATCTCTTTCTTATCGTCTCATTCCAATATCTGATTTAGTTAATTTGCATCATAACAAATATATAAATATTGGATGAAAAGGCCCTAAAAATTATGCAAATATTATTTCAAAATATTTCCATCAATATGTTGGAAGCATTCAGATCTTTTTCTTATTATGATTAACACTAAAATAATTTTGCTCTGTGTATGATAAAACATTTTCAAAAAACTTCTTTGTAAAAATGAAATACACGTATGAAATGTAATATGGTAAAAACTGCTACTAAATGGAAATTCATAATCATTTTTTAAATTCAGTTTTTAAAACTTAATACAAAAAATATACAAAATATTAAGAAATCTCCAAATCAGACCCATGGGTAGATTTTTTTTTTTTTTTATTCCTTGAAGGTTTCACTTGTAGAAAGATTGGCGGTGGAAGGTTTCATGGTGCAACAAGTATTCTTTCTTGAGGTTATGAGTGGTCCTGAAAAGGACCTACCCACTCTTCATGTTTCGGTGAGCATGTTCTCACCATCATCTCCTGAAGATGGTGAGAACATGCTCACCAAAACGTTGAGAGTGGGTAGATTTTAGGACCACTCATAACCTCAAGAAATAATATTTGGTGCACTGTGAGCCCTTCCACAGCTAATAGTTTTTTTCATAGTAATAAAATTAAGTTTTAAAAAAATTCAGCCATTTAATACTGAATGTAACTCCTTTCAATATTAACCCTTTTTGGGAAAAAATATTTAAAAAATAATGATATTGGAAAAATAAAAAAATGAAATCTCAACATGGAACATTTCATTATTACCAAATTACTAACAATAAAACTATTACATTATCATTATATTATACAGCTTATGGAAGATATATTTTTAGATATATACAAATATTACATTCTTAAACTTACTTCACACAATGATGTAATAATAATAATTTACATATGAACACTAAAACAAAATGGCAGAGATTTATTTGGCAAATTGTGTTTGGGGAGAAGTTAAAAAGATACTAATATGATTGCATAATAAAAACTATCAAACCATGGATATTTTTTTAATGCAATGTACGTTATTAAATACAAGTATTATTCAACTATTATAATGTATCAAGTAGAATCCTAATTCAACGAAAAAAGTAAATAAAACCCTCAAATTGGTAACATTTAAAAAAGTTTAAACCCCCCCCCCCCCCTCAAAAAAAAGGGGGGGGGAATCAATTCTTTTTCAGTACACCTTTATTTAAAAAATAATAATAATAAAATAAATCATGTCATTTTTTCTTTCATGCAAATATGCAATCGTCTCTTCATTTACTTTTACATTTATCTTTGTGAAAATGGTGTAGCAATAAAAGATATCCTGTATCTGTATTCACTGAATTTAGAAAAGTAAATTAAAAAAAATGGAATGTTGTCTAGCAGGTAATGAAATATGGAGAACAGCAACCAAATTTTATGCACAAATTCATTCACTATGGGTGTGGTAATGGGAATCGCTGGGTTGTAAATGCTGGTTAACGTTCATCGTATTGGTGGTGATGATCAGATAATTAATTTTTCTTGGTGACAGGTTACACTAAACTGTTGGTTTTGATGTTCACGACTAATTAAACTAAGATGATTGATCCTGAATGTTTGCTAGTTTGACAGACATAGCAATTGAAATGTTGCTTTGAAATCATTAGCAAAACTCTGTAACCCAGAAACCCAAATTGCAAGACCACATTCACCAAATTTAAAAAAAATAATAATACAACACTTTTACACACTTAAAATCAAAATAATGGGAACAGTTGAAACTTCCACAGAGAAGAGAAATCATTCATGACTTACACCATAATAGTCCCAGCATGGATAGCTGAAACCTGAACAGCCATTAAATGACCGCTGTCGAACTAGAGCCTTTCATAATGCACACACAAACCAAGAAAAGGGGGGGAACATGCAGCATGCCAAATAGAAATATGCACAAACTAGCACAGAAACCATTTATCTCCCATTTTGCTCTATTTTGAACATGTAGATCCAATTTTAGACAAAATGTACATGTACATTCATATGTGAATAGGTTTGGGAAATAAGTACTGCAAAAATTATTTTAAAAAATAACATCCTAGGATACTTTTGATAATTAAGTCCCGAAAACCATTGCATAGTTGCAAAATATTTATTAACAGCTTGAAATTTGGAGCTTTGTTTGCTTCTAAATGATTTCGTATAATACACAGGATTCATGGACATAACCTAAACCTGTTAATTTGTAATCCATATCCACCCCCTTTCAAACAATACTCCAAATGAAATGTTTGGGTCTACAGTGATTGTAACTGTCATGGTAGTACACTTCAACCAGAAGAGAGATATATTAAAAGAGTAAAGAAAGAAATGCTAAGGAAGATAGAGAATGATCCACTGCATGCACACATATATAACACACATTTATCAATCATCAAAGGCATCGTTCCCATCAGCAACAGTAAACCACAGTACTAAAAATAAATTGTGGCAGCAAAATATGAGCATTGGCAAAATACCCATGGGCTCTTTCTGATTAAGCCCCAAAATTCTTTTGTTTTGTAGTTTTGATTGTTTCAGTTTGGCACCTTATTTTTATGCTAATAAAAATTCCAAAAAGACTCCCCTCCCAAAAATTTGTTGGATAACAGTCTTTTAAGGGCATATTATGATGAAGTTATATGAAGCCTGCACCAAACGCAACTTTTTCCCCTTCTTCTCACATATGCAATGTTTGCCACTTTGTATGTACATGCAAATACATGTAGTGTTACTCATTAATGTACGACACATAAATGATTTGTGCTTTGCTGATGAATGTGGGAACGAACCCCTGAAATATCTCTCAAATGATCATGAATCACAACATTAGGATGGATTCATTAGCAAAGCTGGGAAAATCTCCTTTTAAACACCATTACGATGTACAAAACTTTATGACATTAGGCACATTTCTTTCTACCAAATTATTGATCTTGCTTGTATAAAATCATAAAATTAGCACCATTAGGAAATTCCAAAGAAAGCTTCAAAAAATCTTGCTAGAAGTCTAGCTAAACTTTCATTTATCCTATGGTTGTTAAAATCATTCATATAAAATGAGCACCATCAGAAATTCTAGACTTTAAAAAAAATTTCCCCAGAAGTCGAGCGAAACTTTGTTTTAGCCTATGAGTTGTTTGTTGGATTGGTATTTACTTCAAAGTTTGCATCATATTCAAAGAACAAGAAAAATTCACTGAGATTATCAACAGGACAGAATCGGGAGTATCAACTTTTGATAGACAAACCTTTTCTGTTATGTAAGCTGGTAAGTAACTACCCAAAACGTTAAAATATGAGTGAACCTCATAACATGGACTGTGTATCCACATCTGATTCTTACAGATTCATTTCCGATGACTTACCATATTTCCCCTCTACTCTAGCTTCTATCAATTTCTTTGGATAACAATTATTACTCATCACAAAAACAATCTAATCTTATAACCTTAACATTTTGGCAATTCAAGTACTGATTATGTATCAACTTTCAATTTGGAAGAAACTTTGATTTTTGTTGTTGTCCCATGTGCTACCTTTCATGTTGGCAGAACAAAATACATCCTAATTATACTAGCTTACTTTCTTTTCTTCTCGCAAACTTGCGCTTGGTACCTACTTTGATGTTTCCATCGGCATCCCGGGAGATTTCGTTGAGGTTCTCCAGCGAGCCCGCACGAAGGTCCGTAAGGATTTCCCGGGAACGACTCTTTATCCTGGATAACATCCCGACGGCGCCCGATCTTTGTCGCATCTTCTCTCCCCGCTGAGGGTTCTTGACATAGTGGCCATTACCGTCTTCATCTAGCATTTCTAAGACAGGAGAGGAGAACAGCAGAATTCCTATTTTATTCTCTCTCTCTCTCTCCTATCTATACTTCTGAACTCCTAGCTAAGAGAATTTCATGATTAGAGTCAGAAATGTTGCAAAATGTTTTGAAACATACACTCATAAGCACCATCTCCCAGGGGCTATATTTAAATATTTATAATATCTGAATGTTCTCATTGGTCTTCCTAAAAATTGAAATTATCTTTTTACTCATTTTGAGTGCGAAAGCAAATGTGATATCTGGCTGACAGTGTGCTACATCTTTCCACCAATTTGAATTTGCTTTGCTAAAGATAAAGGAATCACAACTACTGTATGTTCTATCATCAATCCAATTTCAATTCAATTTCAAACTTTCACAGATCACTTTCTCTAATGTTTTATAAATTCCTTTCAAAAACAATTTTGTATCAATGTTTGATTTGCCTTTCATAATCCTTGAGATTCAATTATCCACTTTAGCTGGATTTGTATTCCATTATCAACCTCCCCAGTATCACTTTAATTAAACAAACTTGCAATCATACATGCACCATTCTTGAGACCATGCTTTCATGTAAAAGATAATTATGACATTATTGAAAACCTACATTGTGAAGTTTAATTGTAAGGGAAAAAAAATCATGATCGTGCATGGCAGTTGATCTTCATTCAAAACTCAGGATTTTATGAAATGACATGGAATTGTTACCATTAACCGCAATTTAATTATTATACTGTTAGTATTGCCAAAGTGAATATATTAATCAAAATTAAGAAGAAAAGTGTGGATTATTTGTTAACACACAACTAAAAACTAAATAATAAATGTTCAGCTGAGAGAAAATAGAAATGATTAAATAAAACTAGCATGGATTAATATAACATTAATTACACTTCCATCACCAAATCTATATTGCTTGGAGTTTATTTAAGGAGTTTCTTAACCCATAGCAGAAAGTCAAGTCATAACATACAATTGAGTATATGAATATAAAAAAGGCCTAAGTCCAATTTTTGGCGAAATTGAGTTATATACGGGAAATTGTTCCTTATACATTGACCCATCTTGTGCATAAATGATGAATCTGAAATCATCTCAGAAATGCCTTAAATAAAGGATTTAAAGTCTGGATGAATGTAAGAAAAGCCTAAGTCCAGGACTTAGGCTTTTCTTACATTCATATCTAGCGCCTCTCTCATTACTTCTTGTTTAACCTTGAGTACCTCAAAATTGAAGTTGAAGTTCACTTGCAGATGTTTGTGCTTCTGTGTGTGTGTGTGTGTGTTGTGTCAGAGGTGTGTGAGGGGTGTTTGGGTGGGTGTGTGTCAGAGGGTGTGTGAGGGGTGTTTGGGTGGGTGTGTGTCAATATATATTAAAAAAAATAGCTCCTCAAAAAAAAAAAAGGAATTCCTATGCTGATGTGAGTGGGTGGATGTGGGGCATGCAGGGTGGATTCAGGATTGATGTTTTCTTACAAAATTCGCTCACAACACAATTAAAGTTTTTTGTTTGTTTTTAGAATTTTACCCAAAATTCACTGATAATCAATAAAAAAAAAATTCTGCCTATTTACAAAAGCATTTTACCCCAAGATCTCTGGCAAACATGAAATAAAGGTCCTTGCTAAGGAAAAGTTCTCACTCCATTTACAGACTCCCAACCTTAGCTTAAGTGGGGATGCCCTCTGTATTTCTTGTTTTTCTATTTAATAAAAAAATAATAAAAGGGAGGGACCATACCCACCCCCCCTTCCATTCTTGAACTGTTGTTTGCGTGCTTAAGACTTCTTGGTTTCATGGATGGAAGAACAGTGAACTGTAAAACGTGAATAATACATCATTTTGCAAACTTTTTTTTCAGTATTTGAACACCTACACATGTCCTCACATTTGAAACCCACACACCCACACCCACACCCGCTCGCTCATCCCAAAACACATCAGCTATAAAAATTATAAAAAAAATAAACCTTTTTGTCTGATATATAAAAGAAATCTCTTGTGTATCATTTTTATACATTCAGTACTACAGAAGTCTACCATGTATATGAATGTAAGAACGACCTAAGTCCATATGATTCTAAAAACGACCCAAGTCCACCAGACAAAAGGCCCCGCCCACAAGTAATTTGAACATTTATGTTCATAAAAAACGTACACTTAAATTTGTTTTATGATGTTCTCTGATGTCTTTTGGCCAAATATACTTTAATTGCCCAAATTAAAAAAATATTCATTTTTTTTCGATTATCTCGAAATGGCCTCCTATGGACTTAGGCCTTTTTTATATTCATATACTCAATTGTAGTCAGTAAAGTATAAGTATAACATATACCTACAAATTTACAATATTATGGTTCTATTCTTTTTCATGTTCATTAAAACAGTTTCATTAATTATAACTTTTGCTGTGTCAAAATGCTATTTTGAGATAAAGTAAATACTGTATGAGCAAATATTTTTGCATACATACATTTTCGCAATTTTTCCCATGTTTTCGTTTCTATAAATAGCCTTATATGAAAATGGAAATTTTGGTCAAGACGGACAAGCGAAATTTCACAAAAATAATACCAACGCAGAAATAACAAGTTGTTGTTGCCAATTTGAGGTAAATTGATGTGTACTGCTATGGATTAACAATAGGGGGTTTGTGATTACCACTGCCATTACCACCAGAATGTGGTCGAGGGGACTTGGACGGTGGTGATGTATTCTGGGAAGCAGAGTTTGGCGTTGAGGTGTGTTGGGGTCTCCCGTTGGTGGTGGCTGAAGGGAAGGCCGAGGTGGACGGCGACTGGTTGCAGCTCGTGTTGAGGGCGCCGCTGCTCTGAGAGGTCCTCAGTGTCGATCTTCTCAATTCAGACTCTATTGGTGGATGTTGTTTGATGGGGGTATTGGTTTTGGTGTAAGGTGTCAATGGAGGCCAGGGGTCATTGTTTGGTAGCAATATTAAAGGGCATGCATCAAAGCAAAAAGGTGTTTAAGTTGGGTTTTTTTAATAGTTGGTTGAAGACATAAATGGGACGTGAATTTGTCACAGAAATTTTTGTTGTTGTTTCATTTTAAATGGGAAATAGTTATAATTGTTTAGGATGCCAGTCCAAAATAAAATAATATGACAATGAAAATTATTGGGACAAATTAAGCAAATAATCATTTATGTTATGTTCATACCAGATTTCAGGGCAGTGGAAAATGTGTAATTTGGCCAAATTGTTTGATGTTAGGGGGTGGGGGGTTAATAATAGCAAAGGATGAGAGAAAGATGTAATTGCTTGGTGTTAATAGCAAAAGAAATAGGTGAAAAACACCTGTGTAATGGAGTGTTAAAATAGAATTTTAATAGTGGCTTGCGTATGGATACCCCTGCCAAGTTTCAATTTTCATATAGTTACATGTGTATTTCTCTTAAAATTATGGTAAGGAACATCTACATGTACATGTAGTAAAGACCAAAAACATTATTTGTACTACATTTTCCTTCTTCATTATGCAATTTGTTGCAGTACATGATGACACAATGAAATCATCTTGTTTGGATAATGTCATCATTTAGGTGTAATATGAAAATTGTTTCACAATCAGGTACCCATACAAAAGCAATAATTAATATAAACCAAATTAGCAACTGATAAAGGTTTTTCAGCATATTAAAAATCATTTAAAACGAAAACTGAAATTGAAACATTATTAAATATACACCACAACAGCAAGTTTAGCATGGTATCTTAGGTTAGTCATATACAATTCTGTAGAAGAAAGAAAAAATGCATGATAAATCAAATTCAACAAAAAAAATTCCATATTCATGATTTTAAAACAGACAAAACAAATGTAGATAGTTTTATAAAGAAGGTGCCTCAAAGGATTTTGTACGACCTTAGCAAATCTTCATTTAGCAAAAAAAGCATGACTTCGGCATTTAAACAGATAATGGTTATAAAATAATATGTCAAACAAAAACAAAATTCATACAATCAAAATGGTCAGTCACACCAGTAAGAAAAACTTAAACTTAAAATAATTTATTCCTGATTTTTTTTACATATTTATTTTTTTTCTTTTTCATGAAAATGATTTATTCAGCAGTCATGGGTTTGGCCATAATAAACCAATGTTATGCTGTGGGCATGTGGCACACTCCTACATGTACAAGAATATATGTCACCAATGTTCTAATTGCATGTATATTCCAAGATGAAATAGACATAAAGAAAATAAAATAGATTTGCTTATCTGCTATAAGAATGAGGAAAAAAGAATATTCTAAAGACAAGAATTTTCACCACCTCACTGCCACCACACAAAATAACTAAAATGGTTCAACTTTACAAGTCCAACATGATATGACACACACACAGTGTTGAACACACCAAAACCGTTTGCACATACATGTAAAGCACTGGAATATTCATGAGAAGCAATAATATGATGAAAATCATGAAGAAAATATATAAACAAATGTTCAACTAAATCATGGATTCATGTGAACTTTTTGGCACATGTATCAGCACGATAGCTGAAGATACAATAATGCAAAACCAACAAAATGCAAAAAATGCAGACATGCTCATGATACACTGGATGCAGGATCATACAAAAGTAAGGAGCAATTGCATGCTACAGTCATTCAAAAGTTGTGCATATGATACATGCATATTGTAGACAGGGGAAAGAAGGGAAAGAAAATATGATGGAAGAGGGTCAAGAGAAGGAAGAGGATATACGTGCAGGATAGACTAGAAATGAAACATAAATTTTGAGGGATAGTTTTCATGAAATTAAGAAATAATAATATCCATCGCACAATGTAAAAACAGGAGAGAAAAAAGATATGAAGGTATACAGAGAGGTGTGAGAAAGGAACAGGGAGAAACAAACAGGGAGAGAGACAGAGACAGAGACAGAGAGGAAGCAGAAGGAAGGAAACAGGGAGAAACAAACAGGGAGAGAGACAGAGACAGAGACGAGAGGAAGCAGAAGAAGGAAACAGGGAGAAACAACAGGGAGAGAGACAGAGACAAAGACAGAGAGGAAGCAGAAGGAAGGAAACAGGGAGAAACAAACAGGGAGAGAGACAGAGACAGAGACAGAGAGGAAGCAGAAGGAAGGAAACAGGGAGACGGAAAGTGACTGAGAGGAGGTAGAGAGGGGATCACAAAGAGACCCAAATGAAAGGATAAATAGTCAAAATTAATACAAGAGAAAAGGATGATACAGCTTTCCAAAGAAAACGTAAAAAGTATATGATATGGAAAGACGGAGAGGGAGAAAAAGGAGGGAATGGACTGAAAAGATCACAGAGGAACTTGAAATCTAGGAAATGAAAATAGAATTATAGAAAATAAAAGCCTCTTCCAAGTCAAGATGAGAAAAAAAAAAAGAAGAGAGAGTGGAGGGGTGAAAGAGTAAGAATAATACTATGAAATGTACATATCAATGAAGCTGAAACTGTTGGAGATAGATAAAGAAGAGAAGGAGGAGAAAGATGGGGAAATAAGGAGGTGAAAAGAGAGAAACAGGGAGAGAGAAAGAGAAGAGAAATGAGAGGGGAAAGCTATAAATAAAAGGTAGCATTAAGGGTGCATACAAGTGTGGAGAAAAAGTAAAAGATAGTGTGCATACCGGTGTAGCTGTAGTAGACAAATATAGAAAAGAAAAAAAAAAGGGAGAGGGAAGGAATGAGAGGGGAACATCAATAAAGAATAGGGGAGCATTAAGGGTGCGTACAGGTGTAAAGACAATGTGAAGGAGAGTGTGCATACCGGTGTAGCTGAAACTGTTGGAGACAGACGAAGGAGAGACACTTGAAGGAGGACTCTCCTCCACTGAGTACAGGGTACTGCTCCGACGATGAGCTGTCAATCAAGACATTATGTTTGAAGGGAGGCGGGTACACAGGGGGATACACAAACATCAATCAGGATGAGGTGTTTGGTATCAACATAGTACATGTAGTTAACCCATTGGTGGTGCAATCTTGCTTTAGCCTATTCACACCAACAAGACCCACTTCCAAAAACACAATTTAATATTTTTTAATTGGATGGGAGAACTATTTCATAAAGCAGCTGATCCATTCAATGAAGCAAAGCTGACTCAAATGGAACGCTGTATCTTAATACAAATTAAAATTATTTGTCCTCTTCTATATAACAAACATTAAAACCAAACTTCTGTTAATGTATTGTACATAACAATATAACCAGTACTCTAAAGGGCCAAAATATATCCATTATTTGGGGGTTTGCATTTGGTGTGAACTGGAGTACGCAGCAGAGGACTTTTAAGCCATACATCACCAAGAGGGTCAACTACTATGACAGAATGAGTACCGGTATATATACACAGTGTGATCAAATGTACTGTAGTGATTGTCAAATGTGTACATGTACATGTATGTTATGCACATGCTTTATCCCCCACCCCTCCCAGCCCTATATATTGTGATGATTGAAGCATATGGCTGCACAATGAATTACACATATCACAGAATGTCAGCAAACAGTCAAAATGTTTTGAATTGCTTTGAATGTTAATGCTTGACTGATCAGTTGAGCAATTCATGTAAATTATGATGTCATACAAATGTTATCTTACAATATTCTATATCAGTACTTATTTTACCAGCTTTAGATTCATATAAAATTAACATTCATTTCTCTTATGTACAGCAAAGGTTTCTAACCGTGTAAACACTATTCCCAATAAAATATATCTGAGTGCAAATTAAATAGCATAATTCATACTTATTCTGCTTTCCTGTAACAAAACAGGCTACAATTTCATATGTCGTTTAAATAACAACTTCAACTTACATGTATATCTAAAATTTGTTTTTTTTTTCAATAAAAGTAGCAGAAGCAATATGATTTCTATTATGGCAATCATTTTAATTGGCAACATTCACTACAAAAGTTTAATGGTATATACAATGCATGATTAGCTTAAATACATCTAGATGAGTTGATTAATTGGTCATGAGTTGGAAAATCATCTAATTTCTACCTAAGCTGCAGTCCCAAAATGTTTAATGATAATAGCATGTGGCATATTTGTGAAAAGCAAATGAAGCATTAGAGGCAATTGAGCTGAATTCTAGCATTTTAATAGTCTATTTTGTTTTTGTCATTGCAACTGTCATTTTTTTTTCTCTATATTTTTTTTTTTTTTTTTTTTCTCTCTCTCTCTTTCTTTCATTGCTAGGCAATTCTTCTACAATGATTTCATCTACTTCTATAATTTTGTAGAAAATAATGTTAAAATGACTTTAAAGTCTGCTCCACTATTACAAGAGTTTTCTACTGCATTATATGGACCTATTTTTAAGGGATGCACAAATGGTTAGACTTTCAAATAAACATTTTATAAAATAACTTGCTTGGTAAATTCTACTGTGAAAAAAAAAACATTTCCAGGAAATTTAAGATATTTTGAAAGCATTATTGTTACATTCAATGCCAAAGGGTACCTGCAAACCTGCAAAGTCAACACAGTCAATTATTGTTAGTGCAAGATATCTTGCTGTATGTTATTACAACATTATTTTAAAAGGTGGTTGGGAAATCATCTTTAATTTGTCAGATACATGCAATTCCTCTAACTAATAGAGCCTGGTTTTAGTGCAGCTATCATAACTTTAAATGCTCCATATCATTATTTCCCAAGCTCTAATCAAATTCAGAGATTGTTCAAAATCTAAACTCCCATCTCTAATTTTAAGACTTCATCCCCCAAGCAGTACCTTGTCACATCTTCGGATTATGGATGAAACAAATTCATTCTGCATATCAAGTCTGCAAAGGATTAAAAGGTTTTGGGTTGTTGACAACAATTAAAGCAAAATAGGAAAGGGAAAGATACAGGATGCATGCCAGGAATAGATGATATACATGTATGTAACATGAAGCTAAAAGCAGCAAATGCAGTGTTAGTCATTGTTAGTAAGCATCAACAAACCACACAGGATAAAGGCATACAAAATAGAATCGGTAGTAAGCTTTCTCAACCTTAATATGCTGTTTCCAATCAAACACAATAGACCACCAATGCATGGAAAGCTTAACATTACAAAATATATTTTCTCCATCCATACCCTAATAATGTAAAGCTTTTTTATTCATCTTTCTTTCGTTTTATATTTTTTCTTCAGAGCTTACTAAATGTACATATTTGATATCTGAAAGTGAAGACAATTAAGGAAAAAAAGTAATTATAGGAATAATATGAAAGAAAGTTATAATAGACATTCTACAGGAAAGAGAGAAAGAGAGAGATACGTGTAGGAGAGACAGAAATCATGATAGGTAAAAGTGAGAATAAAAGATAGCCTTCATGAAGAACGATTCCTATGCATTTATAGGTAGAAATATCTCCATCTATTCCTGAGAGAAATTACCCGGTAAATTAGCCCAAACAAATCCTGAAGCATAAAACTACAGAAAAACCCAAGATACTACTAGCCCCACTGTTGAACAAATCCTCATTCACATCGGCAAGAACAACATATAACAATAAAACACAACAAAAAAGCATTGTAAAAATGTGAGCATGGGGCAAAGCATTAGTGCACTGCATGCTGGGTTGGTATGTACGTGTGTGTGAGGGCGTGGTTAGTTTACCTCTGTCTGATTGGCTGTCCTGTGATTGTGTGTCGTGCAGCATGGGGGTACTGACACTGGGCATCATACCCTTGTCCAGGGAGTCACGGGACATACGAAGGTCCTCGCTAGACATGCTGAATGCTCCTGTAGCATCAAGAGGGGATGGGATACGGATGACAGGGATGGAGGGAGTGGAGGGGGTGGAAAGGATCCGTAGAATGGGTAAGTGAGAGTGTGGTGGTGATGTATAAAAGACATGGGAATGTCATAGAAGGGGGGTGGAATGAAGAGGGGAGGGGTTGGAAGATGAAAGGACCAGTAAAGGGGGGATGACAGTGTGGTAGTGACAAATGGAGGAGATGGGAATGGCATGAGGGGGCAGAATGGAGAGGAATTACAGATGAGAGAGGTGAAGGGGAGGGGAGGGGTGGAAGGTGAAAAGGACCAAAAGAGGGTTGGATGAGAGTGCAGTAGTTACATACATGTGAGGAAAGGATGAAATGAAATGAAAAGGACCAGTAGATGGTTCGTAGTGAGGCATGTCAAAGATTATGATGAGTTTAAAAAACAAACAAAAACAAACAAACAAAAACAAAATATTATCAAAGGGAGGGGGTGTATCAAGGGGAGAAAAACAGTTGGTGAAATGGGATGGGTATGTGGAGGGTTGATCATAGTGTTGTAGTGAGAGGTATGGAGGAGATTATTGTTTATAAATGAACAGGAATAAGTGATATCATATTGGATGAGATTTAACAATTACCAAAAAAAAGATTCATGGAAAGGGGAGGATTTTATTTTTTAATCAGGCATTAGAATTCATATTATGAAGCAAAAACCAAATATTAAAATTTGTTGACAGTGTGGAAAAGATTTCAGGAATAATTCAGGAAAAATATTTCATATAAAAAGAAATATAAAATATTCAATTCAGGTTTTTATATTACAAAGGGTTCAATAGAATGTATAGAAAATGGAGGTGAATGAGGGAAAAGGAAGGTGGATAAAAATTCATGTCGATTGAAAGAAAAAAGTTATGCAATCCAGAAAGGGGGGATGTAAAGATGTTGGTATTGGGAGAGATGTATGTGTTACAAGAGTTGAATTTAGGGGTATTCAGAACACGAAATAAATGAAATGTGGTACGTGAGGGAATGATAATTGAACAAAATGATTGGAGGCAGGGGTAAAAAAAAATATTTAAAAAAAAACATTGAAGCAAACTGTGGGAGTTTGTGCTCAGCAAGCAATTAAATCAATATAATAAGCATATTGTGTCGAGGAATTACAGATTTTCAAAAACAAAACATATGGCAAAATATTTTCAAAGGAACAAAACTCTACAATAAAGGTATATCAGCATATTGTTAATATTGCAAACATAATACTATATTTCACATTATCATATAACAAATAACAAATTAATATCAAAAGGCATGCAAATAGGAATGGCGCACAAATATATTAAAGACATTTTCATAAAATAACTATTCAAATATTGAGTATACAATACAGGTGCTCAATATTACTGGTAAAATTAATGTGAACATGAGAATTTATAACAATCTATTTGCTGACGCTATGATTGTAGTGATGATCAAACTTGATAACAGCAGAATTTTTATGTAAGCTTCAAATACAGATAAATTTCATTCACAATTTATCATTAAATTTTTGGAGCAGATAAAATGTTAGGTATTCAGTTACATTTGAATGCTGTGCAATATTGGCAACATTAAATAGGATATGATATACATGTATCCTCAATAAAATTCCTCTGTAAAAAATGTGTTTTCTTTTCTTTTCTTTTTTTTTTAATGCAGAAATATTTGCTGTTTTTTCGTTTGCACAGCGTGAATCTAAGAAAATGCTAGAATAATTAAGATTAATCCAGATTTCTTCTTTTCTTCTTCCATTTTTTGTAATACTCATTGGCAAAATAAAACCAAAATAAAATAAAAGCAACATTGATTTTACACTTTGTTTTGCAAGTAATCGAAATTGAGAAGACTATATACCTTTAGAATCTCCTTCTAATACATGGGAGGGCATGGATTGGCGATTAGCCGCTGATGATGTAAAACTGTCTCTCTTTCTCCTCACCACTGAGTTGTTACTATCCAAGCTTGCTCTCCTGTCGTCTGTTTATAATTGAGTTACAATGTTAGGGATTTATTTTACCATGTCCTAATCAGTCTTCAGAGCAATTCATTTCACAAATACATGACCTCTATGATAAAATGTAAAAAACTACCATACTTCTTTTAAATATCAAGAAGGGGAGGAAAAACATGCAATACCCAAAATATTTAGAATATAGAGTGGTCTTAAATCATGCTAGATACAATAGTACTCATGAATATCAGTGGATGTTATAAAGAAAGAAACATATTATGTTATACAAAGAGATGTTACAAGGAGATAATTACAGAAATATTACCAGGTGTAGTACATCCAACTTTGTGCAGGATCATACAAGAGGCAATAACACAACTATACTATATACTATCACAATGTGTTGCTTCAGTGCTATAAGGGTATAACAGCCAAGTGTTGTCAATGGCAGCTACACCCTTATAGTTCTCAGGTGAGGAACGCATTCCCACTTAATGCTACCAGGTAAAGAATATAATATCTGTACAAAGCGAGTAGGGCATTACCTTCTTTGAGAAGAGATATTAGTAATGCCATGTTCAAAACAAATGGTGCATTCTTATTCAAATACATGTACACAGTTTATTACAAGCTGCAGGCTAACTCCAGCGATTTCTTGCATTTCAACATGGCTGTAGCAAGTGTACAGCCTTCTTCCATGCAACGTACATCCTACGTCCTCATTTGTGAGCCTGAAAAAATGTGCACCACCCTTCCTCCGATGTAGACCAGATGATCAGAGGTGCCCCGACTAGTTGTCAACATGGCCAACATGGCATTAAAGCCCTTCTGTCTATTACCAGAGAATGCAAATCATCTCATGGGGAATATCTCACCTAATTTCTTGCTATTCTCCATGACGACGGATCCATCAAGGGAATCTATTCCAGAGCCAATGGATGATGCCTCCCCAAGACTGTCCTGAGCTACATCCAGATGATTGACGTCTCCATCCAGTGTTTGTCTCCTCTTATCTCTTTCCTTGTCTCTTGTCTTTCCCTGTTAAGGTGTATATAACACGCATGATTTATTCATAGAATGATAATTTCAAATAGATGTAAAATATCTTCTTTTTTTTTCAAAAATGTTGAAGAATGCATTTGTCAATCAAATGTTTTTCTTGAACAAAAAGATATACATGTATCTTTACATTTTTTTTTTTTTTTTTTTCCAACCATCTATATTCAAATTATTACATTTTCCTATGCCCCTCTATACTAAACATTACATAGAAATAGGTAATGAGGAATGGGTTTACATACCCTGTAAATTTTCTTCATAAATTTGAAGTTGAGTCCTCTTCCAGTCCTGTAATATGAAAATGTACATACACATATGAGAGATATTTCCTGACGCTACAAATTTAAAGAATTTTCCAGATTGTTTTATTGTAGTTACATTAAAGAATATATGGGTCTTCAAATTAATACAGCTATTCATAGTAGGGAAAGAATTTTGCAAAAATATCCAGCTCGACCTGCATTTCTGATGAAATGAGAAGCCAAAAGGTTTTGGTAACTTACGTCACCGAAAATGTAATGTCAGTTACAGTCTTTAGTTGACTATAAAGCAAACATTTCTGCACACAATGAGAGTATTTTTGAAGTACATGTAATACCACTTGGGAATTTGCGTCGGTATTATTAAAAGAAGGAAATTAAACATCAAAATCCTTAAATTTGCAAAATTCTGACACAATTAAAATTTGCAATCATAATTGTTTTCAGCATTCATTGTAGTTATTTTATTTAGATGTATTTCAAACTAATTCACTTTTGTTCAAAGTATGTAGCAATAAAATAATAAGTCCTCAAGTAATTCCTGTCCTGAAGGGGTTAATAACCTTTCGGCTCTCAGCAGACAAAATGCCTAGCTTACTTTTTAGATGGAGATGTGTAACTTTTGTACTGCTCCATGATTTTATTCTCAAGTTTCTCCTTCTGCCGTCTCATGTTGTGTAACTGGTCCCTGCAATGAAAATAAAAAGGATGTCTTTATTGGTCAAGGGACCACAAAAGCAATGCAGCATTATAGGAACAATGAAGCAAAGCCTAAAGGCGCGGTCCCACTGGTTTTTTAGGATTATTTGCGTATGAATTGCAGATTGTTTGTTTTGTTTTTGTTTTTTGTTGCGGATGAACGAAATTTGTATACGCAACTCATGCGCAATTAATCCTCCCACCAGTGGGACCGGGCCTTTAGTAATTCAATATGATGGTATCATGTGATAAAACATATTACCATTTGTCAATACTTTTATTGAATTGAAAACCTGGCATCCATCTTTATGTTTACACAAATAAGAGAAAAGGCAAATAAATCTGTAGAACATGATAGGTTGTCCTGTTCTAATTGCACTAAAGTAAGGTCTCCTTTAAAAAAAAATCTTTGCTATTGCACGCCAGCTGACGATTATACCTAAACTACTCATCTCAACTCCACACAACTCCTGAGAAAGAATAACAGATTTGACTTACTCTAGTTGTCTTTGCTCCTCATGATGAAGTTCCTTGGTCTCCAGTGTGTTGACCAGGAGCTCTGAGTTCTGGGCCATCAGCTGGCTCAGTTGCTCCATCAGTTTACGATTCTCCTCCTCAAGATTGGCGTTGAGTTGATAGAGCATCTGATGGTAAGATGATATACATTGTAGAGTCAAATAACAAGTGTGACATCAGCATGTCATCATCATCTTTATTGATCATCATAACTACTGTCATCAGTAACATATTTTTCTCATCATCCATATTATTACTGTCATCATTACCATCACCATCACTATTTTGTTTTATTCTCATCATCCATATTTTTATTGTCCTTATCACCATCACCATCTTTGTTAGATGAAATTGACAGTTTAATAATAGTTTCAACATTACCAATCATAGATTACTATTTCCTATTTTGTAATGGAGGAATCTGAAATTGATATCAGTTTGATGTAAGAATGATTCCTCTTTTAGGGTAATATGAAAGGAAATTGGGCAGATAAATTACAAAAAAACACCTGTTCATAGGAGACTACTTACCTCACACCTATGCTCTAGTTTAGCTCTCTCCATCTCCAAGGACTGACATTGATCTCTCGATTCCGACAACTGACCCTGCATGTTGGTTTGATTCAACTGGTTTGTCCTGTCAACAACAAAAAAAAGGGGGCAAAAAATGATAAAGTGACATTAATCATATACACTTTATGTGCAGTTGGAATAGTCACACACTTTTTATGGGGATACTGAGGGTGGTACACTATTATAAGCACTTCATACGCTCAAGTTCTTCCTCCATTATCTGGTACTCATATATGTGTTCACATTCAAATCTAGTAGTTCTATCTTCAGTGTCTTTTCAGACCATCAACCTTCTTATCTGAACCCTTGAGAATCCTCCTTAACCCTCAGGTAATAATATGTGAGTCCATATTACAATCTAATAGTTCTATCTGCAGTGTCTCTTCAGACCATATACTGACCTATGTGAACCCTTGATAGTCTTGAGTTCTTCCTCCACCCTCTGGTACTCCTTGTCCATACGGGTGTGCTTCTCCTGGAGGATGTTGTATTCCTTCTGCAAGGATTCCACGCTTTGTGACTCGGTTTTCAGCCGGCGGAACTTGGCCTCCTCTTCCTTGAGGGATCTCTTCAGAGTCTCAAGGTCTTTATACCTCTTCTCCGTTTCCTGGAGACATGGAGAAGAGACCATTACAGATAATATTTCATTGGGGCTCCAGTAACTGGGGGGTGTTTCACAAAGAGTTAATTAGACTTAAAGTCACTCTGAACTTCTATGCACATCCTGAATCATAACGTGCAATCTAATTGATAGACCCCTCAATGGTGAGCATCCCCTGGGCATGATCTGACCAATAGGGTGATGCATAATATATTGCATGCAACAAGGGATTTAAGTGCGATTTTTAAGTCTACTTCACTCTTTGAGAAACTCCCCCTGGTCTTTTATGTCATTAAAGTTGAGAATACACGAAACTAAGTGAACTTTGGTCAACCCTAGATGCTGTCCCAAGAAATGCCCTTAGTGTGACTTGAGGGTATCATGTTCAGAGTCCAACAACTTTTAATCTTTAGACACAAACAAGCATTTTACAAGAACTCACTATTACAGATATTACCTGGCACTTCTGTTGTACTTCCTGCAGCTCTCCTTTGAGATGCCTGTAGTGTGACTTGAGGGTGCCATGTTCAGAGTCCAGAGACTCATACTCTGTGGACAGTGTCTCATGGAGCCTCACCAAGCTCTCATGGTCGTTGAGCAGGGCCTCATGGTTGGTACTGAGCTCCTCGAAACGGTCCTTGAGCTTGTCGTAGTCGGTCTCCTGGATGTTGAGTTTGGAGCGGAGGGAAGACATCTGGGCTGAGATTGTGGAATGCTCCACCTAGGGGTGAATGACAAAGAGGAAGGCAGGGTTACAATTGCAGTTCAAGTACTATTAAATCCCTTCATTTTGATAATCTTAACAAATGTCTACACCATAAGTTTCCTAATGTCCACATTTTCATCTTGGGTCTCTTATTTTTATGACTAATATATTTACAAGAAGACTTAGTGTACCAGTAGCCTGGAAATATGAGGCTTGTTTGACTTTGTTCTGGAAAAAATTGTAGTCCACAATCAAGGTCTCAAATTAGCTCTCAAGATTCGGAACTTATGGTCCCTGTCACTCATTCAATGGCACATCTAAACCAACCATCCAATTAGTCTTTAATAATGTTATTAGTATTATTACCAAGTCTCCAATTACTTCTGAAGGTTGTGAAACTTTGACATCCTCGATACTTACCAAAAAGAACCCAAAACAATTTTTCCTCCACCCTCAAATCAACCATTACCAACCATGCTCTAAAGGAGCATGCTTACCTGAAGCTTGGCATTCTGAGCCTGAAGACCCATGTTTTGATCCTGCAAGGATTCCACTTTGTTCTGGGCGGACCTGCAGTCTGACCTCAACGTCTCTGATTGCTTCTCAAGATTCTGAACCTGAGTCTGCATGTTGGTGTTCTCGGCAAGGAAGGTGGCATTCTGCGAAGGGGTAGAGGGTAGGGAATAATGTACAACATATACATTTTCATTATTTTCTATTGTCATTCTAATGTAAATGTTATACATACGTCATACTTCACGTCATTCAACATCATCAACATTGCATTATTATGAATACCCTGCATTGACGGTATTTTGTGTCATGACCTGGGTCTATTTCCAAAATTTACTTATTCTGTTTACATTGTAAAGTTCTTTCCTTTGTTGTAAATTCAAGAAAGTAACATCAAATTTTTAAAAAATCAAATCAGTTTGTGCTGCTTTTCAGGATCTGACTTAATTTTATATATTTATTTATTTTTTATTTTTGGGGTGACATTATTAACAAAAATTCTTGGTGAAAGTACAGGGTATAGTATACATTCTGCCTCCCCTGGCTCTTTTAGGGGTTAATGTTGCTTCATACATAATAACCAGATTTAATGTAACACACACTAATAAGAAAGCCCCTCAAATGAAACCAGGAAATCATTAGAACATAATATATAGTTACCTTTCTTTCAAGTTCTACTAAGTGATCTTTCATCTGCATGATTTGTTTCGCTTGTACTCTGTCACTGTCAGACCGTCTGGAAAAAGATGACACAAAAGCATGACGTAATCATTAACATCGTTGTTTGTTGAACGGGCAGGAACCCTGTTCTTTCCCAATCCTATTTTCTTATTCAACTTCACTCTCTTTTTTCAATGAAAGAAGATGTTACCCTCATAATCAGGAGACAGGAACCATGATTCCAGGACATTTCTTCCAGTGCAAATTGCTTCGCGGTCAAGCCCTGCCTCTAATTCAATAACTAACTTTAGCCTTGGACTAAACAAAATCTTCGCCCGAAACCTAAAATTATCACGACCCTAATCCGGCATCTTAGACAAAATAAAGCCCATAAGAATTGTCTCTGTAGCATATATTTGGTTACCCTTAACCATTTACAGTTAGATTTGAGTGGATTTATTTCAAGAGAATCTTCCTGCAATTCATATTCCACTTACTTGACTTTGACTTCATGTGTGGTGTTGGAAGATGGGGATTTGGCACTGCTAGTCTCCTGAACCAGTTGTTCTTTGACAATATCATTATCTATCTTGATCTTTCTCATCTCATCAGTTAGCTGCTGGTTCTTGTTTAGAGCAGATTGCAGCCTGGTGGAAAAGAATAGATGTAATTGCAGGAAGGATGTAACACTTGGGGTTTCCTGAAAAACTGACAGCTTTGATTACTGTACTTCGTATTTTACATGAAAACTTGTCATTTTATATTCTTCTCTTATATCATGAAAGCAGCACATTCCAGGTGTAATATACATGTACATGTGTGTGCTTTGTGAATACATTTAATGAATCATTAAATCATGAACTTTAGCCTACATTGTTCTTATGTCATGCTGAACACAATGTTACAATAGCAATCATTATAGAATATGTTCTATGATACTAGAGAAATGTAATCCCCTTTAAAGTTGCATTATCATAATGATCCCACAAACTTACTTCGTTTCAAGAGTGTTGATCTTATCATCTTTGATGTCCATGCTCTTCTTCAATGTATCTTCCATGCGGCTTTCCAGGTCCTTATATCGGCTGCAATAAGTAAAAGAACAAGAGAAAATGAATAAACAGAAAGGCTTAAACAATTATAGTGTGAAGTATTTGGACGAGTAACTCCCAGATAGTTGCTGCCCTTAAAAAAGTTGACGACAGGTTCAAATTTCAAAGATTTTTCCTGACTTTTGACTTTTTTCAAATTGTCTCAGTTTGTTCAAATAAGATGTAACAAATGATTAAGAAGAAACTTAAAAGAGATGGATGTCATCTCAATGTGCAGTCCTTTATTTACTTCCTTCTTCTATCCCTACATTTATATAACTTGCCTGTTCCAGACGTCTAGGCTGTCCATTTACTTTCATATCTAGTAATAAATGTCTCTCATTTTCCATGCCTAATCTTCCCATATATAACCAACCAAACTGAAGTTTTTCTCTTTCTTTAATTAGGATCTAATTCATACCTTTCATCTGCAGTAAGCTCCCTCTGTAATAACTTCTCCTTGTCCACTCCGATACGATCCAGCTCTGTGGTCAGCTTCTCAAGGTCATTGCTTAGCTGCTGGGTACGGATCTTCTCATTTACTAGTTCCTGAGAGTGAGATGAAAAGAGTTGATGTTGAATCCTAACATTTAGCTGTCAGTTTTCTTCTTAATTTCTCTTGTATTGAAGTGGATGTTTGATATATTTCAAGAACTAATTTGAGATACTCAAGTGACAGGTTCTTAATATATCAATAAAGAATCTAACGGGGTTCTATGAGAGTAAACTACAAGGGTTATAAATAAGTATGTCACTGAAAAACTACAAATCTCATTTCTCACTTCTTCTTTTTTTTTACATGACACAACAAAATTGAATCTGGCAACTTATAGTATTAAGCAGACGCGTAGCATTTGTATACAAAATCCAATTTTTGGGTAAGTAAGATATTCACATCAAAAGTAAGTGTCACATATCCTACCTCCCTGAGTGTGGCAAGTGTCTTCTTGTCAATGGTAGATTGTTTGAGTAGCTCCTTGTTCTCCCTCTCAAGCTCCTTGGCCCTGTCCCCGGATCCCTTGTTCTTTCCTACGGTCTTCTGCAGGAGTTTATTGTCTTGCTCCAGGCTGCCGATCCTAGCATGGGCCTTATCAAGCTGCTGGTCTCTAGACTCCATCAGACCTCGGAGCCGCTTCACCTCCTTCTCAAGGTTCTGTTTCTCTTTGGAGAGGTTCACCTGCTCCTGCTCCAGGGTCTTGCTGTCTTTCTCCAGCTCCTCCAGACGCTTCTCAGAGAGGCTATGGATGAGGGAAGAGGAAGGGTCTATGACATTTGATCCATTGTAAATTTCATACACTAATTAAATGCCTAAATTCAACCCTGGACTTAATGCTAAACCCTACCCTTAACCTAAAATAAAAACCTAAACAATAAAGCCAGGAGAAATTGTCGTTGGAGCATTTGTAGGTTCCCCAAGAGGAAAGCTATTTATCTGGAGTTTATTTCCATGCAGCCCACCAAGGAAACTAGGTATGTTGCAATACATGCATTTACACTTTTCCATCACAAAGCATGATGGGATAGAATGCTAGTACATTTGATGATTGCATGTGTCCAGGTGTCTTATAGGCCCTGGGCATTATCAAATTGTACTACAATTCTGTTCCAATCATGCACAGCAATGAAAGAACCATATATGCATGTATTTAGTAAACCAAATTAATCAAGTATCTTCATGAATGAATTTAAATTATAAACTACAATAAGGCTCCTTCTGTCCTCTAGCTGCAGTACCTGATTCTGTGTGGTGGATGAGGGGTATGTTAAGCATCAGATTTAAGCAAACACTTATCTATGCACAATCATGTTACATTAATATTTAAATCTACTGTACCTGAGAGCATCTATCAGTTTCTTCAATTTCTCCACCTCAGTCTCCAGGTCTTGGTTCTCCCTCTCCAGCTTGTTGATGGTATCCTTGTTCAGCTCCACCACCTTCTCCATCTTCCTCTTCTCATTGCCAAGCTTCATATTATCCACCTCCAGCTGTCCCAGCTTGTCCTGTACCCCCTTGACCCCATCGTACATGTTCTGCAGCTGCCTGTTCTCTCGCTCACACTCCTCTTTGTCGTGTTCCATCTCTGTGATACGCGTGGCCATTCCCTTCATGGCATCCAACGACCTCTGCAGGGTCTGCGTGTCCGCTTTTAACCTCACGTTCTCGTTCTCCACGTGCTCCAGCCGCAGGACGCGCACCTTGGTGGATTCCAATGCCTTGGTCAGTTTGCTGGTTTCCACCTCCAGCTCCGTGTTGCTCTTCTCCACCTCGTCAAACTTTTCACACATCAGTTTGAGCATGTCAACATTCCTTGAGAGCTTTTCTTTCTCTAGCTCTAGATCCTCATTGCTCTTCTCCAACTCATCGATCCTATCTGTCCTCTCTTTCAGTCTCTCCAGTGACTTCTGTAATTGCTTTGTCTCATGTTCTGCTTTGGATAGTTTACTCTGGTTGTCCATCATGTCCTCTAATAATTTCCTATTCTCCTTTTCTACATCCTGTATCCTCTGATCTACATCCTTCTTATTCCTCTCACGGAGGGTTTCTATCGTCCTTTCCAACTGCTCTCTCTCCGTGTCCCACTCTTTCTCAAACCTTTCAGAGTTCTCTTTGATGGTCAAGATCGTATCATCCAAAGCTTTCTTTTCTCTCTTCAGGATACTGTTCTCCTGTTCTATTTCAAGATGACCAGTCATCTCCTTGGAACTGGCCTCTTGCACTTTTTCAAGTTTCCGGCTGAGTCTTTGGTTCTCCTTCTCGACCTCGAGGAGTCGCGTCTGGGCTTCTAACCCTGCGGATTCTCGCAATGTCTCCATTTCACGATGAAGTCTCTGACATTCCTTTTCTAATTTGAGCACTTTACTTGAAGCACTATCATTGCACTCTGCTGACAGGGAAGTAGCGGCTGTTTGGGTATTGAATCAAGGAAAAGAAATAGAATTATTCAAACAGTAAATTGTTTTTACATTTTTTTTTATTCACCATATACACGACATTGTGAACAATTAACTTACTATCTATTAATGACAGTGCATTCCACAAAGAACATCTTATCAGGTATATTTTTCATGACATTTTGAAAAAAATAATTTTCTTGCATTCTTATCATCTGTATTTTATTTCCTATGCATTAGATTCCTACAACACGATATCCTCTTTTAGAAGTCAGAAGTGAGCTTACTATCTATCAGAGTAAATGTGTTACAGACCATCTGGCTGTACAAAGTAGATGATATCATACCTGAAGTGTTCAGCTTAGCCTTCTCCAACTCCACGCCTAAACTTGCAGACTCATTGAGACTCTGCTTATGGTCCATACAAAGCCTAGCCACCTCCTCAGAAAGCTCTGCTATCCTGCCCCTGTCCATATCCCTCTCCTCTTCAAAAGACTCCATCTGGGCCTTGAGCCTTAGGCACTCAGCCTCTGCAATGTGGCCACGTTCCAGCTTATCATTGGCAGTGGTCACTTGCTCCTCTAACAGGGACTTGGTTTCCAGAAGAACCTGGTTGTCTTCTTTGATTTCCTGCAAAACATGCAAAGGATTAAGTCATTAGTTTGAGAGATATGAAGATGAGCTAAGAAAAGTCAGATTCGAGCGGTACTCAAACGAGAGAACTCCAAATTGCTATACCAGCGCTCAAAACCTGACACAAAGCAAAGAATAAAAATCAACTTAGGAATTTCTGCAAGGGATCATGGCAATGTGATTGTTCAAGAGATATTACAAACTGCTCCTAGGTGATGATAACAAACACAGCTTTTTCCTACTAGTAAATATAAAATGATGGCATGACATGCACAGCTTTGGATTGAGGACAGGCAAAATGCATGCCAAACGCCGAATTGACAGCTACTGAAAAGTTTCAATATCCTTGATTGACTCCTGGATATGGCACAATTTAGACCCTTTGGCCTGAATTCACAAACGTGGTTTAGTTAGTCCATGGTCTAAATCAGGTGGTTTGTGAATACAAAAGTTTAGACCATGGTCTAAATCCGTGGTTTAAACAATTGATTTAGACCATGGACTAACTAAACCACGTTTGTGAATTCGGGCCTTTATGTTTCATGTGCATATTGGAATAAAAGTTTTAGATTGAAGGCATCACATGAATGGTGATTTTTATTATATTAGCCATGAATACTGGTAGACAGAATGCTCTTTAGCTTTAGGTTAAAAAAAAAAAAGAGGGGAGAACAGATCAATTCTATACTGGTATCTCACCTCTACTCTCTTTTTGAGGTACTCAAGTTCATTGAGTTTCTCCCTGTACTTGGCAATCTCATTCTCATATTTCTCTGCTTTACTAGCCTTCTCCTTCCATACATCCAGCTCATCCCTGTAAGCTCTAGCAGACCGGGCATCCTGGGTTAGCTCCAGGTTCTGATCGGGGTAAGAGAGAATAACAGGATTAGGATTCTATATCATCAGAAGTATAAAGCAACACCTTGGATGATGTTTTTACTTAGATAGTATTTTCAGTCTAGACTGAATGCACTGTGCAATACATTAAGCACATAAAGTATCACAGTGTGTGATTGCAATATAGGTGTATTGTAGCTCTGAGTAAAGAAACCTTGGTAATCTTAATAAGGGGGATTAAGAATTAAATACTTGGTAAAATGGTAAAGAACATGATCACCTTATTTCTGATGTCTCAAGACGTGTGTATATTTAAGGCTATAATAATGTTTTAGGTATTTTGTCAGATACTGTGGGGTATCACCAACCTCTTGGCGTAGCTTCTGGAGCGTAGTGTTGTACTTCTCCACCTCCTCCTTGTACTCCAACACCATCTCATTCTTCTCCTCCAGCTCCTGCCTCATCCTCCTCAGCTTAGCCTTGGACTCAGCCAGCTCCACGGTCACATGACGCTTGTCAGTGCCAGGACTGGTCAGGGAAGGAGAGGGTGAAAGGACCCGACTGTCGGCCTGGGATTGCAGGAACTCCTTCTCTTGACTCAGCTCCATGATGGTCTGATGAAGGGGAAAAAGTGGAAGAAATTTCATTACATTTAACATTGTATTTGGAAAGATCCATAGTGGCCTGGCGCTGGTCAGTGCCTGGACTGGTCAGAGAAGGGGAGGGGGATAGAATATGACTGTCAGTCTGGGATAGGAGGAACTCCTTCTCTTGACTCAGCTCCATGATAGTCTGATGAAAGGAAAAAATGGAAGAAATTTCATTATTTTCAAATTTGCATTTGGCCAGCTCCAAGGTCACATGATGCTTGGCAATGCCTGGACTTGAGACAGGGAGGGGGAAGTACCCGACTGTCAGCCTGGGATTGGAGAAACTCCTTCTCCTGACTCAGCTCCATGATGGTCTGATCATATAATTTTAAAGAACTAATAGAAAGATAGAATAAATCCAATCATTCTCAATATTGCATTTGGCAAGATCTAGATAGTCCCATGACGCTGGGGGAGATGGGGAGGGGAACAGGATGCACTCGTCAGCCTTGGATTGAAGGAACTCTTTCTTTTTACTTTAAAAGCTTCATGAAGGCTTATTTACAACAACAACAACAAATGGGAAAATAGAGGATATAAATGTACTGGACTCAGCCAGCTCCATCGTAATCACATGTCACTTGTACTTGCTGGTAAGGAACAGAGAGGCAAGAGCTAGGTCACGACTGTTCGTCTGGGATTGTATTATTTTACTCTATAAGTGAGGCCTAAAGTATGTGAAGACTGAAAGCCATTTCCGATCGAACATAATCTTGAAAGAAGATTGTAATACCTTACCAGCAAGTAAGGAGATTAGAATATCAAACATCGATATCAATATTGCATATAGCATACTTCCTTATCCACTTTAATAACAAACATCATTCCCTTGAGATGTTTGTTGGACAAGGAAGTAACTAATCTCTTTCCTAGAACTACACCTTAACACATACCTCAACCTAATTACAAGTAGTTGCTATGAGTTCTAATTATGTACATTAAATGGTGATTAAGGGAGTTCAAGTTTAAGTTTAATTTATAGTCATCACCATTTTTAAAAGCTAAAACTTAGCCCTGTACACATGAACCTCGCAATCTGCACCCAATTACTGGCCCTCTGGGGTATTCCGGAGAAACATTTGTGGAATATTAGTATCAACAACAGGCGTCATTGTCACCCTCTCAGTATGAACTCTAAACCACATGAACATACTTGAACCCAGAGGGGAAAAAATCTGTGAATCATGTAATACCAAACCACATGATCGGTCTCCGTAGCCTGACCTTTGACCCTCGTCACTTAAATGGAATGTCATTTAGGAGTTAAAATCACGCCAGGCGTGACTGAAGACAGTTGAAACATTACTCCAAGAAAGCACACAACATCTGTAATGCATGGCGTAACTTTGTTTTCTTTGTACATTACAGCTTATAATATTTTCCTCATTATTTCAAATGTTATACATTGTATGTGAGAGTTGAGCGGCATAAAGGTCATTGATCCTATGGAGGAAGTATGGTTGGAATCACAGACTGTCGGAAATAGAAATGGCTGGATAGTATGATATCGAAAGGGTAACTACATGAATTATTTTGACAGAAGGAATAACCGCAATATTCCTTGTTATGCGAAATATTACCCCCCCCCCCATAACATTCAAGTTAATTGGAACAGAGACAGACATCGCATAATTAAATAAAACTTGTGATGATTGTTGATTGTTATGGAAATAGAAAGCTACTTTCAAAAAAAAAATTCAAGTCTCCCCTACTCATAAAAGAGACAGTATTGAGTCATTGGAGAAAATTGCTATGGCGACAGATAAATACATTTTATTTACAATGTATAAGTGGGCCTTGGAAAATTATATGGTCCTCCCCATCCTGAGTAAGCGATTTAAAAAAAATAAAACCATAAAATATGTTCATTTTCTTGATACAGGGAATTACACTTTTGTATTCTGAAAAGCTACTATGTACAAACAACCATGTTGACAGAGTTTTTGAAAATGATGAAGTCTTTTTTTTTTTGTATTACTTTTTTTAAGCAAAAAAAAAAGAAAAAAAGTAGGCCTTATTGAGCTAAGATGATTATAATGTAAAATTCTATGAAGACGTTCTTGTATGTGTTATGTGCTTTATCATTTTCTTTATGAATATTGATATGCAAGCACAAAGCGCGATCAAGGAAAAATAAATTGTAAGGGGAGCCAACAAATTTTGACATATCAACGTGAAAACAGTGCATTTTATTAAGCATTTTCATTATGCTATGCTCATAAAGAAATAATTTCAATAAACAATGTGAGCACGAAGCGTGAGCCGAATTTTTTTATATATCAACCCGAAAACAGTGCATTTTTAAGAGTTTTTGACGAGCACTATGCTCATACAGAAGATACTTATTTAATTAAGCAATGCGAGCGCAAAGCGAGAGCCGAAATGTTTCTATATATCAACCTGAAAAGAGTGCATTTTAAGCGCTTTTTTAATTTTTATTTTGGTGCTACGCTTGTGAAAAATACTATCTCATTAAACAATGCAAGCGCAAAGCACGAGCTGAAATTTTTTTATATATCACCCTGAAAACTGTACATTTTCAAGTCAGGAAGAGGGTTTCATTAAACAATGCGAGCTGAAAATATTTTAAGCATTTTTTTGCTGCTACGCTAAAAAAAAAGCACGAAGCGCGAGCTAAATATTTTTTAAAACATCACCCTGAAAACGGTGCATTTTAAGTCAAGCCCCCCCCCCCCCCCCAACCCCCCACCCCCCCCCCCCCCCCCCCCCCCCCCCCCCCCCGTTCCGAAGCCCATGCAATCGGTAATATGTTATTTTCATACATGTAATATCGAGCTAAAAAGTAAATAACTGACAAGTTCCTTCCAATAGAGATAACAAAATCAAATTGTAGGTTCCGTGTTTTCCACATATTTCAGATGCTAGACCACCTGCAAACTTCTGCATCACTCAATACAATTTAAATGGACATTATAGATGTATGCTTTGGCCCATGGTGGCAACAAATGCCATATCAAGAAATATGTTGACAACTGATATGATTCAGATACTCATAATTTTTTTTTTATAGGAGCTGGCCTTCTGGCTGAATTTTGCCATGAAGCATAAAATGCTCTCTGCATTTACAACTTGACAAAACACAATTCAGTCCAATTCAGCAAATCTTATCTAAACTTCCCTTCATAATAAGTATGCATTAAATAATTAACACTTTGTAAGAAGAAATATATATATGTTAAGTTCATAGTCCATAACACATTCTTAGAAACAATACACTTTTTTATAACATGTAAGGCAAATAATAAAATTGTCTCTGCATAAATTAACGCTGTGCATGAAAAACAAAACTACACTTTGATTTATATTGTTTATTCTCAGTCTGCTTGTAACCATTTATCACCAGTGCTAAATCACAGTAAAGAGATAAACTCGAGCAGCCAAACATTTATAGTCTATGGGATTCTAAAGGGCACGTTTCCATCTGGGCTAGATTTATGAGTTCTGTGACAAATAAGTATCAAGTTTATCCTTCCTGAATACACAAACTTTCCGCAATTAAAAGCAGGAATAAAACAGTTTCAAAGTAGGCATGTTTTCCAGCAAAATTGGCAGTTTGATAGAGACATTTTAATCTTGGATGGCTAACCTTCAAATGTAGTTCCCAATACATGCCCAGATAACTTTTTTATAACGAGGGTCATTTTAAGTGAAACACTCTCTTGGTTTGGGGGGAGTTTTTTTTTTTTATTATTATCATTTTTTGAGGGGGTGGGGGGTGTATTTAGTGTTTTTTCTCTCTTTTTTTTTTCCTTTTTAATTAAGCAATTTAGAAAAAGAGCTTTTGTGTCTTATTGCTCGAAGAACAGCACATTCTTCTCCAACATTGTACAGTTGCTCTTGAGTGAGGCAATGGGGCTATTTACAGTGCTTTTGAAAGGGGATACCGAAACGGATATTAGATTATTCCTGTGACATATTTCCTGAATGGGGGAGAGAAGTCATACGAGTCGGTCACAGGGAACGCTCATATGAAATCCTCAGACAACATTTCAAATGTAATTACTGACTCATAAAAGGATGCATATAATTAATTGATAGGAAGAAATAAAAACAAAAGTATAATATTGTTTATAATTTTTTCATCATACATGTACGTTTCAATTAAAATTTAGATATTAAATTGTGATTACTGGAGCCTATGCAAGTACAATTAAACAAATTTGTAATTGTTTAGCCTGTCCCAACAAACAACCATTGAACTGTATAAGGTTACATGTTTATAAACCAAGAGTAAACTCATATTATCAGATGGAATATTTCATAGGCAGCTACAGGTCTCCTTTACAGAATGTGTGTACCTTTTTCTTTGAGAGGTCAAATCCAATATTTTTTTATTTTATTTTCTTATTATTAAAGATTAATAAAAGGACACGTGCCCTTATCTTGAGGACAAAACATTGCTCACTTCAAGAAACGGGATGGCAAACAGGATGGCAGCCCCAGGACAGTTTTGAGGAAATTTATTCTTACATATGCCCATAAATGAAGCATGAGGAAAATCATATTGGATAATTAATGAGACAAATATGGGCTGTCTACTCGTGTCCAGTAAACATAGCTCATGAGAGCTAAATCGTCCACACACCATTTTGTGAACCCCAGGAGTTTGTTAATGAGGGGCTAAAGCTCTCCATCGTTAAAAGCATCATTGACCATTGACTGACCAGAGAGGCACAAGTTTAAGACTGGCTAGAGCCGTGTCTTTGCCTTCTGCAAGACAGCCTTTAACTGTGCCATCACCAATTAGGAAACCATGATACTCTACAGTGGCTACCAGGGATCCTTGCCCACAGGAAAGCGAATTCACAACTGATCTAGCTGACATACACAGACGCCATGAATCATGCATGGGACTAATAAAAGACAGTTGTGGTCACAATAGAGGATTTTCTTTCTTTTTATTTAGAAATTTATAGAGAATTAAAAACTATCTGCACAATTGAATGGGTGAAGTAGATAAAGCTCATTGATTGAGCATGACATTTTAGGAACAATCCTCACTAAAGAATAACACAAAAATTACTGTTCTTTTTTTTTCAACTAACAGTATGACTAAGAACATATATGAGCAAGAATGCTTGCTATATCATGAAAGGTTAAGTCCTTTCAGGAGTTTTTGAGTAGATAGGGGAGAAAGTAACATTATCATACCCCCCCCCCCCCCCGCCCATCCACCCTGGTCAAAATTTCATTCGTGGACCAGAAACATTGATCTTTAAACCAGGACTGTGACTTCATGAATGCACACAAATATTAAAAAGTTCAAATTAGGCTCTTACAAAAAAGTTGATGTTCGGCACAGGGGCAATAGAGGAAGCTTTAGTCACTATGGGGGTGTATCATCTTACTGGATCAGCAGTCCCACATCCTAAAACAGAGTGTGTACTGGGATTACCACCTTCAGGAATGGCAATGTATGGCAACTGCTCTGATTTATGGAAGTAAACTGAGAGTGTGTTCAATGTCCAGTTTCAAATTTATACGCCAACATGAATCATGATACAAAACGCAATTACAAAACGCTGATATAAAGAGAAACAAAGTGTGTGTTCATTGTCCCCCATCCCCGGTCGTTAAAGTAAACGTGTTTCAAATCTCGATTCGGAGGAAAATTTAAACGCTGAAAAAGATGCGCTTTGAAACACAATCAGCTTCAATTTTACGACCTTGAGCGTCGCGATTGCAACGAAATGCGACACTGAACAGGATTGAGTTTTCAAACGTGTTTAAATGTGCTCTCGCAATGGAAGCTTCCGGTGCAAGTGAAAAAAGGAGAAGATGTTTGTTTTTTGAGAGCGGGGAAATTAAAGACAATGGAAATATAATCAGCTTTAAATTTTTGACACTGAACGGTGCACCGCTGATCACGTTTGTGTTTGTGTTTTGTAATTGCGTTTTGTATCATGATTCATGTTGGCGTATAAATTTGAAACTGGACATTGAACACACCCTATGATTCAGATTTATAGCTTTTTCACACAAGAGATTTACACCTCATGAAAAGAAAAAATAGAGAGGTTGGGCATGTCTGCCAAATATCCAGCTAGATCTAGATCACAATTCATAAAAAAATTATGGTAAAATTATGGTTAATTGTAGTCATTGGTAACCAGGACGGCCGGTTGTTGTGTTGAGTCAAGTGGTATTTTAAGGATGATACACTATCTAGCCCCTGTAACATAAAGAGTTACATTCAATTGCAAATTGATAATAACCAATTAGGATCCTTGTTGAATGGACTTGTTGCATAAACGTCAATATCAACCAATCAGAATGGCTGTTTCAATTTTGCAATCAGTCCTATCACTTTATGCTACTAGACACATGTCCCAGAAAGGCTTGCAAATATGTAGACATGTCTGTTATCATCAATGGTAAGTTATAATGCAACAGGGCAATGATGTTTGATGTAGTAGTAGAAGTAGTAAGCTTACCTCAGAGTAGTCATCCCTCTCTGATGCCAGTCTGCGTAAATGGTTGATCATGTTCTTAGAGACAATCTCCTTCTGAGCCTGGTCTAGATCACTCAGCTCACCTAGCTCCAAGTTGAATACATTCTCAGAATTGTCAGTCACCTATGAGAAAGGCACAAAAAATTAATATTTATTACATACTTGTAAGTATTATTAAATTTTCTCAGGAACCAGAGTTATTTTTTTCGGAAGGGGGGAGGGGGCGCATGAGAACAAAGCTCCAGTAAATTTTAGTTGTAAAGAAAATTAAATATCTTTAAAAATGGCAATAGGACAGGTCATGTACAATAAGATGCTCTCAAATGTATTGTGAAATTTGTTAACTTAAAATGTTACCTGGTATATGTTCTACATTGTATGTTAACATGTACAGCATAATAGCACTAGGTTTGGTTCTAGCATATTTCTGCATTGGGATAACAAACAAAAAGAACTTTACAATTGAATAAAATATTGAACAGCTTAATGATCCCAAAAGCATTGAAGCATTTATACTCCTGCCTCATCATTAACAGTGATACATTAAATTCATTAGACTTGAGTTTAGGGGTGCATCCGAACATAGAGAACTGCATAATATTGAATAATGACTGTATTCATCATTCTTCCTCTTCCATAATTGCAGGTGCTGAAACATAATACTGATCATGAACCATCATTGATCACGCTCCTTCTTCTCTCAACCCATCATAAAACGGTGTCATGTCATGCATAATATATCACAGACATGGCGGAATCCATCCTCCATCCCTGAGAATAGATCTTCTGATGACACACAGAAGGGCACTATCTAGCTTAATTCGATGTAAAGGTAACGTCCTTCTTGCTCTAATCATATAGGATGGCTTACTCTTTCTCCAGAGATATTGAGCATCCCTAGGAGATTGAGATGGAGAGATGGGGCCTGGGAAGATAAGCAAGATATCGCCATGATAATGCCCATTCCGAGGGGAGCATTTTTACATCGGCGACAAATTGTATTTGAAATGGATGTTAATGATATGCTTTAAGGATGGCCTAAACTAGATTAATTATTAAAAAGCTTGAAAGACCTATAAATCTCACTTAATTTTACAGCTTGATTTCCAGATTGTGTAGATCAAATTACAGCCTATTGTACATTTACCTAAACGCAATTGTACAATCATAAAGAGTACAAATCATTTCAACCCAATGAAAAATTTGAGTGGGTTGGACATTGTAAATATTCTTTATTTTGTGTGATAAGAGTGGAAACAAAAAGTTGAAGGGCAAAAACAATGTGAACTATGTTACCTGACCTATTTTGTACAGTTAAATGATTAAATATGACAATGCCTGCCTAACCTAATGTAGCTATGATTCAATTGACTGCTTAACCCAGTTAAAGGTGCAAAGTCGTAAAAACAAATAAGGAAATAAAACATGGATCAATGCTTGCAAACCTGCAAGCAAACATGAATGTGTACATAATTGGAAAACATCAGTGTTAATCTTCCACAAGGGGATAAATGCAGCCACATCATGTGAATTTGTCATAACCCCCCTGACTGAAAATCTATCCTTTCCTCCACCCTTTTCCTGCAGCATGCTTGAGCCAATTTCCTCTCCTGAGTGACAAATAATTTGGTTTCAACGGCATCTGTTTCGCCAGCCTTGCCCCCGTTATTCCAGGGATGTCATGTGCAATGTTAAACCCCTATCACACCAACTAGTCACAACACTAGAATGGGCATAAAATTACATTAAACCCAATGGCAAAGTATTTGTAAGTATCGAGTCAGTGTGATGGTGTGACCGAGATCATTACACGGCTGTTAAGATTCACCCCCATGGCCATGAATGGATGGATGTACAATAAATGTTTTAAGACTTTAAATGCATACAGAGGGTACGGAGAAGTTAACTTCATCAAGGAAAGAGAACATGCTTATTCCATCTTCAAGTGCCAAATTTTCAGTAACTGAGTTTATAAAGGTTCACTTTGTAAGTTAACTTTGACAAAAAATTCAGTTAAAGGCATCTGCTTTGCCAGCCTTCCCCCATATTCTGGAGATGAAAAGAGCCATGTTATACCCCAATCACACATAAAGAAGTTCTTTTGGGAATCTGTTACGAGAGAGCTATGAAGGGATTTACTAAAAAATGTTTAATAACCTGACTCCACAGCACCCTATCCATAATCCTAAACCCAACCCTAAACCTAACCCTAAATCTACCTCTAATCCTAAGCTTATTTCTAAGGTCTAGAATTAAGGTGTCACAGGTTGTAGAAAGACCCAATTCACTAGCGGAATGTAGGAACGTGTTGATGCTACCTAGTCCCACATGAGCCTCAATACTTTGGGATCATCTGGAATCGTCACCAGCAAATTAATTGTTGATGACAAGTGTGAAGGTAAAGACAAGATATAGAAGGGAAGATAGAAAGAGATCGGAGATTGGGTAGGTGTAAAGAATTGGGGGTGAGGATGGGGGCACTAGCCATTAAACAGGCCTACATCAATGCTCTTCTTTCAAAATTATAATTTACCAGGAAGATAAAATACAGAACTTGAAGACATGTTCAAATGTGTCACATTAATATTAAACATTGACACCTTTCTGTCTCTTAAAGGGGTATCTTAAGGAGTTGCCAACCCAGGAAAACAAAGTAAATCTGCACAGTGCCAAATTCAGAGGGATAGTATTTCCTACTCCATTTCAGTAGGTATGATGCATTATCTTTTACAATGTACTTGCCTAACAAAGCAGTACACAAAAACTTGACTTCTACTTTTCATGGATTTGGATGGAACCTCTCTCTCTCTCTCACTATTTATGGCATTGTGCAAATTCAATTCATTCGCCTGGGTTCGCAAAGCAGTGAGATAAAGATCCAGGTCAAGCCAGAGCAAGAAAAGTACCTCTTGAATGTGAAGAACAATCTCCTGCTGCACGTCCAGGTCCAGGAGCTTGATTCTTTCGATGAAGAGTTCTTTCTGCTCACACTGGACAGCACATCCCAGCATAAGAAGCAGTACCTTCTGTACCTCCCTCAGAGCTTCCTCAGTGAGTGGCTCCTTGGCTATTGTCAGGATGTTGGGTAACTTCATCACAATCAGCTGGTCCAGCATTTCCTGAAGGAGAAGGAAAAGAAGAAAGATATGTATTTTTTTTTCATTGTAATCCTGAGCAGTAGATCAATGAATTCCTGAATGAACAAATGTTTCCAGTCAAACCGACTGCTATGAATTAATTGCATGATGTAAGCGACAAGGGGACCTACATCTTAAAGCCACACCAGATGGACTTGGTGATGTGAATAAATGCCTCACCAAAGGGCACTTACATGTTTTCAAGCCATGGGTTATCCCATCCAAACAAGACCAACTTGCTAATGTTGCCTCATCCATGTCTCTATCTTTATTCATATTTTATACTGTATCATTCTTTTGAAGTAAATAGATAATTTTCAATTTCCTTAATCTCATTAAAATTTATGACAAGCAGAATATCTCTTCTTTTGAATCTTTCAAAAACACATACATAAATACTTTCGAACATGTAGGTCAGCACTTCATGATATATAAAGCCAAGAATCTGACAGTCCCTTTAAAAACCCAATGAAATGCCACTCATTATAATGCCAGATTATATCACGCTTTAAAGATCCCAATAATTAAATCCCAGGGTACAGAAAATCCAATAACGTACATTACTGGCTCTGCTCGGGACTAGGGTGTATCATCTGATGATAACCAGTCATTCTAAATTGGATATATCCTAAATTGAATTTTCCTGACTACCGGTTTTCTATGTAAAATGTCCTCGATGTTTAGAGTGTGATCAGTGCTCATCAGACGAGCCTAAGCCTAGGTCATTTGATGTTCATTGGCAAAAATGATAATTTGGGAGAGTGTGAGTTCTTCACAACATCGGAAGGTTTCTTTCCACTGCATGTTCATTCAGTAAGCAGATGGAATTGAAATAGACGATGACAAATATACTTCATGAACACTGTACATCACATTGCTAGTAAGAAAGATGACTATACAACATTAGGGATCTCTGCTACCCATGTATTCTGAATGTTCTCATTATGTTCAAAAACCAATATTTAAATGATGACTCATGTTAAAAAGGTCACTTTGCATGTGATTCATGGATAGCTTTTTAGGCATGAAACTCATTTTACATGGCTGCATGTGGGGTACACTGCTGTGCGCTGAGACTACACTGTAAAAATCTGGATAGAATTCAAGTTATGGAGTTCCAAGAGTACATGTGTAAGAGCAGGAAATCGGTATCTGACCTCATGCTTTGTAACACACTCATCCAATAGCCACAGCAGGCTCCTATTCACCAAGTGGCACATTGCGGACAGACTACGCCACAGGAACCCTGTCGTGAAGTACTTCAAAACGACAGGAAGGAGTCCCTCTAAAAGCACTCAAAATACTCCAAGCAATATATTGCCATGACGATATGTAGTCAATGTCTAATATGATCACAAAGATGTTCAAAATCACAATATATGCAAGGCAATTTTAACAGTTTGTGCATTACCTCCTATAATGTGAAAACGTGACATATCCCATAGTAATATGAACATAATATGAGATTTTCCATTAAGTTGCTATCTTGAAATACCTTTCATGGTGTTATATAGGCCTACACCTCCAAACAGGCATCAATTTATTTCCAGACTTCTAGGAAAAAAATTTTTTTATTAAATAAAAAATTCTACTACTAAACTAGTGTCTATGCTGGAGAATACTGGTAGAAAAACATTCTCTAATCGCAATGACATTTGTTTCAGAATTTTTTAAAAACTGAATTTTTAACCATTTGCGCTAATAATATTCAGAATCTTGATCCATCATGCAAACACAGTGTACTGCTCTGAATATAGCAACAATAGAATCAAATGGTCCAGTTAAGTATGAGAAACTCAATACAATATGGATATTGCAGTCTGTATGGCCATACCTTGGCCAGTATTGTGGTTCTTTATGTACGATCAACAGGTGGTAAATGGGGTATGACAAGTGGAAGACGTGAAGGTATGGATCCATACTTGTTTTATAGGCCTATGTATGCATTCCAGTTGGAGCGGCAAAAAAAAAGAGGCTTTTTTGAAATATTCTTCTCTAGAATCTACAAATCCTTTGGAATGCAACATGATGACAAATTCTCTTGAAAAAAAATGGGGGGATGATGAACATAACTTTCAGCAATGCAGTTAAAATGGAATGATATGAACTGTACATCTGCCAGAATGCAGTTCTGTTTTTAAGATGGCATTGCAAATCTTCCTCTAATGTCAAACTGTGAATACAATTGTTTATAAATGCACAAGAATGCATTCACGAGCATGAGCTTCAACTGGGTTTCAGTTTCAGTCATTCATATCATAGATCATGAATTCACTTATGAAACAAATCTATGACAGCCATCCAGAACTGTTGCACACATGCAATGTACTTGCAAGGCCTACATGTACACAGTAATTACCGTTTGATTTTGATCTTCGAACCTGACAAGTTCATTGCCCCTACATACAATGTAGGCCTACCTGTTGAGATTTTTTTTTTGTAATGTATCATTCATTATTCTCATTTTGGGTTTCTACATGTAGGCCTACTTGAAACAAGTATTAATACTGAAATGTTTTTTGCTTTGCAAGGGATTCAATATCAAACTACATTTATGTCCTTCAGAGGCATTATATCACACCACCTATTCACAAGATTGAAATATATTTACTGGGGAGTTTTTAGAAGTTTAGGGGGCACACCCCCCCCCCTTCTTATACTTTATTCATAAAGTAGAAAAGGTGGTAGAAATAGTGGGATATTGAATGTAATTTGGAACAGGAAATATGACAGGACCTGTGGACTGCAGCTAAGTCTGATGATTGATACGAAGATTTATGTTAGGAATGCTACTACCTATAAACACTGGTGGTAAGGTTCCTCTTGACCTCTTTGCAATCCATCACTTTCAGTCATTGACAAAGCTAAATGGAATATTATCTTTTTGAAGTCCTGCTGGTAGAAATTAGGTTAGGTACATTTAACCACATAGCGGCAAATGATCATTCAGCTCTTGCCTACTGGCAGCTAGGAGGGGGCTCGAAGACCCCCCCCCCCCATCGCCCCACCTTCCCATTCAGTACAGGTAGTGCCACAAAACAGAATGGATGTTCCATGCCTGATGAGCTTACATTGATTATTTACTTGCTAGGAAAATTTATTCATAAATTGACAGCCATCCCCCCCCCCCCCCCCCCCCCCCCCCACCTCACAAAATTCAAATCCATGTTCAGGGCCGGCGGAGCGTTTTCAAAAGTGAGGGGCCACAAGTTTGAGAAAAATTCATGCGAACATATTAGGCCTGAATAATAAGGATTTTTACGGGGGGGGGGGGGGGGTTTCGAAATGTGAAAAAGTGCACCTTGGCTTTGTGAATGAGCAGATCATATTCAAGCGCGAAGTCAGGGGTCGGTATAAGGGACTTTTTAGAGAAATTTCTGAGCGCGTACGTAGCGCGAGCCGAAAATGTTGGCTTTTAATTACCTGAAGGTAGTGTATTCTGTATACATTTTGATAATTGTCATCCCATCTGAGACACATTTGCGAGCGTGTAGCGCGAGCCGAAAATTTTGGCTTATAATTACCTGAAGGTAGTGTATTCTGTACACATTTTGATAATTGTCATCCCATCTGAGACACATTTACGAGCGCGTAGCGCGAGCCGAAAATTTTGGCTTTTAATTACCTGAAGGTAGTGTATTCTGTATACATTTTGATAGTTGTCAACCCATCTGAGACACATTTGCGAGCGCGTAGCGCGAGCCGAAAATTTTGGCTTATAATTACCTGATGGTAGTGTATTCTGTACACATTTTGATAATTGTCATCCCATCTGAGACACATTTGCGAGCGCGTAGCGCGAGCCGAAAATTTTGGCTTATAATTACCTGAAGGTAGTGAATTCCGTACACATTTTGATAATTGTCATCCCATCATAGACACATTTGCGAGCGCGAAGCGCGAGGTGAAAATTTTGGCTCACAGTGATGCAAAGGCCGTATATTTTACGCACATTTCCCCCTCTACTCTTATGTATTTTTGTTTGAATTTTGTTACTAGCTAGGTAACGATCCCCTTCATTTAAACAAAAATAAATTGCGAGAGCGAAACGCGAGCAGAAAATTTTACATAACATTTCTTATTTGGGACGCCAGGGATCAGTCAATGAGCTTTTTGAAGAAAAGTTTGCGAGCGCGAAGTGCGAGTCGAAAAAAATTGACTTATAATTAACTAAAGGTAGTGTATTCTAGATTTTGAAATTTGATTATTTAATGACATCCATCACTTCACTTTGCGACGTACATCAGGAATCAGTCTTTCTGAGAGGAATTTGTGAGCGCGAAGCGCGAGCTGAAAATTTTGGCTTATGACACCGTATATTTTACGTACATTTTCCATCTTATTTCTTTTTGTTTGAATTCTTCTATGGGTCAAGATCATCTCAATTTTAACAAAAATAAATTGCGAGGGCCAAGTGCGAGTAGAAAAATTTACATAACTTTACTAATATGGGACATAAGGGATCATCAGTCAATGTGCCTTATTGAGAGAACCTTGCGAGCACGATGCGCGAGCAGAAAAAAAAAATTGGCTTCTAATGAACACGAAGGTAATGTATTTTAAACACATTTTGCCTCTCCTTCCCGTTTTTTTTTTTCTTTCTTTTCCCTTTTTCCCCTTAACTTAGAAAATATTAAAATTTCTGGCAAAAAAGTGGGGGGGCCCGGCCCCCCCAGGCCCCCCCGTCTCCGCCGGCCCTGATGTTACACTCAAATAATCAAGAAAAGCTTCTGAACAAGTTCACATGAGCTGTTCCTACAATGTACCCAGATCTTAGAGGTAGAAGGGCGATAACTCTACACCAAATATAGATTTATAGTCCTTCTGGCTATTTAAAAAGATCAATCTCTGAAATTGGACTTTGTTATTGCGTTTCTGTATATTTTTACAGCTTTGAACTTGACGTATTTAGATGAAGTCACATTCCAGTGGTCTAATGTTTCAGAGATCAGATCTGGGGATGGTTTGTACCCCACTGCTTCCAAAAGCGATGGGTTTCATCAATGAATGTGTAGCTTAATGCTTATCCCTCATCAAGTAAAGAGAAAACTGTTTTCTGTTAACCATGAAATCGCCTTCCACCTGTCCTTATGACATGATGTTAATACACAACGTGATATTTCCCTTTTAAAGCTAAAAGGTGTTATTAGATATCGGCTTTTTCTCTTTTCCTTAAACACAGTGCCAACACCTTCTTGCTTTCACAGGCCAAGTGTTAGATTCTACATGACCCTCTTTTTCATTAGCTGGGGTTTTTTTTTTGTTTTTTTGTTTATAGTTTTTATTATGCTGACCAAATATCCCTGAAATGAATGCAATTAGGCACTGCCACCGCACATCTTCAAATAAAGTCAATTACATGTACATCTAGATCTACATAAAGTAAATGCATATAAATAGGTTCATTATAATCTTCATCAAGATGCTTTTTCAAGGAACAGCCTAGATATGAAGATGTACATTTGTAAGCTGCATGTTTTTTGTAGGGGCTCAAATGTGTTACATGTTGCAATGTTGTGATAATGTATGGATCCTATGAATATCAGACAGAATACCATTAGTATTAAATATTAAAATTGAAGATACTTCTGACTATCGTAACAAAGTCTGTAATTCCTCCATCCCTAATAGTCTTCGTCTTACAATCTACCTGAAACATCTGCTCCTGAGGACCCTACTTAAAATCACATCCTTATTACTTCACAACCAGAATGAATTGTGACTAGCTTAACCCAACAATTTCCCCTTCCATTTTCCTCCATTGCCTCTCCTCATTAACCTTCCTAGTAAATCATTGCTTTACTTCAAAGAGGACCTGTACAAGGTACCTGATCTTTATGTATCCTCCATTATGGAAATAAGTGATCAATAGGAGAGAGATTGAATACTATGAATACAAAAACAGGACACTTCAATTTTACAGACAGGAAAGAAAGTCTTCAAACAGCAGAATACTGCAGGTATACGGTGTAATCAGCATAACCAACTTAAATCTCATTAAAAAAATGAAACATTGTACTATGCCATCAACATTCAATGGAAAAGGACATATTGTCTTCTTAGGACAGTCTTGTCGGCTCATCAAGGAGAGGCTCTTCCAATTCATGAATTAAATATTTTGTGTTTTTCTATTTCTAATGGATAGAGAAAGCCGCAAGTCTGTTGTCTACACTCGGTCTTATACCCAGTCACACAGACGAGCCTAACACTCGGCTGACAAAGAGATTATGGGAAATATCATCACTATAACGCCAGGCTGAAGTTTGGTTGCAGATCCCCAGCTCCAAGATACTATCTTTGAGGGCCTGGATCATAACATTTAGAGTTTGTCTAAATAGGGCCCCTGTTTAATTTTAAGAATCTTGGGGACCAGTGTTCAAAATTAGCCTTTTACCCCAATGTTTACAATGGGGAAGTTTCATCAACATTTTCCATCTAACAGTTGTCAGATCTGACATCTTACTTGATTTAGATTGGCTGAGAAGCATTTTTACTATGGAAACTGTCAGATAGAACAGGACTTGTCAGATGAAACGTCCAAAAAGTCCTTTCATGATAATGGTGCCTGACCTGTGATGTAGTCAGCATTGTGACAGAGGACTGGGTGTACAAAGAATGAACTCCCTATCCCCTCCAACATGCCCCATTCTCCAAGCATCGCCCGATCCTCCAAGCATCTCCTCATCAGCTCCAATCAGTGATAGGCATCGATGCAGAAATGGCTGATGGAGATCAATGCCACACAAATGAACTCAGACAATCTCCTAATGAACACTTTCCCCATCACAGGCTTCCATCTATTTCTTCCCTCACCCTCTATAAAAGATGAACATGAAGAGAGATATCATGAGGTCCCCATTTAAAGCTTTTGAGAGGATTTTATTTGACATGGTGGGACAGAATTGAAATGGAGGCCCTTTGTTTTATTAATGAACGTACAGAAAAGAGCAGGTTTGATTACTTTTACCATAACAAGCTTTCATCTGCATCTTCCCTCACTCTCCATTAAAGATGAACATGGGAAGATTACGAGGTCCCCATTCAACTCTTTTATGATGATTTTATTTGAACAGGTAATAAAAGGCCTTTTGTTTAATAACACTTGCTACCAGCACTTATGCCTGTCAAATTTCTCATTTGCAAGTTGTTTTTTTTTTTTTTTTTTTGCCTGACTTTTAAATAAAAGATAATTAGTCAAAGCTGGCCTACCAATCATCATAAGACCATCCCAACTGCCACTTCTAATTCATACCTATCCCTTGGTATGCTACAGCCACAGCTGTCTAGTATGTGTTCTTGATATATCCCAACCCTACAATACAATGCTGTACAATTAGGGTTGGGCGAATCTCAACTTTTTTTTTCAAACAAGTTGTTTCTATAGTAAAATTCGACGTAGAAACTGAAAATGACAATTATTTTTGCATACGATGACGTCTTACGTCGCTAAAGTGCAAAAAACCAAAATGGCCGCCAAAATAGCGTATTATGCCCAATTATCACACTTCTTATACGTATAAACCACTTTTATTGCGTTTTTATATGGCTTTTGGGTGTCTGGGAACCCAACATGATTAATCCAACAGGATTAATCCTACCTAAGTTGACTGTTAGTGTAGTTTGGTAGTTAGTTTTAGTCAATATCGAGCAAAAATCACCTCATATCAAAATCACTAATTAACACCTATAACCATACTAGGTACATTTGGTCATGATAAAATTGTCAGATTTGAGCTTTTAAACCATCAAAATCCATAAAGAAACGAAATAAAACCGGTTTATACCTATAAAGTGTGTGATGAATGGGCAAAATACACTATTTTGGTTTTTTGCACTTTAGCGACGTCAGACATCATCGTACACAAAAATCATTGTCATTTTTGGATTCTACATCAAATTTGACTACAGAAACAACGTGTTTGAAATAACTTTTCAGAAAAAAGTCATTATTTGCCCAACCCTAGTACAATATATGAGGCATAACAATGGAAGTGGGAATGAACCCTTGCCCAGGGGCGCCTGTAAGAGGTAAAGCAGAGTTCAGGTAGATGCAGATTTATCAAGCGCATAAAAGATTTCCCATCAGCTAACGATGACGACAGGGTCCGTCAGTCAGAGACACGAGGTATTATTCAGCCGTCCTATCTAATTATCATAAAAGTAGGTCAAGAGAGACAGTCACTTGTCCACAACATATAAATATCCTGATTCTGATGCTGGAAAGAGCAACCTAGGCTAACATCACGTCTATTTTCAAGGACAAACCCTTGGTAGTGACGACACAATCAACAGAGTCTGATCTCTAAGACTATATTCTTCACTCCATAAGCTCTATAATCTCCCAACTGAAAAAGTCACACTATGCTCAAGATTTTCAAAGATAGTGAGTCTGTGCTTGTAGACTACATGTACATCATATCAGTATCTAATTCATTTCAAGTACTGGTGATTTGTCATGCATTCCTCCATCTTTCAACAGCAAATCATTTTGCCCTGTTCATTCAACATTTGTTCATCTTTGTAAAATCAATTTGATAAAGGTATTCAACTTGAATCAGTTGAGCACCCCTGATACAAAGATTCAATGCTCATGTCATTTTTCACCGATGTCATATTTGGTGCCATATTACTCAAATAACCACACAGGAAAAAAATGTTGAATGGGTAGCTCTAACTGGTACACTATATAATGAAATCCAAAGATCGCCTTACAAGCCTAAGACCCTGAAATTGGAGTCCATATTGAAAGGATTTTATGGATTTGGATTATATATTACTAGGATCAAGATATGACGAGCTAGAGGGGAAAGTATTCTGATTAAATTTCATACTGAGAAGCCACTTCTCAATTTTTTGAGGTATTTGAGCAGAATATGGTATGTCAGGTTTCATCAACATCATATGATGATTTATTGGAAATACCAGGAGACTATACGTGTAGTTCAGATCATGTTCCTGAATCAAATTTAAATCACGTACATTGTGAAGGGCCTTTTGGGTAGGAATAGATACATATATGTTGAGGCAAATCAGGCAATACACATCAACTCTATAACATACATACATCTATTAAAATGTAGGTCTGCATGTATTTGAAAAACCATAGATGAAAAGAGTCATTAAGAAGTTAGTAAATTACTTTAAAGAGCTGGTTTCAATTTTCATCCCAAGCCATTAATTTAGATATGACTCCTCGTACTTTCGCATTTACCAGAAAGCTATAGCTTTGGTACAACAAATACAAAACACCATCAGAGTCTGTCATTACAAAACTTTGTTACAACATGGCACATTCTGTCTTGTATTGTGCATGTTTTACAAAGCAATATGCACCAAGAAGTATCCCGCTGAACCAAGTTCATCAAAATCTGTAATAATATGATCCCTATTGGTACTCTCTCTATATCCATCAGCTGAATACCAGAAAGACGTCAATGCATTCACCCTCTATCATTGTTAATCCCATTCTAGCTCTCAGAGCTCAGTAGATGATGCCAAAAATTGAGTACAGTTGTAACCTTTAATGATGAGATACCAGTCTTCATCATCATCCTAGGTGCCTATATGTAGCTAGCCCAGGCAAGGGATGAAGAATTGCTTGTTATGTCTGCAAGTGACAGCAGTCACAGCTCCTTACAATAACACAACTCACTAACTGGAAATGTCACATCACATATCACGTATCAGCATGACAACTTGTGCATCTATTCAATATCATCTCCTTTAGTATAGCATGCATGGGGATGGAGGCAAATTATCTTTAATTAACTTCAATTGGATCAGAGAAAATTTGTAATTGAGAGGAATTTGAATGTATCTAATGGCACTTTGGGCACCCCAAGCCCCCTTGCCAGAAAGGAATCCCTATGTGAAATATTAAGATTCCAGTTTATCCAAGATGGTTTTTGTCAAATTTGGCCATTCTTTTTTTAGAAGTACCCCCCCCCCCATTAAAAAAAAAAGAATAATTAATAAGATTGATTGAGTGATGTGTCAAATATATATATATATATATATATATATTGTCAAAATTAAGTTCAGCCAATAGTCCTTGTCTTCCATGTGAGATATGCATTTCACCATCATATGGCATGCTTCAAGTAGACTACATGCATGATGAGGTATATTGAAGATGCAAATCACATTTTCTTGGTTGAAATATATTTCAAAGCTAAGAAGATCTCCACAATCTTTTCCTGCCATCTTCAATTAAATTTCATCTTGCCCATCTCATCATGAAGTGTTTACTGACTGGCTCTTATTCTGAACTTGATCAATAACACTGGCTCCAGACCCCTTCTACTTCTAGACTCATCATCTCAGTATGGGGCGTATGCCACTCAAAGGTATCGTTAAGTTTCTCCAGACAGAACTAACATTCAAGCCCATGAGCAAACATCAAAGGAAATTCATTAATAATTCTAGAAGTACATGTATACATGTAGACACATCCATGGCAGAAGTCGATGACAATATTTCAGATTCAATCTTCTAATTTGTTTATTTGGCAAATTCATCTAGTTCAACTTCTAAAGGTCGACAGATACTATTTGCAACAAAAGAGCAAATATATTTTTTTCATTGCATCAAGTTGATTTTTAGAAAGAACTCCTCAGAAGGATACAAAAGAGATCTTCCTTCAAATCAGAAATCTAAGATACACGGAAAACATAAAGAAATGTGCAAAGAGATATCCGATCGCTCTAGAAATACAAAGCGCTGGGGGGGGGGGGGCAAGCCCTTGTTAACACACAATGGCTTGCCCCCAATGCTTTTTTTCTGCACAGGCTTCCGGCGCCTCTGAATGTATGTGCATATAAAATCAAACAAAAATGACCTTCACTAAAAAAAAAAATGCCCTTTAAGAAAACTGTCAAAATATCTATTAGCAGAAAGACATATCATTATTTCCCATAAGTTTTAAAGATCAAGCCTACAGTTAGTTAAAAAAAAATTTTAAAAAAAGCAAGAACCTACACAGTGACACAGACAGTGCATTGTATGTATATATTTAGCTGTCAAAATTTTCAAATATTTGTATGCAAACAGTCCAATTTATGGGAATTGCTACTTTTGATTAGCAATCAATAACATGCTTGACAAATGTCCTAGCAACTCAAACTAAGGTAAACACATCACTCCGTCATCAAGTACAGCTGAATATGGAAACATTTCATGTATTCTTTTTTTTTTTTTTTTTCCAAGAAGAGTGTGGCATTTCGAATAACAAATACACTGTACACTGAACATAAAGAAAGTGGTTTCAACAGAATTTCTTACGAGACATAAATTAAAAATCAAACTTATGATAACATGCACTTAATTGCCATCATTCCTGAACAAACTAATACAAGAAGTTGCATGAATGTTCCAAGGAGTTTATTTTCATTTGAATAAAAGTTTATTTTCATTGGGTAATGGTTACATTTGAGGCACTCCTGGAGGCATTTACAATGTGCTGGACTGCTTTTCATATAAACACTTGTTCATGACTGATGGCAAATTACCACAGTGGTGCCAGACACATCACTCTTCCTATTGACATTGATCTCGAGAATGATAAATGTTTTCCTGTACAGAATACTATTATCGACCGGTCTCTGTCCTCTGTTACAGGTAGGCCTAAATGTTTGGAATAGGATATTTGTAGTTTTAACTACAAATATCAAAGTACAATAATAGACTTAAAAGTCTATTATTGTACTTACCCCATGCTAATGCTTGTTTTATACTTCTATAATGCAGGAACACTATCATTGATGAGACGGACTCAACAGCAAAAAGTCAACATTATTCATAAAGTAATGTGAATTGTAACGATCAGTTGGAAGTACATATAGGGCTGGAGTCAACTTGGCAGTGCATATAGAAATGAGGTTATCATTACGTTTTTACAAAGGGTCATATTCAAAGGTGAGTGACATGACATTGGGACTGATAGAAGGGCGCATATCTTTGCACTTGTAGGTTATGAATTGATCATGACTACCATATTATGTATAATGTAGGAGGGGCATGTGTCATTACCACTTGGATTTGAATTTTACAATTGGTCCTGGAAATTATGATTAAAAAAGAGTGTGTGAGTGACACGACGAAAAAAAGACATGGGTTTCTAACCATCATTGGTTATGGTTGAATTTCTGCTCAAGTAGATCTTTAAGGGTACTATAAGTGCTGGTATATCTACATGAATAGTGTACCTCTCTGACATTTATTTTCCTTATCAATCATTCCCTCTCTGTGGAAAATGGTCCACCTCTATGTGTCGTGAGTGACACGACATCCAAAACGTGAGTGACACGACCAGTGCCTTAAATGCAACAATTTGAATAAATAACAAGATCGAAATTACCTGTGTGTGTATGCCACGTTAGAGTAGTCCATGAAAATTACTTTAAGACAACAAAATCTGAAAAAAAGTAACTAGATATAAGAATAAGAGGCATTTAAAGCACCATAGTCCCATATGTGCAAATTCTTGTTTGATCAATTATTCAGCGTAAGAAAACTGGATCACAAAATATTTGAACTTAAATGATTGGTTGTATTGTAAAGAAGCTTTTGTGCTGATTTCAGATCCTAATTTGCATTTTTAAAGGCACAGCGCCACATTGAAATTTCAGCTAAATGTCCCACTTAGTTTGAATATGACCAAAGGTAACATTTACATCTCCTTGGTAGAATAAAATTTGCTGGTCTGAACAAGGCAGTCTACATCTTTCATCAGTCAGTATCTCTCATACCAGCCAGCTATGCAAATATGAATGGAGATGAGAATTGGCGGACTGGAACCCTTCCTGCATCTTTATTTATATTAGAAGGCGACTAGACACCTAACCAGAGATGAATTGCAGATTGTATTGTATTGTATTTATTTATTACCAACATTGCAAAAAATATACATAAACAGAATTCAATATAAATATGCATTTGGTAAATGG
>CALNVZ010000174.1:66627638-66653579 GCA_940671915.1 Paracentrotus lividus
ATTTTGCTCCCCCCCCCCACCCAACCAAAAATAAATAAATTTTTTTTAAATTTTTAGAAGAATTTCTAATGCTTAAAAAAATATAAATAAAAATAGAAATGAAGATTATTGTTCCCATTTTTTGTCCCTTATTGGAATTCTAAAAATATTGAAAATAGCCCCCCTAAAATACAAATAGATCTATATTTTTTCCCCTTTCCACCACTCATTACTACGAGGATCCCAGCGAATTTGACTTGCAAATCAAGTCATGAGATTTAGGTTTGATGTGGTTTAATTTTCATCCTGTTGAATTTTTTCTTCATACAAATTGTAAAATCAAAAGAGTGGTGTGAGTGAGTGAGAAAGCTAACTTGAGTGCATAATCAAGAATGAGGCCTAGATATATTATTTAATTTGTGTGTCTTCCATTGATTGATTTCTTTCTTCACAGAAAATAGGTTTTCAATAAATAGAAAATTACAACCATTTTCATTCCAGCTGCTCATACAAATAATAAAAAAATATTTCGGGCAGCAAAATAATAAGAGTGATAAAATTATAATTTTTGGTGTGTGGGGGAGGGGGGCAGACCTTTTACGGTTAAGCCAAGTAAGGGTAGGCCATACGCAAAAAAAAATACGTACACTTCCCGCCCCCCCCCCCCCCACCCCAGGCAAACCTGTGAGTTACGCAAGGGTATACGCCAAAAAAAAAAAATCTTTACGTAGGCCTACACTTTTGCACCACCCCCAGCCTACGCCAAACCGGTACGCAACAAAAAATTTTACGTACACTTTTGCATCATCCCCCCCCTTACCCCAGGGCAAACCCTCAGGTTACGCCAAGGGTACCCTAACGGGGTACGCGACAAACAAAAAATTTACGTACACTTTTTGCTAAACCCCCTCCCCCGGGGCATACTTTTAAGGTACGGCAATGTGTACATGGAAAAATAAATTATGTACTACCTTGCACATGCCTCCCCCAGGGCAAAACCTGTAGGTACGCCAACGGTACGCGGCAAAAAAATAACTTTACGTTCACTTCACCCCCCCCCCAAAAAAAAATTAAATAAATAAATAGCCCTCCACCCAACAAGAAAGAGGCACATTCTTTTTTCTGCCCTCTTGAATTTTGCTCCCCCCCCCCCCAACCAAAAAAAAATAAATAAGAGAAGAATTTCTTAATGCTAAAAAAAAAATATAAATAGAAATAGAAATAAAAAATTATTTATTCCCACTTTTTGGTCCCTTATTGGAATTCTAAAAATATTTGAAAAAGCCCCCCTAAAGAAAAGGTCCATGGCCCCTGCCAACCTCTGAATATGCTAACCATATTCTTCTATCATACCGGAGTGGCAGTAAAGAATTTTTCGGATTTCGGTATCAATCTAATAAAAAACCAAGGCCTTGCGAATTTTGCCCCCCCCCTCAAGAAACAAACAAAAAGCCACACCCCTTAAATTGCCATGGATACGTACACGAGGTGATGCTTTTACGTACTTAGCGAAATGAGGTCTTAATTGAAGAAAGATAAACAAATAAATAAAAACAATAATTAGCCTTTCTTAGAAATTCTCGAAAGTTTATAAAACTAATCTCCCCCCCCAAAAAAAAGGGGGGGGGGGAGAAAGGGGGAAAAGACGTACAGAAATCTTTATCTGGCCCATAAATGGGGGAGGGGCCGCAAACTGGGCATGGAAGAAAACTTTTCATTCAAACGATCAGGGGGTGGACCCGCTAGCTGCCCCGGCGCGTAGCGCCGGGCGCAGCTAGTATGTAAAAATATTCCTATGTCAAGGACAAAGGCACACACACGGACATAAAGACCCACAATTTTCCACGGTATACATGTAAATCTAAGTTCAACTTGACTACCAATGAAAGCCATTTATCGAATGTACACATGTATGAATACTTCTTTATGGTTATTTGATTTCATAAATCACAAAAAATCTTAAATTTGGTTCTCACCAAATTCTCGGCCAAGGAAAATGGGTTGACAAATGCTGTGACAATTGTGACTGACATATTTTGTACACAAAGAGAAAAGTTCAATTTATTGACTAACAAGCTATATCTCTCAATTTACGACAGATAATCTCTTTTTACAATCTGTGCTGTTAAGCTATTGAATAGTATCTGCTTTCATAATATAACGGGGGCATCATTCATTGTACTAGAGCCCTGGTACAACTTACATATTACTGACTAAAGAGGAGGATTTAGCTTTCTGTAAGTACCTTCTGTTACACTTTCCACTGGTTAATTGACCCTAGTCTTGATTCAGGATTCAATATTATGATTATTCACCCTCTAAAAAATAATTTTAAGTAAACTCATTTCTAATCAACATTGTAATTGGGGGGGGGGATGTGTCTTATGCAGCACATATACATGTAGGCCTACATCAATCTTGAAAGTAGTCCTTTGGAGTAAAAATAAACCAAAATTAGTTCCCAATACTGAATACACATGAGCTGTGTAGTTTGTGCATACATGTAGATTGAAATGCATACAGCAGATGCAACCAATCTCCCTACCAATAAATGCCTCTAAAAGACTGAATCCATCCTAATTCACAAACGGAGCTGGTGAATGAATCAATACCCGGCCCTACTGGCTAACCATGCGAATCAATTGAATACCGGGGATGCATGCAAAGAGCCGAAGACAGATAACGACATTGAGTGGTTTTCACAGTTTTCTAACGATCTTCCGCCATCCCGTTTAATCCATCATTTTTGATGACGAGTCCAGCATCCCAAGATGATGGGAGTGGTGTTGTTTGCAGGCACACACCAATGGTCTTCGCATAGTGCTGAATGTTAGTCTGAAGTACAAGACTACATGTAGATTCACTAAAGTACTTTGGCTACTCTTATTTGACACAGACAGTGGGTTTTTAGTATAGTCTACTCTACACCCTAGACATGGTATAATTTGTGTCAAATTGGAGTCTGTGTTTGCAGACTAGGAGAGGATGGTTGGTAGCCTATTGACTGGTCTGTGTTTGTGTTGAACAGCTGGTAGGGTGGTGGTGGTAGGGTCTTTGGGAAGAGAACAGATGGATGGTCCAGTTTTAGTCCACTCATGACCTAGATGCCAACCACATCCTATACCAATCAACTCATTAAAGATTTACAGAGATGAACTTGAAGAGCTTTGAAATTCAATATGGTGTTCCATTCATTGATTTGCCATCATATTCTGATACAGTATGCACTTTTCCAAACATCAAAAGGAAACTGTTATTAAATTACAAGTTAAATTTCCCTGATATATTCTTTTCCCTCTCTATAAACATGCAATTGAAATGATTTTTACAAGGACCCTGAATTGCACCAGGAATTTCCCTTGCACACAATGATTCTTTAAGTTTAAAAATATGTTTAAAATGTGCCTCAAAATTTAGAACAGCAGGGGGAAATAAACAACATTTTAGCTGTCATCCCCCTTTTTTATTTCAATTTCTATCATTGGATAACCTGGCTTGTGATTAGGTAGACATCATGCAATATTTGAAGATTGGCTTCTATTCTGCAACCCATTCCATATCATTGTACAGTCCTAGTAGTTGTATATTTTTTTCTTTCAATATCAGATCCCTTTGTTCTTGAGCGACTCTTCACCACCATCACCCAGAGGAAGAGAGGAGTCAACATCTGCAGACTTGTCCTTCTATTGAGGCTTCCAATCAATATGTAACCATCCATGATTGACTTGGCATGGCCGCACAAGCATGGCAGTTCCCAATAAAAGACATTTTAACAAGAGTTTGAACGATTGGTAACTGCTATTCAGAGCAGCACTCAAGTGCATGTCCATGCAAGTGACTTTAATACTTGCAATGTATTGTTAGGATCAAATGGCTTTTAGCACTTCAGTTTTGTGACTTGAACGGAAAATGCACTCTTTTAACAATGATAACTGGACAGCAGTTATGAGGCGAAATGTTTGGTATTCTTGATTTGCCGTAGATCTCTTTTCTCATTTCCATTTTCAATCCATTTTGGTTGCAAGGTACTGGATAGTACACACATCAAGAAGTTTTTTAATCTCCTTGGTACTATTACACCTTTCTTACAGGTACAGATAAATTTACTGGTATCTAAAAAACAAAACAGGACAAACATCCTTTGACATGTACAGGTAGTCGTTTCAACAATGTAAAAATTGCTCCAATGTAAAACTTGTAAACATATACAATGTACATTGTACTTTGACATTTGTTAGTCAAATTGACTACATGTACCTGTACTATGTACAGTACATGGTGCAAGAAAACATCAAAGCAAGACAGTGGTTATTTTTCAATAAAGACATGGAATGTTACAGACTTTCGTAATCATGAAAAACCTTTTAAGTTAACCTTAGAGTTACTGTACCCTTTAATACCAATTAAACTTCAAAACTGGTATAAAATGACTAAATACACTTGGTGTATTGACCTTCAAGGAAGATATTATTACATGCTTAGCTACATTTTGAATGTTCCACTTGGCCAAATTCCCAAGTACACAATGTACAAGTACTCTATTACTCAGGCAATTCACACACTAAAAAAAAGGGCCAATTGTGTTAGAATCTCTCTGCAATTCAAACTCAATTTGCTCAGTCTTTGGACATATAAGACTCCAAGAAGTTGTGCAAACACATCCTATAGAGATGTCTTAGAGGGGGTGGTGGTATTGAATGGAACGAGATTGCACACTTGATTAGAGGTGCTGTCTAGATGCACTATTACAAAGACTTGGCAAAGATGAAAGTGCCTTAATTTCTTGGGGGGTCCTCAGATGCTTGTTTCTAATTTGTACTTTAGCAAACACATGACAAGGCAGAGGAGTTTCCAGGCTGAGATGCCTACATGTATATGTACAAAAATTACGTGTTATACATATTTCATCATCATATGGCATGATGGAACCCAGGGTAAGAACACACTGGAAGTGAAATTATTATCTTTCTTCACTGCTTTTAAAATATATTTGAAAGTCCAAAGCACCAGATTACCACTCAACATTTTCATTAGAAACTCCATGGTATACAGGTATTAAGCCTAAATTGAACCCACATATTTAAATACAGAGAAGAAAATATATAAACCCCTCCCAAAAAGTTTCGCAAATCGATTTTGGGCAATGATAACTTTTACGGTTCGCTAAAGTTATTCCTGATTTTCGTACCATTGGAAACATAATTTATTCACCTTTTTATTGATATCATATTTGTAATGAGTGTGTCTTGCTTAAATGCTCAGAATATCAGAATATGGAGAAAAGTAAAACGTCAAATGTTGTAAAATGCACTTTTATTGATCAAATTGAAGTTCTGCAACTCGACTTTAAACTTTAATAACTTTTGGGGTAATTTATTATTTTTATTGAATTTGGACCATTGTCAAGTTCAGTTATTCCTCTTTTTATTGATACCTAATTTTTCATGGTGATGTCACAAACCTTCTGGATGCAAGACAAAGCGAAAGATAATTTTCCGTTTGAATGTTCTGCCACACAACTTTGAACCTTGATACATTTTAATGTGAGTTTTTATCACTATCAATTTTTATAGCATTGAAAAGTTAATTTATTCTTCTTTTTATTGATACCCTATTTGCAATGGTAATATCATGTTTGAATGCACATAATTCATGAATATATAGCAAAGTAAAAAGTGAAAAGTTGCAAAATGCATTGTTGTTGCTCAAATTCAGTAACTCGCAACGGACAATAACACTCATAATAGGCATTCAATTTGCAAAATTTGACTTCTGACTTGTCCTAAGATTCACATGATCTGTGAATACAAGAACAACAATAAATAATACAATTAGTGTATCATCGAAAGTGGAATAAATGAGCTTGAAAATGGTATAAAATTCAATAAAAATTAGAAAATAACCCAAAAGTTACCAGGGCCTAAAGTCGGGATTTGGAATTCAATTTTATCAATAAAAATGCATTTTGCAACATTTGACTTTTTACTTTTATCCATATTCTGATATTTTGTACATTTAAGCATGACACAATCATTACAAACAGGATATCAATAAAAAGGGGAATAAATTATCTTTCCAATAGTGTGAATATCAGGAATAACTAAAGCATATCTGACAAGTTATCATTGCCCAAATTCGATTTGCGAAACTTTTTGGTAGGGGTTTATATATATTTTGCCAGAATAGGTCCCACATAAGCACTAAAAGCAAAAGCCATATTGAATTTGCCCCCCCCCCCCTCCCACCTCCACTGAAAATAATTTTATTTAATGTAGTTGGAAAGTAGATTCATTCTTCAATATAATCCCTGAAATATGACACCATCATGTTCAAGCATTGCTGCAGAGTGTTAATGCTGAATGTTTCATGGATAATATTCCACTCTGAGTGAACTTGACCCCCTATTCTTTATTCAAACCAATACTCATTTCAAGTGGTTGCGTTGATGACATGAGGATTTATGCTGATATTTGGAATGTTTGAAATGACACCAAAGATTCTGTTGATAACCATGTCTTCTCTGAGCCTAGAGGAGATGTATTTTTCTGATTATAATAGCTCATATGTTGCCTCACGTTCAAGCATCCCTATTGAGCAGAGCTGAATGTTCCTGGTATCAGATTTCACTCTTTCACTGCCTGAACTTGACCCCATCCTCCATTCAAAGCAATATAATTTCAAGTGGTTGCGTGGAATACATGGTGATACGTGCTGATATATGGAATGTTTGAAATGACACCCAAGAATCTACAAATAAACATGTCTTTAGGGTGAGGAACACCTGTGAACATGAATTTAACGTACAACTTTCCCGCTGTGATTTCAATCCTTCATCATTATTTTTTTAGAATTATGCTGGTCTTGGAAAATGATAGGCATACAACCAGTGTGAGTTCTGATCATAGTATGGGCCATATATGAATGTATGCCTACTTTACTCTGTGCCAACATGGAGGAAAGAGAGACACGGTGCCAAGTGTTTGGACTCTGTACAAGGGCCAGGTGAGGACAACTCCGCCATGACCTTGTATGACCTACATGTATTGCTATGACAATCTCTTGATCAATGGAGGAAGTACTTATTCTGAGGCCGGGGTTAAATTCCAGGGCCAACTCCCTACCCACCATCCATGCTGCAGATACCATTCATTACATGTCTACATGTAGAAGGGCCAGATGAGGACAACTCCTCCATGACCTTATATGACCTCTTCCATTGAAAGAGTAATCTTCTGATCAATGAAGAAAGTACATGTAGTTATCCTAAGGTCAGGGTCAAATTCCAGGGCCAGCTCCCTCCATCCTTTATCTCCCACCATCAACATACAGAGGAATGCAATGCCTTCAAGGGCCAGATGAGGACAACTCCTCAATGACCTTGTATGACCTATTGCTATGATAATCTCCTAATTGAATGGAGGAAATACTTATTCTAAGGCCAGGGTTAAATTCCAGGGCCAACTCACTCCCTCCTATTCCTCCCACCATCAGCATGCAGATGAATGTAGACACCATTCACCACATAGGCCTAGGCCTACATGTACAAGGGCCAGCTGAGGACAACTCCTCCATGACCTTGCATGACCTTTGGTGATGATAATCTATTGATCAATGGAGGAGGTGGTTATTCTGAGGTCATAATACTATCCATGGTGATGATTATTCCATCTGCTACTCACTAGGCGCTGCTGCACTAGCTCGAGCTAAAAAATAGCACGCCAATCGGTAGATCGGGGAAAAACTAGAAAAAAAGAAGCCGGTCCTGCATTAGCTCAAGCTATTTAAAATTTTGCATTAACGATCTGACCTGACCTTGAACAAACCAGCCCGATGTGTATTGCGCAACTGGTAACTACCGCTAGCGTATACACGCACAGGTGCACAATTTCGTATTTATCTCGAGCTAGTGCAGAACCGCGCAAAATAGCGAGCTATTTCGTACCAAAACCGCAAACCAGCTCGAGTTTTTTTGAAAAAACCTAGGATGACTCGGGCTGGGATTTCAGCCAAATTAGCGAGCTATTTGACCGCAAAGCCAGCTCACCTTTGATTGGGCTAGTTCATCAGATCACAAATAGCGTGCTATTTAAAATAGCTCGAGCTAGTGCAGCAGCGCCTACTCCCTCCCTCCCTCCCTCCAATGCTAAAAATGTATGTACAGTCAGCAGATGGCTTGAGGGGGCTTCAGGATGATTCTCGTATTAACATTCACACCATTACCATTTAATACTGCTTCTGAAATCTCCTCGATTTAATATAGATTCAGCACAATAACTGGGTGTGTTTTCACAATCGTCAAGAAAAGTTTTTCTGCAATTCAACATCTAATTTTATTCTCTGCCCCAATTTTCAACAAACAACAATGTGAGAGAGCAATTCATATTATTTATGCAAGTACTCAATAAACCACCAGACAGTAACTGATTTATAGATGTAGCAACATTATATTAATCTCTTTTCATGCATTTCTTGGTTTCTTTTCATGGATTTCTTTTCATTATTCCCTAATTGCAGTGTTTGAAATGTTGTGTTGAACTGTGCAATAGTCTGAATCAAGGCATGAATACAATTTGGTTTAAACGGAAGTGAAACTTCATTAAGATGATGAGGGTTACATATTTTTTCTTTTATTATTATTATTATTTACTTAATGTGACACTATTCATTAATCACCTTGTGTAAACAAAGGAATTCACATTTCCCTTCATGGCTCAGTCAATAACATAGTTTAGTAGGACATTGCACTTTTGTAACTATGAGATCCCGGGGGGGGGGGGGGGGGGGTTCAAGTCAATGTATAAGCCTACTGGTAATATCCTTTGGAAAGTTCTTTATCAAGTGCTTGTAGGATTTTAAGCTGATGTCCCCAAATATTTAGGCCTACAATGTACCTGCTTTCTTATGTTCAGGTTAAATTTTAACAAATCAATTTGCACAAATATCTACAATAGGTGTTCTTTTGTATGTATATTTTCTAGTGAAATGGAAGAAATGGCTACTTTATCCACCAAGTATAGGTCTAAAATAAACAGAGTATTGACAAGCAATGGCCTTCTAAGATGAAGGTCTATACAAACAGCCTTGGGCAATAATACTCCTGCTAAGATTTATTCTATCAACTGCAAACTATGCAGGAATGTGTTTGTCTAGCTGGAAGGGATGTAGCACCTTTCACCACCCAAACCAGTGACTACTGTATTACCAGTAAAAGAAATTCTAAGTCGAAGGTCAAAATATGTCCAATAACTATATTTAAGCAGTGGTCTACACATATACACTGTACGGGATGAGCACATACATTAAAGTACATGTAAACAGAAATCAAAAGGTTTTTTTTTTGGGGGGGGGGCTATATATCTGATTAAAGAACTTACATGTACATGAAAAATAATTGGAGAAATCAGAAACGACAAAAAGGGAGATTATCTAGAAGGGAACAATATAGGCCTATATTTTCAAAGCTCTGCCTGTACATGTAGTAATCTATCTGCTGGTGTTCAATAATTATATAATTCTATAAAACAATTAGAGTGAAAGTTGGACTTACCAGGTAGAATGACTTGATTTTCTTCATCAAAGAATCCAGGTTCTGTATGCGGAGGTTAATATCCCCATTGACCTCTCCATTGACCCTCAGGGAGGATGTCCTGGTGTCACTATCAACAGACAAAACAAAGAAATAAAAACTTGTTGTAAAATGTCAGTGTTTCTTTTACAGGTACATGAACGCATACTACAATGTACATTGTATCCAGTTTTGTTATTTGTCTGTTATACTACATGGTTGTAAAGTACATGTTAATTAAGAGTTTGTTTCCTTTAATCAAAACAATTTCTTCTAAATTTTCCTTTAGAATGTTAAACAGAAATTCTTAGGAGGGAATTCTCAACTTTATGTAAAACAAAAATCAAGAACTCATGTGTTTAAAAATTTAGGTCGGATAACAACGTCATTGTCAATTGAGTACTGCCATTTCTCCATCAAAACTATAAACATTGGTTCATCAAGTTATGTCAAACTATACACAAAGATGTATTTTCAATTCCTCCTCATCCATCATCACACACTTTCTTCCTGTAAATTGATGTTAGTTTCACAAAACTTGTGTGACAGGGGCAAATCCCCTCAGAAGGAACTTCATGTCAAGAGAGGCTTTACAGCCACACGTCTCTGAGCCAGTAAGTACCAAACAGATCAAAACTATGTGCAAATCTGTGTTTTGGATAAGGCAATAGCTTGCCCGCATAACAAGTAATCCCTTTATCATATCTCCAAGATTAGCACTGGATTGAAATAGCTTGTTTATCACCCAGGAAAGGATTGAAATATCTTGTTTATCAGGAAGGCATGTCTACATTTTGTACATCTCTGGCAGAGATCAGTGCACTTCCATGTCAGAAGCACACCTACATATACATGTAGGCCTACATGTAAACAACATCAACAAGAATTTCTGACCAACAGGGGCTAGGCAAAGTACTTTGTAAACAATATTATTTTTAGTACACTAAATTTACAAAAATCTTAATCCTTTTTAATCTTCACAGAATCCAACGCGCTGTAGTGACATTCCTTATTGTTTAAAAATATTTAAACCTCAAAACAATGTTCCTTGATAAGCCCTTCTGTGAATTAAATTTTATAACAATACAATAACACTTGCAGTCTACATACACAACTACCAGATACTCATAAAAGGACCATTATACATGTAGTAGATATAAAGCTACATGTTCAGGTAGTATCATTATGTCCAATTCCTACATTATTCATCAACATTGTACGCTCCAATGTACCATGACAGTAAAATGTTCCACAATATATAATATATAAAATTTATAATTTGTAGTTATTGCCATAGGCCTACATGTATATATTTTTTGGTTTTTGTTGTACTTTACATAACTGCAGCAGCAGGAGCAGTAGTAGCAGACATGTTTGAACGGCTGGCTGGCAGACTGAGGAAGCCCTGTAACTAATTAATTCTGAATAGGAGAAGGGCCCACGCCATTCAGGCCTATCTCATCATCACATTGTACAGCCTAATATTTACACAAGACACTCACGCAAACAGTCAAATGCAGAGATAATGAAATTTCAGGATTGGACTTGGTAATGATATTGATTTTAGTCCTCAATTTAGGTGGCATCATTGTCGTTCAGCTTTCTTTCATAATAAAAAAAAGGGACTTTTTATTTTCACAAAGTTTCTGTCAGTCCATTGCTTTGTGTTCTGCATGACTGGACAAGAATATACAAACTGGAAGGGCAGTTTCATTAAAATGAAAGTAAAAGTCTAATGAAAATACATGTTAATGACATCTGTTTGTACTTGTACATAGCACAGTCTTTATAGTATTGTGTTGTGCCTTGTACAGTAGGGGAGAGTGGGGTTAGTTGGAACACGGGGTTAGTTGAAACATTGTAATTTTGTTTAACGGCTATAAATATATTTATGCAAATCTACCCTCATGTTGTTGCTATTAGCAACTGCCATCCACCACGTTTTAGACAGCACATGTGCTTCAAGCCTGAGTAAATTTTGTCATTTTTACAAAATTTTTATTATCTCAAAGAAGATCATATATTAAGTTGGCCTGTTTTTGAGTATAACAAGCAGTTATACCAAGCTACAAAACAAAGTTAAATATTAGGCATGTTGTTGTCCCTCTTTTGTGCTGCAAGCTTACAAATGTCAAATGGCAACAAATTAAATGCCTCTTGTCAATAAAATAAAAAAATAATCACTCATTTATGAATTCTAGCTGAAAACACATTTTGTATTGACTTTGTACATGAAATCACGTTTTTGAGCCATTTTCGGTCTGACGGAAATTTTTGAAAATCATGGAACATTGTAACGGTACGCCTGATTTTTGCGAAAATAGTTTTAAAAGATGCGCAAGACTTGAAAGTAAAAAGTCAGTGAGCGGCGCGATCAAAAAATTTCGCACTGTGGATTTATTGCGAAAAATTTCGAGGCGGGGGCCTTTAAGGCACCCCCCCAGGTAAGTTAGGGTTAAGATTTAATGTCATACGTTAGATTTACATTTCACGTGGAGTAGAATTGATATGCAAAAAAATAAAAATCATATAATTCAGTGACGTGTTCCGAAATATTCTTATACATGTATATTAGTGCAAATTGGACAATTTTTATGCAGAATGCTACTTCACAGGACTTAAAAAATATCTGTATGTGAGTGGATGCTATCAAGTGTAATAAAACATGAAGTACAAAAAAAAAATGAACACCAATCTTTAATATTTTAATTGGAATCAATAAAGCAAGTTAGCTGAACCCATGCAATAATGTTGTAGATAGTTTAAATATAATTTTTAAGATACCATGCACAATGTTTCAACTTACCCCATAACATGTTCCAACTAACCCCGTGTATGGGGTTAGTTGGAACACTTGACATGGTCTTGTTGAAGATGGATTTTTTTCCGGAACCATCACTAAGTTTAAGAACTTTATATGGTACATTTGTAGCATACATATATACACACCAGCTGATTGTTTATTGTTTCTTATAATAAATCCGCTTTTGTTTTACAGCCATTTTTGTGAAAAATGTTCCATATAACCCCGCTCTCCCCTATATATTACAAGTACAAAAATGTTTTTTAAATCTCTAGTTTGGTAGTCTTAAATCTAGGGCATTTAAAAAAAATCATAACATCCACCAAAATAAACGGTGTTCTCCCCCATATATTTTGCAGGCATGCATGTACATATCATCTGACTTTTGACCTAAAAATCTATCCAGCCTACAAATGTATATTTTGAATTCCAATCTAGACCATATTTCAGATCACTGAAATTTCTGAAAGGTACAGTAATCACCCCTGTGAGAACACTTGGCATGTAGGCATTGGGATTCACATCAGTAATTCAGCTTGGGATGAAAACAGAGAATGTAGGAATTATCTTGCTCTAGGGGATTCACCGCTTAAAAGTGCACCACTTGCTTACAAGCACAATTGATTTCTAACAGGCATTATAGAGTCAATTGATCGAAATCATTTGCAGTTACATGTATATTGGACATGTGAGTACATGTAGGCCTACATGACAACCCCCTGGTATAAGTGGTTATTTTCGCAGTGACTTTATTTTCGTGAATTTTGCAAGCCAGTCATCGCAAAAATTTCCACTTCAGTATAAGGCAGTATAAGGCTATTTACAGTAATGGAAGTCATCACCAAAATCACAAAATTTTGCTCTCGCGAAGTTCCCCAACTAGTCAAAATTGTGGAAATATCTGTACGCGAAAATATTGGCTTATACAGTAGTGTACATGTAGCAGTAAAGTACATGGTAGCTATATTTGCAATACATGCACCTTCCATACTTTTATTCCACCCCCACCCCCTTTCTTTTTTCTTTTGGCATATGGCTCTATGATGAAATAATATTGTAATATACAATGTAATAAACCAAATAGCGCTCATCCACAATAAAAATAAATAATTATTGCGATTTACTAAGTTAGAATAATACGCCTACCTATCACAAGTATACATGTACAAGTAGGCCCTACATGAATTATGATGAGTAGATCAGTTTTACTCTGTTCCTATGATATGTTGACTGTTGATAACTGAAAGGTAAGCCTATCCTCTTCTTGTAAGAAAATGTTTCTTCTTACATTTATGCCGATTGCATAAATTGTAAACAATATTAAGGACTGGGTTGGAGGAAAATATACAATTTCAAACACGTTCCTGACCCTACATCTAGCATCTGAAGCCCAGAATATTTTCATGTATACAGGTCTCCCATACTAAGTGCGGAGTGAGTCACTCAACCCACTGAATAATTTGCATACCATTATATTTACATGCAGCACAGTCAGACATAAATGTGCTGAACATAATAACAATACTGTACATGGAGAGGAGGAGCGACAGACACTAGAGGGAGGGGGGGAAAAGACATATTAAGTGTAAAGTACATGAAGGCAAACATAAATGTAGTTGGAGAGTGAAGGGGAGAGAGAGACATTAAGAGAGAAGGGGAATGTTGGATTTATAAAAAAAAAAAAAGGGGGGAACAGACTGAGAGAAAGGAGCATCAGATGGACATCTATATGAGGAAAGACAGAGAAACAAACGGATAGGAGAGTACAGTGAGAAAGAAATTGAGGAGTGATAGATTTAGAGAGAGAATGAGGGACAAATAGACAGAAAAATAAAAACGAAAGTGCGATTGTTTGAGAGGAAGACCAAACGATAAGAAGAGGTGGGATTGCTGCTACGACATCTGATACCAATGAATGGAGTAAAATCTCTCACTTGGGCTATAGAATATCCCCCTCCTGGAATTTTGTATACATTTTTACCATTCACTCACACCAGGGTCTTCACTCAAGAGAAACAGAGAGGAGGGATGCAGTGTTTAGGTTTCTCTAAACTAAGATATGCAGATGTTTTATGTACAGAACTGCAAAATTGGAAGAGGCCCAACATAATCCTTGTACATGTCGGGCCTGCAATGTACATTACATGTAGGATTGCAGCATGGAAATACAAGACAAAATGCATCTCCTACATGTATGCTTCTGCAGTTTAAAATGAATAATTCTAGTTTTATTTCTTGAACATTTTGGTACACTGTAGACAGAAAAGTGGGACAGACAGACAGCCAAACAAACGGACAGGTCGGTTGACGGATGGACAACCTGAAAATATTTGGAGGAAAAAATGTATTTAAAAAGCGGTGCCATTGTATGTGTATGTACATGTAGGCCTACACATGCAACAACATGTAGATTCACAGCATTTACTGTTTCCAATTACGATCACACACACACAAAAAAACGAGTCAAACAAAGTCAGGCATTTGTGACTTATCTATCAATATTTGTGATGGTCATTCTTGTGACTAACCGATTACAATGCCATGGTAACAAAGCAAATAATATGGCTCCCTGAGTAATCACCAAGGACATCCAAAGCTCAATATTTGTTAAATTTTTAAGGTTGTAGTACCGACACACCCATCCATTGCAAAATGCATGATTCACTATGTCTGATTTGTCATGGATTGCTTAACACTTCTAAATTAAAAATGCTCCACATAACACTAATGCTTACATGTACACCTATGTAAATATGTAAACTCCTTACTTACAAGAAAATACATTGTATTTACAAAGCAAAGCAGCATTATTACTATTTACTACCAAGGTTGGGCATTGGGTATTGGAACGCACTCTTCCCTACAATGTACAAATCAATAATGCTGAAATAGCACTCCTGCAACCTTTATTATATACATCAAGCCTTTTCTTGCATGAATGATGTGCAACCACCCATATCCTTAGCTGCAGGAATTCCCTTGCAGCGTGAGATGCCGGTAAGCTTCTTTAACTCCCAGCAGTGGCTCTGACATTTTGAGGGATGAAAAATTAAATAAGGAAGAGAATCAGAGCTCATCATGGCTTTAGCACCTCCTGTGAGCCTCTGTCTCTTCACTACCCCCACTGCTGCTGTCCTTCCCAAGTTCTTCTCCGACTGCTGGTTTGCATGGTTAATTCAGTTTTAAAAAACAGAAAAGCAATTTGGTACAGTACAGTATGTGATGATGCAGAACTTTCTAAATATTTTGAAAAAAATTTATTTGGATATTATACATGTAATCTAGAAAGCTTTACATTACATTGTAGCTACAAAAAAAAAAGATATTGCAATATATACAGTCTGTGTCAAATAAAATGGTACAAGTGGAAAATATTTGTTTATAGTATGAAGATTAATCACAATCTGGTATTCTTTGGTATTTTCATAAATCAGAAAAATCAGACTTTCTTCTGCAATTTTTTTCATCACATTTGGTGCTGTAATTTTTGAGATACATTATGTATGACTAGTTTTCTACAATCAAGAATTTTCGCACGCCGTCCCACACCTTGGTGTAGGTTTCGCATAATGGCCATGGATTCAGCACTCCAGAACAATAGAAGTGCGCAATTTCGATTTGTTCCTCGTCGCACAAAATTTAGCTTAACTTTTGTTTTACAAGAGCAAATTATACAGAACGAAGCTCATCAGAAAGGAAAATCTTTTGGCTTTAATTTGACATTATTTGAAAATATTTCACACCTAAATTATTTTTTCCCCGACTGTACCATTTTTTTTTACACAGACTGTAGAGCTACATTTCAAAATTTGAAAATTAAAGAAATTCATTCATGACGAATCACTGTTCAAAACCTATCTTTAATTTATAGTACTGTATATATATGGCAAGAATTTATGTACATTGTATTTCTTATGAATTTATGCATGGCAACTGTATACAAACAGAAAGAAGAGTTGTCTTCTCTCTTTTTCTAAAATTAGAGTTTCTTCATATTTTTTAGGTCTGCATGTCTGCACACTCTGTGGTACATGTAATGCAGCATACATGTACCCTACAATGTAGACCTACATCACGTATGTTCATATTATGTACAACCAATGGGGGAACTGAAGGCGGGGCCATGTTGACAGATACATGTATATAGGCATGGGCGCAAGAGGCCGCTGATTATTTTCTCTTTTTGTCTTTCTCCAAGGTTGAAAAAATTTCTTAAAACTTTCAGTAAAATATCTATTGAGATTTAAAATGTGCTACTTACGCATTAGGTCATGTTATCTCCTAAAATTTCCATCTGAATAAACAATTTTGGTAATCAGGCTCCAAAGGCAATTGAAAACTCATTTCATGATTAACGTACTGTATAAGCCAATATTTTCGCGTCCAGATATTTTCGCAATTTTGGACTAGTTGGGGAAATTCGCGAGAGCAAAATTTCGCGATTTTGGTGATGATTTCACTACTATAAATAGCCTTGTATTGAAGTGGAAATTTTCGCGAAGACCAACTCGCGAAATTCGCGAAAATAAAGTCATCGCGAAAATAACCACTTATACAGTAATTGAAGTAAGGCTACTATCATAATTTGATTTTAACTTTCATCAATTTGTCGTCTTCTCTGAATTTATGTGACTATCTTGTATCTTGGATCTAATGTGATAGTATAATGCGATGTTGCTGTGATATTTGGTAAACATGTATTTTGTGTGCTCTTTTGTAAATCGTCGTTTAATTACATATACAAAATACATCATGTGGGACAATGTATCATTATGCTAACAAGGTCATGCGAGGTTGTCTCACTCCAAGGCTGATTAAAAAATTTAAAAAAATCAGTAAAATATCTAATGAGATTTAAAATGTTCTTCTTACGAATTTGCTGACGTTTTCCCTTTAATCTTCCATCGATATAAACAATTTAGGTAATCAGGCTCCAAAGGCAATTACAAACTAATTTGATAATTTACGTAATTGAAGCAAGCCTACTATCATAATTTGATTTTTTGGAACTTCTAACTTTCAACCCAGTTCGTCGTCTTCTCTGAATTTCTGTGGCTATCTTGTATCTTGTATCTTATTTAAAAGTATATCAACGATGTTTCTGTGATATTTGGCAAAGATGTATTTTGTGTGCTTTCTTGTAAATCGTCGTTTAAGTACATACACAAAATACATAGCGTGGGACTATGCTTCATGAATATTCATTAGGGTTAGGCGTGCCATGCGGCATTGTTCATGTAATGGCATTGTTCAGGTGCATTGATTCTTTACAACATGGCGACCCGCTCAGTCTTGCCGCTATGAACATACTGTGACATGTGCATGTAGGCCTACATCCTGCAAGTTAAACAGGTTCCGGGATAATGCTGTTTTAATTCATTCTACTTTTAATAAAAACTAATTACCAATACCATCCAAATCCCCAGGGTCCTCTTAATGAGATACACAGAGCAAAGTCATACAGTACATGTACGTATGTACAAAATGTTTTAGTATGCAGTATAAAGACAGCATGTACATTGTGTACAGTGTATTTACATCTTGGCTGCGAGGCATAAAGTGGGCTGATGTGAAAAGCAGGAAAGTTGGTTCTAGACATCAGACGCTGATTAATATCTTCCATCTCTGCACAGGAAACCAAGCCATGTCAGTTTGCTTTGATCAGACTTACTCATACCCCACACCTGTTAATCTCACACTACATGTAACAATTCACAATGATTCGTCTCTATCATAGAACAGTTTACTTTATCATAATTTATGGATGGTTCTTTCCTGGACCTACATGTACATATGAAAAACAAATGGTTATTAAACAATGCAGTACAATATTTGGAATCCAGTTTGTATACAAAAGTTGTTGCCATGTCTGGTAAGAATCTGGCAAGCTTCTGGGCTATCATGAACAATCTTTGATAAAATATTTCAGTAAAAAGAATAAATCGGTCTTTAGAACTACATGTACATGTGCAATGTGCTATAAAATTCACGCGTGCTCTCAAAAATTATTTCTCTACACTAGGAACACGATGTGGTGCAAGTGAAAGTGAAGTGAAATGTGTACATTACAACACAAATTTAAATTTCACTCTTAAACTCTTTGCCAGTAAAAAGTTATGATATTCATCAATTATTATAAAACACAATCAATATTGTGGCAAGGTTTTTAGGCTTTGAAGTGTTCATGGTGCAAAGATTTTCACTCATGCAAATCAATAAATATTTGGTGTACATGTAGAGTATACAAATGAAAGCACAGTGACTATTCATATTTAAACAGTTGTTGTGTCATACATCAGTTGGTCGAGTGAGAATAGAAAAGTCTGTGTAAGCTTAACCTTGGGAAATTTTGTATTGTTCAAAACAGAAAAATTACATACTAAATGTACATGTATTACTTGAACATTGTAAATGAAATTAACAACCTATTCAGGCCTAAACTGTAGAGTACATACATGTACTTGTATGTAAATGTGTACACTGTAGAGACCTATACTAGAGTGTATTTAAAGGTTAAAATTTGCCACATACAAATCTAACCAATCTTGGTCAATATTTTTGTAATTGATCACATGATCCTTCTGTAAACAGATCTTGACCACAGCTTCTCCACACTCAGCAACAACAGAGGTCAGCACAGTTTTACTGTACAGATCTGTAAGTACTGCAAATTATGGCAATGTACACATATGTATCAAAGCAATTTTCAAGGGTGCACAATTAGAAGCCAAAGCCGCTTTGTATCATAAGATATAGGCCTACATGTATATCAGGGCTCAACACTTTGGCATCCTTACTGAAAATGTGGTCCTCTCAAATCCCAAAATTGAGGATTTTACAAAAAAAACCTAGTTTGATCAGGACTCACAGTGAAAGAGAAAGTATAGATTGGAGCCCTGCTGACAAGTACATGTATTGACTAAATCTTTACGAGCAAACCAATACTTTCAAGTCACAGATTTGTTGTGACATTTATCTGACTTTATAATTGATATTTGACCCTTGATACTTTTTACTAGGACACTGAGTGAGATCTGTGCCAGGGTAAACAGGAAATTGGATGGGGAAGGCCTGACATATGTCTGTGAGTGAGCTCTAACATGCTCAGGCTGCTAAGAAACTCTAATAATCTAATTATGAATGCAGTATTAGCTCAGGGCTACATTATGTTTGCTGGACAGCTTATCAATCAATGATAGGACATTGTCTTCTGTACAATCAAGCACATTTGGTATGTAAACGTACACATAATAATGAATGTGTACAGCAAGAGCAAGAGCTGAGTACATCATGTACATAAATTTGTAGTTCAAGTTCATGTACAAATATACTAGGCGAAAACACTCCAGTCACCAAGATATCCTGTTCATACAATGTAGACTTTTGGAATTTGTTTAAAATCACCAGTATATTGTATGACTTGGGACGCACTTTTTTTAAATGTAAATTACATTCATTATAAAAACAAAACAATAAATCTTTCACATAGAGCAAAGGAGGTCTGATGCATGAACACTTCATAATACAATACAATGTAAATTGTAGATAATTACATGTAATTGCCTACAATCTTTTTAAGAAAGTTTAAATTGATTCTAAACAATAGCGTTAGCCAAGCACATCTTCAGGAAAATAAGACAAAAATCATATGCACATGTCGTTAAATGGAGTACATGTACATGTATCAGCAGGGCAGTCCTGACTCGGACAGTTTTGCCTCATCTGCTTAACAAATTAGTGAAGCTATCTTTATCTCACTCACATCTGTGCCATGGCATCGTTAAGTAGAACTCCATCGACCAGCTCCATATAATCCAAAGGGCTCCCATCTTTGAAAGTCTGCACCTGTTATATTTAAATGACAATAATTTTGGAAAATGTTTAGGCAAGCTCAGTTGAAGCAATGTTGCAACAAAAAAAAGCAATAGAAAGGAACAAAGAAATGTTATTCCAACATCATTTACAGTGTAAACAATTAGGTTTATAGTTTTGACAGTCCTCATATTTGTCACAAAAGAATAAAATCTTTTTGTAATTTGACATTGGATAAATGACATTAAAAACATTTTTACTCTGTCCAATAGTATCCCATTTTATACGAATGGGAGGCCACAACGTAAACATTCCAGTAGAATCTACTCTCCTAGCAACATACCAGTTAAATGTTTGATTAGATCTATAATTTTCTACATTTTATCTCACATGTAGAACTGGAATAGAAACAGATATTTTGCTAAATCTAGAATTTACGAACTACATGCAAAGTGCTAGAAGGAAATAACATAGTGTACTCATTAGAAATAATAACATGTACATGCAGACCCATCCTTTTCTATTCCATTAATATAATGACAAAAGTTGACATCTATAATATTTTGAAATAGGCTAGATCTATCTCTGTTAGTGTTACAAAATTTATTGCAACTTTTGTCTTTCATCAATTAAAATTAATGTTTTCAAGTTTAGAAATCCTTACGTGGTAAATATTGAGGTAATCTTTTGGCACGTTTTTTAATTTATCCTAGATAAATGTGTGCCATATTCAAACGTCTAGATTTTTGTAGTTTATAAATCAAATATTTTCAAAACCCACTTACCCACACAACCAGTGGGTGCCCCATGAATTCCTCTAAAGATGCAATGGTCGACATCTTTTCACATGTATCCTCATCCAGTAGAAGTATTGTTAGGCCTATCTACAATTGGCAGATAGACTCTAACTGCATTCAAACCCTTCTCTCAGAAGCGATTCGATGACTTCTGCTGAACGACATGACATTCACAGTTGAAACTTCAGCTGCAGTGGCAGTGCAGTTTATATTCCAAATTCAAGCCTTCTCTGACTCCGTAGAATGAAACTAGCACAACTATGATACAGTCTATTATATTACAGAATAACGTTTGAGAGATTGAGAAGAAACGCAAAATTAACTCCTCCAAGAAGCCAGTGTGTCCCACAGTCAGTGGGCACTGAATCTGTGTCAAAAGTAAGCAAGGAATTGTCTGCCTCGTATTGCGGTCAGTCGTCGGGGCAGTTTCGGCCAAACTGAGCGTGGTTGATTGTTCACAGCAGCACGCCGCAGAATCACAATGTGTCCACAGCTAGCTCACTACACAGGACGTACGGTAGTGTATTAAATCCACTTAAAAATCCGAAATATATCTTGCACTGCAAGTCATCACAGCCTTCTCCTGGATATCCCTCATCTGATGATACTACAGGAATGCCAAAGAACGTTAAGACATGAAAATATCCGGCTGAGATGAGTCATCTTGGGCGAGAACACGTTCGCGAATTGGAATCAGTTTCAAAGTTCATGCATATCATCATCATCGCATCGATCGATCGTGCAATTTTTTTATTCATCTGATCTAGCCTGTTGACCAATCACAGCTCGTAAATTTGCATAATTAATGATGACAGGTATACGGTGGTTCATAATGTTTGTCGGAATCCAATCAATGAATTTTAAACAATCTGATAGATTTCTATCAAAACAAAAGCAACAGTATAATGTATGATTATAAATTACTAACTAAAGTAGAAAACGGAGGCAATATAGGCTGTTATAAATGCCTTCAGTTTCCACGTGCATGATTTAGGCAGCACAGCTACCTGCTAGGACAGAATACCCAGGGAGCAAAACCCCATATTTTTGAAGGAGCTGACATGTCGAGATATAAAAAGTAGTCCTATCTAGGATGGTTGTATGGACCCTAACCAACATCGCTAGGGCGGACTACTCTTCAGATCAGCTGCAGGAGGGTCCCTACAGGTGGGGGCGTCCGAAATAGCCGCCCCTTTTACAAAAATTAGTATTCTGAACAAAAATGGTTGAAGCAAAGTTTTAAATACATTGAGTTTGGTATCAAATTAAAGATAATAAAATTTTCTACAACTTGGTACTATTTTTGATAAGAATCATATTCAGTAAAGGTAAAATTGTAAGCGTTAAACTTGATTATTGTTATTTTTTTTTCAAAAAATTAATATTGATCTATTTATTGTTTTACCTCGTGTAATAATCATATCAAGACCTGAAGCGCGAAACTTTTCAGAAATGTGCCCCAATGTATAGACAAGAGTATGTGAAAAAGAAAATGCAATAAACTTTTCCAATAAAAAGATATAACGCTATAAAGTTACGACTGCAATATACGGAAAACGACGTTTTTGCCCCATTTATGTGGAAAACCTATACATACACGTGTAATACCCTATTACAGTGCGCGCATGTGTATTGCACGTCGTGATCTAAAAATTATTACATGAATATGCAAGTTTCCATTAAGGTTTTTAAAAAATGGACTTCTCTACCAATCTGTTGTGAAGGGGGAATTTGTGCTATGCATGCAATATACGCGTATATTTGGCGCATGGAAGAAAGAGCTTCTATGATGATTGCAGTCACAGTTACGTTTGTTGGGTTTTATTTTGCTAAAGGTTGCCTTTCCAGTGAGTAGACAGTGCATCTGAATAATATACATAAAGGCCTATTTATACCGAAACACGTGCCCCCAGAGGCCGCGAGCCGGGATGGGCTGGGGCTGCAGCCTAAACGTGTACAAAAACACAAAAACGGCCACAGGGCGTGCTAGATATAGTGAATTTCTAGCTTGTTCAGCCCCCCCCCCCAATATTCGGCTCAGCCCCTCCACTTAAAAAAAAAAAACGCTCCCCGGCCCTGCCCTCCCCCCAGTACGTGTACCTGACTATAGAAGTTTTTCTTGAATACAAGGCTGTGATCAAACAGATTTTGGATTATAAAAATTTGTATTGTAAGGGTAAAATCTAACAACCTAATATCATTATGATGGATTTATCAGTCAACATGTTGGGGTGATCTACAAAACAGGGCCCACTTTGGGCGGCAGTTAGACATTCTAGTATATACTGTAACTTTTACGTGTCTTTCTAGTTTAAAATAAGGGAATTTTACTGAAATTTTATTTGTTTTTATTTTATTTAATATTTTTCTGAACATGAGAAACAACAAGTCAAAGCCTCGACATGGGTATAAAAAGTACCTGTAATATTTTTTTTATACAACGAACATATGGATGAGACAGTTTTTCTACAACATTTATACTTCAGACCTGTAGAGTAATGATTTGCTTTAGGACCTACTTATCCTATGTAGATGCAGGCTTACCTCAGAACAAACACTTATTAGCACTATTAACTTAACAGTCTGAGGAAACAAGAGATATTTTCTAATTTAGGGTTTTTAAGCGCCATGAGCGCCCAAAAGGCGGACATGTGCACTATAGAGACAAAGTAGTCTATATTGATAAATTATATTATGCCGCTATTAGATTATTATTATATTATTATAATTATTATAATTCTTATTATGTTGATCATCTAATATATAATTATATATTAGCCTGGAGCACGTCACTTCATAGTCTTATGTGCTAATTATGTGATATTATATCATACAATCAAATTATTCAATAACATTCTGCTATAAGGGTTACTTTGGAAATTCGGCCCAAATGAATGGGTGCAAGCTAAAAATCAGTTCTTTTTTTAAATTATTTTTTGTTAAGTGCCCCTTTAAGCATGCATACTCGCTATTCAATGCATGGATGGACACCCACCATTGCAGGATGTGATCAAATTTGGGTTAAGGCATGATTCTATATATGCAAGTATGAAGTCATATGATTATGACTGACAAATGACTCCTTTTTGGTTGGTTAATACTAGCCACATTGAAGAGGGGAAAGAAAGGTTAGACATAGACTTAGGAGACCTCTTTATCATATTTTTTATTTGAACAGGTTCGCCATTATTGTAACCTGCTTTACTGCAATTTTGAGTCAAGTACATGAATTTAGCAATCGGGATATGTGGATCAAACTTGAAAGTAGAGAGGGGGCACAGGGGAAAGGGCGGGCACTTTTTCTTACCATGATGGTGTAGTACTTTCAGCAAGTGGCGTAAAGAGCGGAATATTATAAATTGGAATAGACTGTGAACCAGAACCAGAAATTAGTCAAGAACTTTTTTTTAGCTTTACCGATACCAGTGGCGGATCCAGATTTCATTACAGGAGGACCTTTTTTTGGCCTTCGCGTCATCAAAGAGGTCATCTATAATCAGCCATAGGGGTAAGGTTAGGGGCTCAATAGGCCCGCCTGTCCATTTTTCTTTTCCATTGTTGTGCTAGGGGGGGCGGGCCGCTGGGTTCCCCGAGCCCTCTCAGGACGACACTGTTGATATTCAATTGTCGACAACACACTTGAAATATATTTGTCTCAAGCATAGCAGCAAGCGGAAGTTTGTTTAATTCAACCATGATGCTTGTGACCTCTTCATGGCGAGGTGAGGAAAATTTGGGGTTTGAAAATGTATCAAAAAGTGCTCTTTTTAGATTTTTAGATTTTTAAAATTTCACAAGGTTTTTTTAGAAAAAAAGGAGCACTATTAATTTAGAAAAAGGGGGCACGATATATTACTATTGGAAAGAGGCACATTGTCATGTTTGTGATGCCTGAAAAAGTGGGTTGCACTGTACAACCTGCCCCTCCCCAAGTTTCGCCTTGTATGGCACCCTCCTTCAGCTGGCCTATCGAAACAATCCGAAGAATATCGTTTGGGTCTATACAACCATTCCATATAAGCCATTCACGAAAACCAACGATTTATCTTACCATACGGATACCAAAAAGATACATTGTAAATATATGCAAAATACACTGTTGGTCATAAAGGTTGGATTTTATTATATATATTATTATTTATTACTATTATAATTTTGCTCTGGTTTGAAATCTTAAGTTTTAATCCCAAATCTGTTTGATCACATCCTGTAAGAAAAACTCTATGTTCAAAATGCACATCCAACCAGGTATGGGAGGGGGCAGGGGCCGGAAGCATTTTTGAAAATGGAGGGGCTGAGGCCGAAATGGGGGGGGGGCGGCCCTCTGCGCCCCAAAATTGGTCCCGTGTTCAGGACACACCCCCCCCCCAATCCCATCACCCTTCACAACAGAATGGTCGAAGAAGTCCATTCTTTATTCACCCTTATGGAAACTTGCATATTCATGTAATAATACTTGTTAGATCACGCCGTGTAATTAACATGCGCGCACAGTAATAGGGTATTACACGATATGTATGGTTTTCCACATAAATTGGGCAAAAACGTCGTTTTTCCGTATATTGCAGTCTAACTTTATAGCGTTATATCTTTTATTGGAAAAGAGTATTGCTTTTTCTTTTTCACATAATCTTGTCCATGCATTGGGGCACATTTCTGAAAAGTTTCGCGCTTCAGGTCTTGACATGATTATTACACGAGGTAAAACAATAAATAGATAAATATTAATTTTTTGAAAAAAAATAAGAAAAATCAAGTTTAACGCTTAAAATTTTACTTTTACTGAATATGATTCTTATAAAAATAAGTACCAAGTTATAGGAAATTTTATTATCTTTAATTTGATACCAAACTCAGTGTATTTAAAACTTTGCTTCAACCATTTTTGTTCAGAAATACTAATTTTTGTAAAAGGGGCGGCTATTTCGGACGCCCCCACACTGTAGGGACCTCCTGCAGCTGATCTGAAGAGTAGTCCGCCCTAG
>CALNVZ010000174.1:66654449-66919159 GCA_940671915.1 Paracentrotus lividus
AGGGATGGGGGGGTATCTCTCTCTTTTCGATGTTGGTTAGGGTCCATACAACCATCCTAGATAGGACTACTTTTTATATCTCGACATGTCAGGTCCATCCTACTTGCTCCCTGGGTAGAAAGGGCTCCACCCGACGCCCCACTTTTTTCAAGAAAAAATGTTAAAACTTATGGAAAGTTATACTTTTTCATGTGTTTCAGCCCCCCCCCACACTTTTAGCACCGTTCAATGCCCCTGGCAAATTTGACCTTTACAGAATGAACGTTTCACAAGTTTTGTTTTGTTTTTGTTCATTGTGTTTAGTTTGTTTTCTTTTCTTTTTGGGGTTGTTTTGTTTTGTTTTTTGTTTTCTTGCTAGATCTATGATTGAGTGTGAGGCTTTGAACAGTAGGAAAGATAATTAAGTAGAGGGCTAAAAATATCAAAAATTGAGCTTGGATGAAGGACTTTTCTTTATATACCTTCCTCCATATACATCAATGAGGTAACAACATAATCTCTAGAGGCATCATTGTATTTATAAATAAATGGATATAGTTTTACTTCAGAAATATATATAGAGATAGAACTGGATTGACAATATTGATCGAGAAAAGCGATGGAGAGATATAGATACTGATAGACCTCTAAATATATCATTAATCTTGATATTACCAGTTTTCATATGAATTTTAACCAAAGTTTTGCCAATTGATGGACTTCCTCATTATTCAAAATATATATTCAGGCCTCGTGTGTATATAACGAGATATTATTAAGAAAGATAAGTGCGCATAATTTTATCTTTCCAGAGTAGACAGGGAAAATAATTGCAGATCGAAGGAGCGGGGTTGGGTTTTAACAGGCATGTATCAATCAGATATGATATATAACATGGGGACCAACTTTTTAATGTAAAAAAACTCAGGGGCCGCGGAGCGTTTATAAGTTGGGGGGGGCTGAGCCAAAGGTGGGTGGGGGCTGAACAGGCTAAAAATCACAAATGTATGGTCATTTTTGCAATTTTGTACACAGATTTGCCTGAAAAAAGTAGGGGCTGAATCCCCCCATGCCCATCTGGGACCAACTTTTATAATGTAAAAAAACTCAGGGGCTGCGGAGCAGATTTTGAAAGTGGGGGGGGGCTGAGCCAAAGGTGGGGTGGGGCATACGATAACAGGCTAAAATCAACAAATGTATGGTCATTTTTGCATTTTTGTACACGTTTGCTGAAAAAAGTAGGGGGCTGAATCCCCCCAGCCCCATCTGGGACCAACTTTTTAATGTCAAAATACTGCAGGGCGCCGGAGCGTTTTTAAAGTGGGGGGGGGGGCTGAACAGGCCTAAAAATCACAAATGTTATGTATGGTCATTTTTGCATTTTATTACACTGTTTGCTGGAAAAAGTGGGGTTGGAGGCCCCCAGTCCATCTGGGACCAACTTTTTAATGTCAAAAATACTCGAGGGCCGCGGAAGCGTTTTTGAAAGTGGGGAGGCTGAGCCAAAGTGTGGGGGAGGGGGGGGGCCGCTGAACAGGCCAAAAATCACAAATGTGATGGTCATTTTTGCATTTTTGTACACGTTTGCTGAAAAAAAAAGTGGGGTGACTGACCCCCCCCCCCTCCCCCCACCCCCCCCCCCCCCCCCCCCCCCCCACCCCCCCCCCCCCATCGGCTCCGCGGCCCCTGATACTGGGGTTCAAACCTTGGTCCTGTCATTTGTCGGCTAATTGCAGAAGAGCTGACAATGAGCATAACATTGCTTGACAACTTCATGATTCCGAATAAAAAAATAAATGAAACATGTGCATTAAAAATCGACTAAGATGGCGCTATACCACTTTTTGCTGCAGCTCAGAGCAGCAAGAACTAAGGTAAAGATATAAAAGGACTCAAACCGAACCGGGAAAAAAATTATAATCAGATCATTGGCTATTCTGATAAATTAATTTTGTTCTTGACTTTTGACCATTAATCTACACGATCCTCAATGTAATTGTATAAGAAAGACACCCCCCCCACCCCCCCCCTTCCAGCCAGGCGGTGCATCGTTCCCGGTTTCTCTAGAAAAGGGGTATGGCTCAAGTAGGGGGAAAATCCCGAAAAAATCATTATGGGTCTTTTAGCATTTTTGCCAAAAACCTTCATTTCTTTTTTTATTAGAGGTATTTTTCCATTCTTTTATTTAAAAAATTTATAAAAATCCTTAAATAAGGTCCCGAATATGATCCCAAAACCTGTGAAAATGGGTAATTTTACTGAATCTACTGTACAAGGGGGTAATTAAAGTTGATGCAGCTTCCCTTCCAAAAACGTGTAATAGGAAAGTAATTTTGACCCGGCTTCACCTCCAAAAACCCCAGTAATAGGGATATCTCTGGCCACATGTCATGAGTTGGGTGGAAAATGCGTTACATGTCCAAAAAATTGTAGAAATGTACATTGTCACAATCAAACATCTCTAGTTTCTTTTAAGTCAGACATGTATAAAAGTATATATATATTGAAAGCGGAGATTGAAAGGAAGATGATTAACATATTTTTGTGCCTGTATAAGGTGTGTCATAAAAGCTATACAGAGTGTTACAAGAAAAATGGTTTGAAAAACTTCACAATTTTACCGGCGAATAATTTCTTAATCTTGTCATCAAATGAAATGAATCACCTTGGATTGTGTTAATGAGACGCTATTTTTCTAAAAAATATAAACTTGTAATACAAAATTATTTTTTCTAACCGCGCTACAGGGTGTCAAAAAAAGAAGGAAAATAGTGCAAAAATGGCAGAAATCTTGTCTTTTAGACTTGAATTACAACTCAAACAAAGTTTATTGCAAGTAATATGTTTCCACTTAATTGTGTATTTACATGCATGCAAAGGAAATGGCAAAAAAATAACAATTACTGTTATAAAATTGCATGTGACAATTTTTGATGCCTGCAATGCGTTGTCTATGAGGATGTGTTCATTAAGTATGTTTTAATTGATTAATCAATTGATTAAATGACTTTTGAAAAATGTACTTCACATTTATCTAGAACCACATAAATTCCCAAGAGAATGATATATCACTCAACCCATAAGACCAATTGGCTGCAAAGATATAGCGCAGTAAACAATAAGAAAGTAACAAAAGTGGAAATTCCCTCACGTGCCTCCACCGTAGGATCCTCCACCGTAGGATCCTCCACCCCTTACCCTACTCCACTAAAAGGATCTTTGTATTAAATCCATGAGCATAACGAAGCTGAAACTTCACAGACATGTAGCCTGATAAATTATCTGCAATATGCATTATTGCACAGCTTATGACTGTACATAATTTTCATGCTATGTGAAAAAATGTGATAATTTTCCCTCCAAAATGTAACGCCTCCACCCTTTTACTATACCCCAACTTGTGACACATGACCCTCTATAAGTCCAGAGCGAGAATACGTGTATGGTTGACTATACCTGAGGGAGGGGGGGGGGGCATAATATTCTTGCAATGTAGAATAATGTCATCCGCATTATTAGGCTTATCCTGGGCACAGCAATTTTTCTCGATAATGTGACTTACCCGACATGCAAGCAAAGTTTCTAGGAGAATGTGGTAAGATAAGACGAGCCAATTTTTTACTTTTTGGTTCCCGAGTATATTACTTAGTTAATACAGTTATGGCTTTCATAATGGTAATGAGTACAACTACCATTCTCAGTTTTCTGATATTCAGATGTGAAGCAAGTCATATAGTTCCCTTTCAAAAAAAAAATTGTCATTGGATTTCTATACCGGTAATCCATGTCATGGGTAAGATGATCATGTTAATGATTGGGGTAGTAACTGTTGATCGTAAACTAAGTGCTTATAGTAGCCTAGCATGCAAATGCAAATAAATGAAATAACTAACAAAAAATATTAAAAAATAATGAGCTCCTCTGATCATCTTTGAAAATGTTTTTATTTCAAAAACATGCAAAAGTCAAAGAAACATCGATTAACCTTACAACTATTCTTTTTTTAAGTTGGGATTTAAAAAAAATATATATAGCATTAAGTTATGCCTTTGCTCAATCCCAGATTCAACTCATCCCAACAAAAAATCACATCTTACCCCACAGGCCTACACGTTAAAATATATATATTTTGAAAACTTGATATAGGCTACATTTTGTGTAGTTCTTTGTTTATGTTGATATTCATTGTTTGCTCAAAATTTAATGTTTACATAAATCCACTATGATAATGATCCGTTCATAATAAGCGATTTTGATAAATCCCAAGTAGAAAATCATGCTATTGTGGCCTATCTACAGTAATGGCAAAATGTCATAAGTGTGTCATATCAATTCTACTCCACGTGAAATGTAAATCTAACGTATGACATTAAATCTTAACATAAAGACACGTCCATTATTGAGAGGGGAAACTCAAACATTACATTCATGAGTTTTAGTGGAAATACATGCATCTGCATGAGCGGCGCAGAAAATTATACGGCTCTACATTAATGTCAACAAAACCCGCGCTAACGGCGGGAAGCGCACCGGATTTGACAACTGCATGCAATTATTACTTAGCGTACCAAAAACTCGCCTAAGAAAACTTCCCTGTCGGTAAAATTGGTATTATCAGTCGATCCGTTCGAGGAAATTCGTCATGGACATGAAATAAAATAATTGAACTTTTTATCATTAGTTTCGTAGGTAGATGCTTTCAGACCAGATTGGGGAAAAAAGACATTTTGGCAAGCCTATAACACCATTGTGCTAAAGTTGTAATCAGAATCTTTATTCACATAGATTGATGTCCTAACGATTATTGATATAAATAGTGATCTTGTCACATCTTGCGAAGACCGCCGTCCACATGCTATATGGCATGTGATATGCGCAAATATATGACCCATCGAGTAAAGATTCGTTTGTGATAATGTCAAAGTGACAGGACTTTTTTTTAACCAATCGAAATGAATGTACCATATTTGGAAAAGCTGAGAATTCAAGCTTTTAAAAACTGCTTGATCATATAAGGTGTAATATAATTATGCGTAATCGAGGAAGATGACTATACAGCGTATGAGCTATTTTGAGAGCAAAATTGGCCATATTGTTACAGGAATTTGATCTTACTAGGATTTCGAATTGACTCAAGTGACAGGACTTTTTTTTCCCTTTGCAATAAGTTATTCCTATTTTTGAAAAATTCAGACTCTTAGCACGTACTTATTCAAGTTGATCATTTCTTTGAAAAGGTAGTTGCTCGCCATAATCAAGAAAACAAAGTGAAAAAACAGTGCAATTTTACAAAAAGTCTATGGCCGCTTTCGCTTTGCGTAGAGTGATAGCGCCCTCTTCCCCTTAAGTTTACAACTAGAATTGATATGAAATAAACAAAATAACGATAAACATCTGTCCATTTTTAGCTTATGTCTTTAAAAATATTTTTCCAGTGATTTAAACAGATGTCCTTAGTGTCCTGACAGTTTACAGAATGAAAACGATTTTTTCCCCCCCTCTCTCTCTCTCTCCTCTAATTATATTGAAATTCATGATGGTCTTGTCAGCAGCACTTTGATGCATGGCTCAATTTCCCTTTCCATAGATGGATGTCTAATTTTAATAAAATGTCTCACCGAAACTGATGTGAATATGATTATGAAATATATCTCAACTATTCACATGTGAAGTAGCTAGTAGGCTTAAAATTACAATAATAGACCAGTTTACTAACACAGGGGAGACCGGGGATGGACGTTACAAAATTCACATTTTGGGCCAGATAATTCTAATGAAAGTACCCACACACACCATTTTGGGTCTGTAGTTAGCCTATTATGTTGGCTAAAACCTGAGGCACATAAAACTTGAAAACATGTAAACACTAATTAACAACCTACCCCGTACACGGGGTAGGTTGTTACACCATACGGGGTAAATTGTTACTATATACATACGGGGTAAGTTGACTAAGTGTAAATCTCTTATACCATACTTTTGTTTCAACTTTCCAGTTTCTTGGTATCGTTAACAGTAGATCAAGTAGAGCTCTAGAATACACTAAAGTAATAATAGAAATATCAAAATATTAACACCTGAAAATTGGAACAAAATTACTTTACATGTGTAATGTAACTGGGGTAGGTTGTTACATCGACATGAGGTAGGTTGTTGTAACAACCTACCCCATGGGTGATTTTACACATAAAATCAACTGTAGCAAAGCCATTAGGCAGAATTACAGGGCATGTATTAGTGACATACAATGTCATGTACTATGTCACAATACCAGACTATCATCATGTGCCTTCAGTTGTAAGAACTATTAGAAATTTTAATTTTTGTCAAAAATTCACTTGGAACTGTAAAAAATGGTTTTTGTTGATTTACTTTTTAATAAAACAACGGAGAAACCTCACGACCGGCAGTTCATCACAGCTATGTGTAGGCTATGTATATACATGCCAGTTAGCACAAACTCTCTTGTTCCAACTTAGCACACTGAGAACTGTAACAACTCACCCGTGTAACTTCCATCCCCGGTCTCCCCTATTCAGATTGTATGCATACTTTTTCCTGGCGACATATAGTAACAAGGTATTCAAACATACATAAATACAAAAAAAAAAAAAAAAACAAGGTATTCAAACAACCTGTATAATAAAAGAATGAACTACAATACATGGAATCCAGTTAGCATTATAGTTGTTGCTATACGTCGGGCAAGCCTCTGGCAAGCTTTCATGTTGTCAAGAACAACTTTTGTTTAAAAAAAAGTATGCATGAAATTTGTATATGTAAGTAAACTGGTCTATTGAATTAAGAAATTCTAGAAATGGAAGTCGAAAGTTATTGGACCCAAGATAATTATGATAATAAAATAGGATCATAATAAATGCATGTATAATAGTCTACGAGTATGACTCTATGAGTAAATAATTCTTGTAAATCTCTCTCTGGGTCTCGTCGAACATTACGGTGTAATATTTCATTTATTCATTTGTTATTTGTCGTTGTTTTTTCTTTCTTTTGTAGGGGAACTACCAAAATAACATAAAACACGAAAATAAAATATCATTATGTTCTTGAAGGTACCGTATCAACAGCTGGCGATACGAAATGCAATGTACACGTAATGTTTACGGAAGTACAAAGTTCGTATAGCATTCACATGCACACAGTGTATATATACAGACGGAGCTAGGTCACTGTAGATGCCGGATGCGGCGGTATGCAACGGTGAAATTTTGTTGGCAGTAAGCAGTTCTTGTTGTTGTTGTTGTTGTTGTTGTTGACATTCAAAATAAAATATATGAGTGTAAAGCAATCGAGGTAAATATAGAGAACGATATGGAGGAACAATTGGCTGCTTATCGCGCTAAAAAGGCTAAGGAAATTCGAAATTCTGCTCCCTCAGAGTCAAACACCGGTGGAATATTTGGATCGGGACTGTCACTGTTCACTCGCAATCGCAATCGCAGAAAGGATGCATCACAACAACATGAACAAGATGATACGGTGAGCACCACCAGTGAATTGAAAAGAGATGAAAATAGCAGCAGAGTGAAAGAGGTACGGTAGGCTTACTGCCCTATCCATTTTTTTAAAAATTCAATTGTTTGTTTGTTAATTTGTTTTTGTCCTCAACACATTCCAGATATTTTCCCATGTTTTGTTAGAATCTTTCCATTTTTTGCATCTATGATCGATCGAGTGAAATTTATCAACACAAATTTAAATTTAAGCAAATTATTCTTATTATCTGAACAACAGTTCTTTAAATTCATTTTCACCAGTGTAGATTCTTCCTTTTTTTCTCTCTCTCTCTTATAATCTCTTACATAGGAGGAAGTGAACCCTACAGATGCAGATTCATCAAAGACGCAAATCGCCCCTCAGAGATACTCAAGTAAACCATATTCTTCATTTAACATTGACCCATACCAACTCGCACTAAAAACAATCATTTGGATGGCTCTCTTTGGACTGTTCATTTGCATCGGATTCGGAGCAGTCTACTTTATCCTCTCTCTCTTCTACATCATCTACGCCAACCTGAGGGGGGAGGGGGAAAAGACACCCGGAGAGAAGAGCGCCTATTCTGTGTTTAATCCCGAGTGTGAACGCATCCATGGTACCCTGACAGCAGAGGAGATTCAGAAAGGAATGTTGTATGGGATCGGAGGAGCTGTGAAATAATCCAAATATCTTGTTACTTGTGTAACTATAAACCAGAGTGTGAAAAAATCCACAAAAACTTATGAGGTTGCAGAAGGGTTGTTGTACAGGATGCGAGAAGCCTTGTGGTAACATGTCTTTTATGCAACTATGGACTAAGTGCGCAAGTGTGAACACAACTGTCCTTTCAGCAGAGGAAATTGAGCAGGGAAAGTTATACAGGATTGGAGGAGTTATAAGATAACGTGTCATTTGTGCAACTAAGACATATGTATCCAAAGAGTGAATCTATGAACACATGTAAGGATTCGGAAGAGACATGAGATAGATTTGTGCCATACGAGTGACAGTGACTCTATCCATTCAGCAATAACTACATGTACTTCACTAATACTCAAACCTGTACATCTTAAAAAATTATTTTAAAAAAAAACATTTGCCCTATGCTATGACTCTTTTCAGGCTACTTGGTATTCCATTCTGGTTACTTCCATAAAATCTATTTTGCAAAGCTGCATGTTTTTTTAAAATGAATTTTTTTAGGTATTGCCAATCACATTCATTATGGGTCAAAATTATTCACTAGTCCGTTATGAATCTTTTACTGGAAATGGAGAAAATTGCAATTTTCTCCATTTCCAGTAAAAGATTCATAACGGACTAATATTGTCAAGTTTACTGGATGAATCATAATATTTATGGGTCAACATTGCGTGTGATATTTCTTGCAAATGAATTTAATCCTTCATTGGCATCATTTGAGTGTGATATGCTTTAGTTCCTTGCTGCTGTTGCTGTTGAATACAATACAATACAGTTTTGTAAAAAGCAAATATAACTATGCTTTTAATTGTCCACAACCTATTTTCAGGTTGGTTATATTAATCCCCCCAAATAAGTTACATGTACTAGTCACATCTGTTTGTTACCACTACCGTTATCTGTTAATGATAAGAGCAATGTCAACACTTAATCAACTTAATTCAGAGTTACATGGACAATCCTTTTCTTTTATAACAATACAATCTTTTGCAAATAGAGATAGTACATTATAGTCTGTCAGGAAAGATATAAAGCCCTGAAATATGAATGAATCAGTTATTTCAATTTGGTTGCATGAATTGCGAAGTTTTCCTGGATAAATTTTCGATAAAGGCCAACGCCTTTTCTAATCGTAAAAAAAGCCTTAAAACAGACTTGGTGCTTAATGCATACACGTTCTGTTAAAATTTGATGTCTTAAGTTACAATGTACATGTAGGACTTCTTTCAATCTTGATCATGTTGAATTTATCATATCAATGTCAATCATCATGTACTTTGAGTATCTCTACAGATGGACATATTGTGCATTATGAATATTGTCATTGTTATTATAAATTAATGTAAAAATGTTATCTCTGTTCATATGAACAGTAGTTTTTGCCAAATTAATTTAGTGTAAGTCGAATCTTGCTTATCTAGACCTTCTTTGTCCAGACTCCTCTTTTAACCAGCCGTGTGTTCTTGCCAGCTTCCCTCTTTTATTCTTTATATCACCTAAAAGCCACTTTTTCTCACTTTATACATAGTACAAATGTAGATTCATCTCATTTACATTATTGATCATATATAGTGAGCAAACTCTCCTCTACCACTTGCTCTTTTCTAGCTCTTTCCCACTCTTTTTGGAGAAATCTTGGTGAATAGAAAACCTACGGTCTTGCCGTTGTGTAGCTGAAAAGTCTTGTTTTTTTAAATATATGTTTTGTAATCCTTTTAAAGATGGCTAGAAAATGGAAAATTTTCCCCCTAGGGATTGATACACAAAACGGTCAATTTTTACATTTCTGCACTTCTTGCTCACATACAATTATCCAAAACACCAAGGAAATAGTTACTTTGCAACAAATCATGAAATATTCCTAAGTAACTCTTATATCTGGATGGGCACCACTCCCAACATGGATGGATAAGCGAGATCAACTAAAATAGAATAATACGCTAAAATCAATGTATGAAACTTTAAAGACTTGATACAAGTGTATTTATTGTCAAATAAGATTGTATTTTTCACAAGATGTTATATATTTATTCATGTACATACATTTATTTACTTATTATTGTTATGAATTGATGACACAGAAATGTGGAAATAAATATTTAGCTGGATTCATTTGCAACAGTTCCATTTCAAGTGTCCCCACTTTTTTAAAGAAATTGAATTTAAAACATTTGTTGAAATACAGTAGGCAGTATACATGTGTAAATGCTGTTTGAGTGACACTGATGGATAAATATCACCTACATGTAAAGTCAAAATCAATATTTTTTCAAAGCCCCCCCCCCAAAAAAAAAGGATAAATAAATTGCACTATTTAAAAATCTAAATTACATTACTTTAATTCATTAACTTTAATTCATTAATTCAGCTTTATTATTATACAACTGCATGTATGAGTACAAAAGTATTGTCTCGAATTATAAACCAAAAAAATATAAATAATTATTCATACAAATACATATAACAATGTAAAATTTTTTTTTTAAATTAGACTATGCAAATACACCTTTATGACCATTGAAAATTATGATTTTTTTTTTCTTCAAATCATAAATAAAAAAGAAATAAGTGAACATATAATACAAGAACTGAGGTTTACAGCCCTGTGTATAAAGGCCCAGGGAAGATAAAAAGGACGTTCATAAATAATCTACCACAAGAAAGAGTCTAAAAGACAAATATTTTGACACTGCTGTTGCTAGATGTTTTTAATAGCAATCGGGTTCTTAGAAATAGCATGGGAGCTTTGCCTAACAATCTTTACATAAAATAACAAATGTCTTATACTTCATGATTTTTTTTTTTTTTTTTTAAATGCCAAGCATGGTATATTATTTCATTTCATATTTTTATTATATTAATTTGTTATCTACTACACATGTAAATTTTCTTCTCATTTTTCATATTATAGATAACATATCTGTAAACATATTCTACTGCTCATAATTTCAATATTTTTCATTCATGTACATCAAAACATAACACAAGATTTTATGCATTCTTGGAATGTAAAATACATGTGTACACTTTTGTTCCTTCCTTTTGATCAAAGTAGGAAACAATTAAGTCTAAAAACATATCTTGAGCCAAATCTTTCTCTGCTGTCATAAAAGCATGTCATGAAATGAAATACTGAGAGAAATTTAAATTTAACATACCAAATAGCACTTCATCGGAAACAAGATTGAATACATAATTGATATTTTGATAAACATCATAAAAACACTGCTATATTAATTTCTTTTGTCTTTCATTGTTTTTTAATCTGTGATGTCTATGAGTTCAACTGTGCAAATATTTTGTAAGTTGAAAGATTAATGCTCTAGTCAAAAAGGCAAAGTTGAGGTAAATAGTCGAATAGAACATTAATCTTTTCACAAACTAAAATATTCGCACCATGGAACAATCGAAAACAAACTGTATTAAATAACACCTATACATGTTACTGTTGTTCCGAAGATGTTGACACATGAGGAATTTTTTTAAAGTTTGAAATTGGATCTAGCCAGGATTGTGTACCGTATTTAGTATCTGAACCCTGAATAACTTTAGGTCATTGTTTTTCCTTAGCCAGTACTCATACATTATATCAAGTAATTATGACGTTTGTTCTGTCTGTAGATACCACTCTTTAAATGCGCTAGCAGAATAGTACCAAAAATGCCCACCGTATGCCATATGACATACAATCTCCAGTAAAAAAAATCTTATTACTGTAAAACCAGAAACATTTGCGGCATAAAACTTTCACAAATTGCCAACCATCTACATACTGTACTTGTACAGAGTACAGTACTGTATAAGCCAATATTTTTCGCGTCCAGATATTTTTGCGATTTTGGACTAGTTGGGGAAATTCGCGAGAGCAAAATTTCGCGATTTTGGTGATGACTTCATTACTATAAATAGCCTTGTACTAAAGTGGAATTTTCGCGATGACCGACTCGCGAAATTTGCGAAAAAATAAAGTCATCACGAAAAAAATAACCGCTTATACAGTATTGTACTGACATTCAATTCATTGTGTTGACAAACTTTCGACAGCATTTTACTTCCACAAATCTTGTCTACTCGTGATATTCAGACTGTATCATGCACACAAACATTTCTGGTTATACAGTATACTAAACACATTATTTTCAAAAAGTGAAAATTACCTCATAATGATAACTAGTTTTATCCATGCTCATTACAACAGGAGTAGACTGTATAACAAACAAAGTCTTATCATGAAAGAATTTAATTAGGTCCATTTGTATTTCATTGATTTAAGCCTCTATAATTTTATTGGTCCCAAGGAGCTTGTTGTATTATGTTACAGTTCATTTCAACTTGATGCTGTCTGGTTCACTGCAGCTTCCACTAGTGTACTGAGCTCCTGGAAAACTGGAATCTCTGTGCTAACCAAACCAAGTACCTCAATCTGTAGTACACAAATATGACAAAAGGGGAAAATGTGTAACACTCTATGAAAAACTTGATTCTTTGTTAAAGGGATTGGGTAACATTCAAAAACAAGAGCAATTAGATCAAGATTAAATAAAATTATATTGTTCCAACAGTAAAAACAATCTACTGAAAGCTTCAGATCAAATGGAAGTCATTTACTACCTTAAAACAGTGTAACAAACAATGCCAAGCATACAGCCGAACACCAGTACCCTCTGTTGGTAGCTCAGCAGACCGCTAGAGGCGGGGACTATACAACAGGAAATGCGTGTATGTTGTGCTATGTGGAAAAGCACATGGTTTTATAAACCATCCGGGGTGGGTTTATACAAATTTGAGTATGAAATCATTGATATCTCTAATGTAAAGCAAGCAATTAGCTTGCAATTTTGAAGAGATACCAGACAGATCTAAGTGTTTATAATTATGTTGTCAAAATAAGCTAAATCGAATAAAATGTTATTTGAATATCATTCAATGTTACTGCATCCCTTTAAACAAAATCATTGTTACTTATATATATATATATATATATATATATATATATATATATGATAAATGATAACCACCCCCCCCCCCCTGAAAAAAAGAGAAGAAAAGTTGAAATCCATATATCAAGATCTCTCTAAGAATTTTTGAAAGCATTTACAGTCATTGCAACATCTCTTATTAGACATTAAACATACATGTACAACAGTAGGTAACCAAACACAAGTTTTCTATTGATTTGATGGTTATCATTTACAACTAAAACAAACAAACAAAAAATTACAGACTCTTAACTTAAAAACAAAAGACTAAAATCCATTCCAAGTCTCAACTTTGGAACCAAATATCTTGGTGTTGTAGCTGCTTACCTGTTGAGCATAGAACCTAACATCCAATGCTAGTTGTAACCTGATCTTATCATCATCTGACATGCCTTGGGAGCCTGTTGCTGACCCTGCTGCTGCACCAGTCTTCTTGAGGGCCTTCAACCTCTTCAGACTATCTTCCATCTTCTTGACCGATGTCAGAAGCTCAGTGCTGATGGCCAGATACCTGGATGGATTCAATAATGATAAAATAAAAATCAAATATGATGTTCAGAAGTTCTTTGCTAATGGCTAGATACCTACTTAGATTGTACAAACAATTCAATTCCAATCAAATAAAAATAATCATGTTCACAAGCTCTGGCCAACTACCTGGATTGATTTAACAAACAATACAATTCAAATCAAAAGTATGATCTTAAGATGCTCTGTACTAATAGACAGACACATTGTACAACATAACTGGATGGATTATGTGCAACAATTCAATTTGAATTACAAGCACGATGATAAACTATGTCGGTAGCTCTTTGATGATGGCTAGATACCTACATGGATTTAATTAAAATCAAATTAAAATTAAGATGTTCAGAAGCTCTGTGCTAATGGATTGTCATGAAAATGCCTATCCTAGATGGCGGAGAGCTCCACAGGTTAGACACTGCAAATTTTGTACTGCTCCTGCTGTACTCGCTATTTTCTTTCTCAGTCAAATTATATATTCTCTCCAGCGCTTCAGCCACAAGATCAAAACATACAAGACTCCCACATCATCCCCTGGAATGGCTGAAAGAAAGAGAGGTGTCCACAACTCACTGGTAGCCATGTTAATGAACACAATAGGGACTTACTCTTTGGAGATGTTTGAGATGACAGATAGAGTCCATTCCTGCCTCCTGCTATCTGATAGGATCGTCTGATGGTCTTCCACAAAAGTCTGGAGAGGTTTCAAGGTGCTGCAAACATAGTTGGATGGTTTATTGGGCACCTACAGAGATATTGACAGAAATATTGAAATAAGAATACTACTTCACTCTTAAATATCGGATATTAATTTACAATGTATGATATGAAGTCCCTATGTGCTTCAAAAGAGCTTTAGATTTAATCATCAACTAGGCTCTTTGAATATTGCGGAGGAATCGTTTATGTTTGGTATAGAGGATCAGGTCCATATCACTTACAGTGAGGGTGTGTTTTGAGATTGTCAAAAGACTTGTCTATGAACAGACTTCTATTGATGACTATTGATGGTAATCTGGCAAATTCTTTTTGAAAGCAGTTTAGCTATCAGGCATATTTTAATATGGGTGCTTTTAGATAGATATACCATAGTACAGTTCACTGCCATTACAAGGAGGTGCTCAGAAATAATCAAGTTACATTATTAAATTGAAATCTCATTTAATATGGACACATAAGTTATTGCCACTTCATTACAAAGTGATCTTGTGTCTATGCTCATTATTACTGGAGTGAACTGTATTATTGTCATTATTATTACCTCTCTATTGGTGCGGCGGTAGAGTCTAGGGATGTCATTGGCTCCCTTGAGATGAATGACACATAATGAGCTGACCTCTGTAGTCACATGACCACCAATGGCTTCCAGACGAGCCCTTATTGCTATTGCACTGTCTTCCATGGCTTCTGCGGATGCAAGCAATAATGAATATTCAAATTTTAAGAATAATGAATTAAATAGGGTAAATAGAGTCTGTTGAAGAACACACAGCTCATAGAGAAGAGAGACAGTACGGCAATAAAAGAGTAATATACAGTGAAAAATTCTTGATCATATGAAGCCAATTTCATTGAAAGTAGATTGACGTAATCACTACATTAAAAAATTCAGAGATTGCTTTTGTACAACTTCAAATATGCATGATGCAATATTGTATTACTAGTGACTTTATTTCCTTTATTCAAAAGTAAATCTTCAAATTGATATTAACATGAAATAGCAGTAATATTCTCCTTTTTAACATTATCATACATACCCTCTAGCGCAGTGAAGTCAGTACAGTTGACCAATAACAGCTTTGGCTTGATTTGTTCTTTAAAAACCTCCGCCAGCTGTGCAGAATTTAAAAAATAAAAGATAAAAAATAGAATAAAGAATACTTTTCAAAAAAAAATCTTGTATTGACTAATTACAGATTATCAAACAGAACAACCGACATACCAATTGATAATTATCTGTTAACTGTCTCACTGTATTACACTTTTAATTCATAAGAGCCATAGACAAAACCATGCAAAGAATTCAGTGTGCCATTGTTATTATAGTAATTCTGCCATCAATTATAACTACAATGTACACATTGCTCAACGGCCAATTGAAATTCAGTATTTCATTTTGAAAAAGTTAACATCGATGACAAGTTACTACTAAAATAGCAAGTTTTATGTAACACCACCCTGATGTGTATATGTTGTTCACTTGTTTTGATTCAAGATATTTCAAAAACAAAAATGAAATAAAGATTTAATTCTCGAATAATAATTAAAATCTTTTCAACCAAATGTCCTCCTCTCCAGGCTCAAAGATAATCTCAACATCTTGTTTTTTGGTAGAGAAATATATGATAGCTGTGTGTCAAGCAAACAAAGAAGACATCCCATTATATATCTATATATTTTTTTTTTAAACAAAATGATCAAGGTTCAATACATAATTTTTAAAAATTCCATGTTGTGCCTTTTGTCTTCTCTATGTTACCTTCCCTTCAAGTAGCAGTGCTTTTATTAGTGTTAGTTTACTGTATATGCATGTCACTTTGTCTTTTCTGCTAGGATCAAAAGCTCAGGCTCTTGTTTTACTCAATTTAAAATAAATAATAAAAAATACATACTGCATGATTGAAGTTTTTTTTTAGCCAGTTTCCCTTAATTTGCTAGAGCTCTCGATTGGCTTCAACTATTTAATTCCTCAACCGCTTGAGACCACCCATCAGCTTACTTATTGATATGGAATCAAACCGACCTCCATTTTCTGCATGCTATAGTCATGATAGTATCCAGAATACTTGGTCAAACACACTCATACTTGTTACATGTACCCAGGCGGTGTATGCTGTCTGATTCGGCAAAAAAATGCTTGTGTACTGCACAAAGCCAAATACTAGTAGTTTCAATTAGGAAATAAGCTTTTCTTGCAGTCTCAATGTTGCTAAGGATTAATAAATCCAAACAATAGAATAACAATTATACCGACCCCAGCTGTGATATCATCTATATCAGCGACCATCTTGACAAGCTGTGCTAGAGTGATAGGTGGAGGACATGATGGGATGGGGGATGGTGTAGAACGTTCTCCTCCCTCCTCTTCCATCTTCGTCTCCATGTTGGCTGCTGCTGCTGACTGCTGCTGTCTTTTCTCTTCTGCTGCTTTTCTCCCTTCCTCAGTGATCTGTGTAACAATAATGAGTAAAACAGGTGGTATTTCACTAATTTCTTGCAAAACTACAAATGACTTGAATCATGACAAGTCAAATGGGATGCCCAAAGTTCTTTCTTTGGTTTGATTGTATTTCCTATAATCTCAAAAAAAATTGTTGCAAGAAACATCCTTGATATTCAATATTTTGCTGATAATAATAAGGATAACCAATATCTAAATAATAATTAGTTAACACTATAAGCGCTTAGAAACACTAAGGTGGATATCGTATTAAGCGCTATATAAATGCAACTATTATTATTATTATATCTGCATCTTTCAACTGTGCATGTAGCTAATGAAGTTAAGAATGATTTCAGCATCCTATTTTGGCTCTTCATTCATTTTAAATAGTCTTTGAGGTTGTTCATAACTTACAAATGTCTTGGTGTAACACCCCCTAGCAATGATAGAGAGTAAGAGTATACATGTTTGCTCAGAGTGTTTCCACAAAATCATTCACAATAGGTCTATTTAAAATCAAATGTATCATTTGACAATTTATGTCTCCAAGTAAGTGACTTAATAAGAATACAAAATTGTTAAAGAACTGTTTTTCATGCTATTTAACCTATACAGCAGTATCTGTTTACTGTTTACCAAAGAAGTCTTACCTCAGTGTGGTAGACCTCATCAATCCAGACAGCATATCTAGAGAGGAGCTGAAGGGTTAGCTTCCAGAACCGATGGCACAGCGGAGTCAGGAAGACAGTGTCATGCCAACATCTCTCAAGACACTCCCACAAGACTTGGCTTGCAGAAAGCCGATACTTGGACCCATCTGGGACATATCAGAGTGAAGTACAAGACAAAATTGATTGATTAATAGTTTCTTCTATCTGACTAATTAACTACGAAAGCAATTAATTGAATTGTTGGTAAGCAATCGAGAACCCATAGCTGTCAGACCTATCCAAAGGACTTTGATACAAGGATAAATGTCATACCAAAGTGCACTAGTTCATCAACAGGGTTAAAAGGCCAATGTGAACTATCAAACGCCTCAGCTATCCTCTTCATCAGAACAAACAAATCTCTTGTATGTATTGTAGTTGAGTTGAAGTTTTCGAGAGATTCAAATTGTAATACAGTATTAGATATGTCCTTAAAAGCAAGGTACTGTATCTACATTGCTTCTCTCGCCCGTGAAGAATTTGTATGTAACTGTTCATTACAACATTCGCTGTTATTTTCCAGCGATTAATCTTTTGCGCTGAGAGGCTTCAAAACATAATCACAGGTTCTTAAATTTGCGCTGCATTTACATAAGCAGGCCATTCAACCCATCTAAAACATCCATCAGATGGGATGCTCATATATTCGCATGCTTTTAAATTTGCACATGCCGATCTTTGCGCGAAATCTGCGAAATCTGCAAAAGCAATATACCGCAAATATTTCCACAAGTACAGTATAAATGAATTTTCTAGTCATGTGAACCTTTGTAAATAGGTACTGGCTGAAAGACTTTTTGGAGAGTATGGTAAAGAGTGTGCATGTATCACACCTGAATATTGTGTCCAAAATAAAATATATGCTTTAAAAAAATGCATTATTTTTATCATACCTAGAGGGCCTTTTTTGTTGTTTTGTTACGTTAAAATTGATAAGACATTCAAATGATCTTACCTGGTGCAATGCTGAATGGGGACATCAGAACTGCTTCCAATTGCCCAGCTATTTCTTGAAACCTGACAAACAAACATGATTACATATATTTAAACGTTTTCATTTATCATTACACTGTCCTCATCTTTGAAAGCATGCATAAAAATCACAACACAAGCACTTGAATTCCAGGTACTAAAATTCCAGAAACGGTGTTTAACCACAAGGATAATAATTTGAAGAGATACTAAATTTCATACTGTAATGGAAATTTATGTGGTTTGGGGAAAATAAAGCAATACTGGATTCAAACCTTAGTTGAAAGTAAACAGGAAGACTCCACTTGGTCATGAAAGCACTGTAGGTAGGATGAGACCTCAGACGTCGTACACTGGCCTGCGAACCACACTGACGCTCAAAACCTTCTACAAAGTCTTGTGTCAGAAGGAATTTCTGCAACAGGATAAATGATTGGAAAGCAAATTAACAGTTTGTAACAATTCATACACTACTAATATGCCCGGATGTACATTATGTATGTTTCTCTGCCTACAGGTCTTGCCAAATCTGTTTGGCTTGGTCAATTTATATTCATTCAACCATACAATACAATATGATCATTTGTATAGCACTCTTAGATACTAAATCGTCACAATAAGCTTGTAAGAATGTAACTAATGTGTTACCTCCATTACACTTTACATCTGCAAATACAATTTGAATATCAAGTAAACTTGCCATTTGCTACAATAGGTAAATTCTCTTTTCATTCCATTTATTTACCAACAACACAGGTCATGTAATATCTATATCAATTGATTGGTAAAAGAACCAGATAATAGCACATTTGAGTCAAGCCTGGTGCAAATGGACCTGGTACAGTTGCAACTCACCAAATATCAATTTTTTGCCACTACTTTTCACTTGTTTGTATTTTTTTATTGTAAATTGTACGTGGAATTCTACTTTTCTCTACAAAAGAAACTATTATAACAATTCTGACCTGGTGGAATACATCTGGATTACCAGGGGCAAAGATGGATGCTGTTCTTGTTTCAAGACTGCTAGCTATCTCAGGCCAGGCAGCATTGACTGGGAAGTCATAACCTCTCACTATCTCCTGACCACTGGCACTGAGTTTCATTTAGAAGAAAATAAAATCATTAGGTTGGATTATAATCTGATTAACACAAACATTTCACCAGTACTCCTCTCACTTGCTGCCCAGGTGGCTAGTCTTTTACATGTATGTGTGATCAAGGCCCTCCGTCTACTATCTCTTGCAAACATGTATACTTAACATACTGCTAAGTATGGCTTCTGCTCCTCTGTCCCTTTACCTTTTTTCAGTCTCAATTATTTCTTTGGTGTCTTCAATTTTCATCATGTGCCCAACAAACTGAAGCTCTCTACTCCTCTACCTTGGTACACTGTAAAATTCATGGATATTGTTAATGATACATTCTAATCAAGTTCATAATCATAACAACAAAGCCAATACTGACCACAAACTTGCCAATTGTGGTAGTATAATCTTTTGAACCATTTAGGGACAGTCTCACATGTGTCGCAGAAAGATAATTTCATAACTACTGAACCATTTCATGATCCCATTGCTGTCTCACCTTTGACTTGGTGATGTGACCTTGCGGATGAGGTCACAGTGCTTGGGAATGAAATCCAGGATTCTGGAGTACATGCCTTTCAGACCTTGAGGATGGTTATGCAGGAAACTTTCACTGATGATCTACAAGAGAAGGAGAACAAATGAGATTGCCTTTCTTCTCTCCAATATCAGTGACTGATTTATTATTTAATAATATGATATAAAAATTATCTTAATATGTATTGATCAGTTAGTCTTAGTTTATCTGCACTTATTTCATCTACCATTTAAGAAGTCAGTCATTAGACGAAATGAATATTAGACTTATTGAAGAATCAATTTACAAGGAATGGATTTCCAGCCATGCAATAGTAGACAAAATAGCTTTGAACCAAATGGTATCAGAGCATTAGAGCAATAGGGTAATAGAGTTACCAGTTAAAACTAATTACTGATCAAAAAGCCAATGATGAGAAAGAAGAAAGAGAATTTCAAAAGAAGATCATTAGAGACCAAAGATGGTCACCTACCTCATCTAAATAGGGTTTGACAGCAATGAGTCTGAATAGAGCCTCAGCATCCCTCATCTTGTCTATGGTGGCATACGTTCTCAAGCATTGACGTAGGACATTGGTGTCTCCAGCCTCTAGACCTTCCCTGAAAGATTTCTCAAGGCTGTGCTGCAGGGTTACTGTTATGGCAGCTATCCTCTGTGATAATAGAACAAAATACTGCTTGAAACACTGCTTCCTTGAATGATTACTAGTAACACATTACTTAACTAGGTAACAAGTTTCCTAAATTATCCCTGTCCATAAGTAACTTCCCTTTTAACCTTCGTGTATGCATGTTAGAATGTTGTTATTTACCTGTATATCTTAGCAACAAAATGACTATTGCTAAGTGCAGAGACAGGTCATGGAGAGTAGGGAATGAAAAAGTATTTCCCCATACTTCCTTAAGTCCATGCCTACAAACATGTCCAAAATTAGGAGATGTTAACATCCATATCACATGCTATCTACAGATATAATCATTTCTAGAAAAAGATAAGTGAAAGTGAGAAAGATACATATTTAACTTGGCAACAGTTCAAAGTACATGTATACTTACTGGTCTAATTTTCTCCACCAGGGGTAGCCCTTTGCTCTGGGTCACATAATACTGTAACTGGTTGAACTCTGATGCCACCCTCTCTATTTGCTGGCCACTAAGTTCACTATGAAAACACAAAAAAAATAATGTCAAGTTGGAATATTGCCTGCGTACAAACTGTTACTCCCTCCGGCATTCCATTCTTAGTAAGACTCTCTCTTTCTCTAACTTTGCTCCTTAAAATTGTTGGACCAACTCCAACTTGACCACTAACTTGCCATTTGTGGCAATGTAATCTTTGTGGTCGTTCAAGAATGATTGCTGTTAACATATGGATCAGTTACCGTAACTCTTTAGCACCTAAACCTCCCGAGACCGCCCCTCAGATTACTCACTAAACCGCCCCTGTCTTAAGCATGCTGTAGTCCAGATAGTATCAAGAATATGTCATGAAACATGCCCATACTTGTTGTGGATTATCCACTGGGTGTGTGCTGTCCGATTCTGCACAAAAAAGTATGTTTTAAGAGCAATTCTTATTGAAAAAATATGATTGAAACACAGCATAACACTTTCCGCTAGTCAGTAAACTGACACTTTTCACGCGGTCTCTAGGTGCTAAAGGGTTAAAGAGAATTGCCTGCAGTGGAGATGTTACCAAAATAATTGCAAACTTTCAAATTATTTTTGTTTTTTGTTTTAGAAAGATTATGATGGTAAAAAGGTCCACTGGCAAGGATTGCTCTTTAAATGCCTTAATAGTCATACAACTAAAAAAAAAGTTAAAATATTTTGGGCAAATGTTTTGTATAGGCCAATACATACATTTCTGTGTGTCCCCAACAGGAATGCCCCTTCAAATGGTAAACTCACATGCTAATCTCCTCTTGAGGTTCATAGTCTTCTGTTATCCTGAGAATACCCTCCATCTTCTCCACAGACTTCACTATATTCATTAACCTTTGTAAGCAAGCCTTTGAGCAAAAACATAAAAACATAAATTTATACAATATATTGTTTTAAAAGTCGCATTGTGTAAAGTATCAAGTATAAACAAAGTCTGTTATCCTTAGAATGTACATCTTCTCCACAGACTTCACTATATTCATTGAGTTGTAAGCAAGCCTTCGAGGAAATTCACAAGAATACAAGTATAGTGCCGATATCATAGTTACATTTATTTAGATATTGATTGTAAATTAAAAGGTATTAAAGAAGTCACTGTGCTTAAAGCATTAGTATGTGATTCTTCCCACTGCAAAATGAGATTATTTATAGTAAATATAACATTCAATAAGCATTTATCTCCTTCATGTGACCAAAACAATGATGCACAGAGTCATGTGTGTATAACTTTTACGGGGTGGGTAGTAAATCAAACTAACTTTCTTTATATTTTTTAAACAAATATATTTTGTCTTTTTTTTACAATAATTGCAAAACCAAGCCCTTGCAAATTTTCCCTACTAAGTTCAAAATAGCAAAAAATCTGTACATTAACATTTTTCGCTAGGAATATGTATTTTTGGTTTGTTTTTGTTTTTTTGATTATTATTATCATTCTTCTCATTATTCTTTGAATAGAATACCTGTATGGGAAAAAACAAATGCTCAACGTAAAAGTTATGGTAAGTAGATGATAATTCCATCATCATCTCTACATACCTTCTTTTCACGAGTTCTGTTTCTAGCAGCCATTTTCTCTTCAATATCTTGAATGGCTTCATCAATAGAGCAGCGCACACTCTGTTTAACATAAACGAGAAAATATCCAATTCCCATGATGCTTTTACCCCTCTACACGTTAGGCTTACTCCTACGGACCTTAGCTATGACAGAGATATTTTCAAATCCTGATGAGCCCCTCCACATTCCTTGGATATGACTTCAAGTTCCACTTAAAACCAGTTTACATTGTACAACCTGTACAAGTTGATTCAGTGACAGGTAGTAGGATGGGAGAATTATAGATCTTCAGCTTAAGGTGACCCATATCAACAATATGTGTTGGTAAAAGCTTTTCTAAATGATGTATGTGTAGGTTTAACATACTTATAGAAACATACTTCCAAAATAACAAAATAAGATACAATTTATTTACTAAATAATATTTTGGTTATCAAATATTTACATCGAGAACAACAACAATGAGAGGTAAGTTAAAGATTTTGTGATCTTTAAGATAAAGATTTTGTGATCTTTACAAATTGTGTTTTTTTTTTTCATATCATTCAATCAAATGTTAAATTGGCAAATCAATGTAATATCTTACAGGAAACCCTCTCATTTGATCAATTTAACACATCTCTAAATAAATTCCCTGCCTTTCATATTGAACACATGTTTTAGGTTTGTTTGTTTCTTTATTCCCTGCTATGGGATGATAAATCTTTTTCTTCATGAACAACTTACTTTAATAGGACAGTGGACATTTACTTGTAAAGTAAACATAACACTGTTATGCAGACACACAAAACCAGATACTTACCATAACTTCTTCTCTTAGTTGACCAAGAGGAACTGAAAGATTGCTTATTGCTTTGTCCATTCCAACCTATTAAATAAACATAAATTTTGGCAAACACATTAAAAATTCACGACACATACAAGGGATATGTTTTTTCAGACATTTCTTTCATGCTGCTTACGTGTCAAGGCAGCTAAAGAAAAAAATATCTATCATAAGCAACTTAACTGGACTAAAAATACTTATTCAATTTATTCAACATTAAACAATTGTAATTTGTAATTGTAAATGTAATTTTAACTCTAGACCAGAACTGCACCTTCCCTATTGTAAAAAATCACTACCTTTTTTTGCCCTTACTAATGTCTTTGTTTTTTAAGGGGAGGGGGTTATTGGTATAAACAAATTGTTACTTAGTAATGAAACATACATAATTTTCTTGAACAAAAGTGTTATATTGCAACAAAGTTCTGTGAACTTTACAAACAGAAATGAGGAGATAAAAATGTTTGAAAACAGGTTTGTTTTTTCAAAGCAAATTTAAACCTTATTCATTATATTTTCATGTCAAAAGGTGTTAAATTTACCAAATTTGATGAGAGATTGACAAAATCAGCATAATCTTTATTGATGAGTTCCACCATGGCATTTTTAAGGGTCTTGAAGTAAATGTGCAGATCCTCTCGCAAGGTTTCCAACTGGACATGATGCCTGCATTCTGCTACAAAACTATCCACATCAAAGTCACTCTGTAAGTGCAACATCAAATGAAAGGTGGAAAAAAAATAATACAATTTTACTTTAGCCAGAAGACAATGATTCCAAATTCAAGAATTGTATGTTATAACTTGGACCTCTATCAAAAAATGTATGAGTATGAAGATATAAAATATAAGTCAGGCCTCACGTGGCTCACCTCTTCCACAAGATAGATTATACGACAACCAATGTCAAATTGTCATCAATCAGAATGAACAGAACACAATTTAAGGCCAAGTAAAAAAAGAAAGTAGTTTCTCGTCCGGGTTTTTCGAGAGTAGTGACTAGGGAGATCCTTACTATTTGCTATTTTACTATTTTTTGATATTTTTTAATCAACGATTGTCAGGCCATGTCAGGCTCGATTTAGGTGATGTATGCTCAATACAGAATGAATGTACTGTATATGTAGTACTATTCATATTGTCAAAATGGCAATGAACCTTTTCAACACATTTAAAAGATATTTACATTTGTTACATATAAATGCAGCACCACTAAATTTGGATATAAAAAAGAAATTAACAAAGATTAATTAGAAATAATGGCATAATCTGGTTATAAGTCACCAGTCCATTCACTCCCGTTCATTTCGTCAGTGGCGGAGACATCGTTCCACGCCATTGACTTTGTACACAGTGAGCGAGCAGAGAGGAGACAAATTGGCGGATATAGCCAAAATAATTGATTATCTAATTGCCATGTCAAATCATCTAATTTCTTCATGAGTGACAAGAAAAAAAAATAGTGTTGAAGTAAACATTACACAAAAGGAAGGAAAGAAAATACTTTTGAATTTTAATTATTTTCTCATATATATTTTTTATTTATAAAAGTTACAAGGAGTCTGTAATTAGACTAGTACCATACATAGTAAACTATACGAATGGGCTGATGTTTTGAAAAACAAACTGGCTTATTTCACAAGTTTTGAAGATTTGATTTCAACTGTAAGATACTGTTTACTTTTCTCCAGAAATATATTCCTGATAACATTTACGTCTGATTCGTGTTTACAAACACTTTTTTTATTGTTCTTTTTAAGGGGAGATGTTATGGGGAAATCGCCAGCGTCATAGACAATGGCTAGGCCGCTGGAGCTGGCTAGCTTGCAACACACTCATATCGCACAAACACCTTGCGCTCAAATACTCGCTTACCCAATCGGGCCAGTGACTTTGAAAGAGTTTTCAGCGGCCATAAAAATAGTTAACATCAAGAAAATTGATGCGGCAAAGCCATTCTAAAAGGGGTGCCGGCAGGGATGAGAAATTTTTGGTATTTTTATAGCCAATTTTTAAAAATAGTAAATAGCACCAAAAAAAAAAAATCATGCGGCGGCCAAAATAGACGCTCGCGAGGACAAGCAACTAGCATGACTAGCCTACCATCTTTTTTTACTTGGCCTAATGGCCTTATCGTCGTTTCGGAAACCAGTCGCTCAATTGCTTGTACACAAGTGAATGGGGGTGGAAAGAGGAAACCAATGCGAGTGACTGAATGAAGCGCTGCTGTACAAAGTGAATGGTGGTTTCCTCGATCACGATTATGCCGGCCTAATTAACCCAGGCGTTAACAAGCCTTCCTAAAACTAGTAAAAGTTAGATTAGATCATGTTCGTGGAAGTACAGCCCCGTCTTCTTCGGCAACGCACTTACACTTAGTTATGCATGGTCAATCATAATTGTCGGCAACGGGGCTGTGTATAGTTTGACCGTAGCAACACATTGAAATAAAGGAGTGGGACTGCAGACGAGTAGTCAATTATTATTTGTTAAGACACATACCCTCATAAATATATCCTGATCAAAGCAAAGTGAGGTTTGATCCGTTCCAACTGGTAATAATTTCAACGTCATAGACATTTTGATGATTTTATTTGGAAAATTAGAGCACTTTTAAAACGAAACAAAATATCAGCTCGGCAGTTTTTTCAGCTCCGATCCAAATAGCTTGATCGATATCAGCCACGTCTCAAAAAAAAAAAAAGTCTCACACGATCACTTTTGATATCGAAATTTAGCTTGTGGGCCATTCTTTGAAAAGTGAACCTTTTTGGGACAAAATAAAGTTTTTGCTTTTTTATTTTAAGCTGCATATTCAAATATAGCAATGTCTGAAGTTTCATGAACTAATGTTTTTTCATGATTTTTGCAATAGTTGATGGTCATCTGCATAAATTATAAACATAAATGATAATTATGGAAAAACCGTACATAATATCATTTTTTTAAAACCCTGGCTGGAATAATAATAATAATAATACCGGTTTCTTATTAAGCGCTTTACCTCGGTCATTGGATTCATTTTCGATCCCGCACTTTACAGTGCACAATCTCCACTCCCTGGGGAGCATTCCAGCCGGTCGCCTGTTAGGCGCACACATGCTAAAGCGAACCACATAGCATTCGCAATCCTACCGGGTACCCGGGAATCGAACCCACGGTCTTTGCATTGACAGTCCAGTGATGAGACCACTAGACCACGACACTTCCACATGGATATGCTGACTTCCTTACTTGGATTACTGTCATTATATTATTAACCCCCAAAATAATGTTGTTAAATTGATTTTATTAAGATAATCAACCCTGAAAAAATTAATTGCCCTCAAATGTCACACACGTGACCAGAAAACACAAAAGGTTTATGCCCCGCCTTAACCGTGGCTCTGGTATTATTTTTTTTTCTCCAAAGCTAGATTTAATGTACTTTGCATCTCACCAAATATGAATCCATGACAAATTTTAATTTGATTATTAATAGGCAAACAAATTGGTCACACACGTGACCCAATGGGTGGAGGCGGTCATAAAGGTCTGATTATTTTCACTTTCATTGGCTGAAATTAATTTATTTTAGCATTATTACGCTCCGAAATGGTTCAACAATAATTTTTGAGAAAAAAAAACAAAGAAAAACAAAAGGTCGAAAAAACAAAGAAATACATAAGAAATTCATAAAACAATGAAATACATAAGGAATTTATTTTGATACCAAAATTTTTCCACGTACAATTGTTAGGAATCCTATAAGGATTATGCAAAAAAAAAATTAGCATTCTAGAAGCTTTAGTTTGTCAATTAGAACAAAAATTATGACTTCTTGCAATGCATAAATTAGCATAATTAATTCATATAAAATAAATAAATATTATTTGGGGAAAATTAACAGTGCTTTCGTGTAGTTTACATCGCACACTACCATCGTGCAAATTTTCGGTGCGGTCGCACGATCAACAGCCGAGATCTTATAGGGGGCATCATGGCCCCCCTCCCTCCCCGCCCCACCCCCAGTCTTGACAGCTACCAAAACACCCCAGTGACTGTTTAGAGTTGAGTTCATAAAAGTTTTACCACAGCGGATATAGTAATTGCTCAAAGTGTACATTTATTGCATAATACATAATATATTCATTTTTCTATATACAATTTGCCATAGGTCACACACGTGACCCACTAAAATGTCACACACGTGACCCGACATCACGATATAAAATGATAGATTTAAAAAAAAAAAAATTTCAGAGATGACTCCTATCCAGTGATATTTTATGGTTAGCAGGTCCATAATGTATATCTCACAGCAATAAGAACATTTCATCATTTTAAAACTCACAGGAATTTCAAAATGAAATTGAACTTTCAAAATCATGCCGTTCTGTGAAGTCACACACGTGACCCACTTCTTTTGACCTCTGACCTTGAACATATACATTGTAAATATCCAAAAATATTTCCAAATGATAGCCAACAAAATAGAGTTATAGCTAATTAAAGTCAAGATTATGTATAATTTCGGTCACACACGTGACCAAGAATGGTCCTCGTATAAGAAAAATCGTGCGTTTGATTTTGTTTAATTACAATTTTTTCCGAAAAATTTAATCACAAATATTTTGATAAATATTTTGGGTATGAAATTTTTTAATTTTTGCCATGGCAACCACAAATTGGTAAACATTTTCTATATCCATATGATAAACATTATTGGGATGTTATCAAAATTTTGTTTTCCTTGAAATTGAAGTGAAATATTTTGATTTGAATGGAGCGCCTAAAGGGGGGGGGGCGGAAAATAGGAAGGGAAAGAAAAAAAAAAAGAGGAAAAGAAGGGGGGGGGGAAAGAGAGAAAAATGAAAGAGAATGGAAAATAGAGGGAAAGAGGGTGGGGAAAAGGGAAGGAAAATAAAGTGAGGAAAAGGGAGACTGGGGTAATAATAAAGGGAAGAAGAATAGGAGCAAGAAGAAAATGAATGGGCGGGCGCCATATTTACCTTAAAATTAGGGGCACCATCTTGATGTTAAAGTAAGGTGGCATCATAAATTGATCTTAAACTTAGGGGCCGATAAAAAACTTAGTGAGGGGCTCCAAATTGATTTTACATTTAATGGGCGTCAAATTGACATGACATTATGGGGCATCAAATTTTATCCCTAAAAAATAATAAAAAAAAAAAAAATAAATGATTTTAAAGCTAATCTAGTGTTGTAGTCATGGGATTGAATTGTGCAAGAAACTGTCTCAAAGTGATGGGAAAGGTTGATATCAATGCACATAAGAATTGTTTATTGGTGTGAGGTTTTGGAATCAAGAAAATTATAAGAAATTTACCAAATTCTTCTGAGAGCAACATGCAATGCACTAAAAAAAATGCATGTATGGGACTACATGTACATGTGCTAACATGTTCGGGACTCGAACATATTAGCTTTTTCTGTCATATTATCACTATGAGGGCATTTGAAAAGCAATCCTTTTCAGTGAACCTCTCTACTATAAAATTCTTCCTAATGACCTTGAAAATAATTTGAAAGCTCACAATTATTTTGTTCATTTCGGTATTCAATCTTGAAGGGTCGCCGATTTGATTTTAAACTTACACTGTAAAAAAAAAAAAAAAAAAATACAGAAAAAATACAGAAAAGTGATGTCAGCAGAGTCGCCATACAAAAGTGTAATTTAAAATTACAGTTTTGTTGTAGGCCTAAATTTGTCTTCTAATAATTAAAGAAAGAGAAGAAAAAAATCATTAGAGTTCTACAGCTTTACATATTTGGTTAAAACGGAAAAAAGGTTTTACTTCACGTAATTATTTGCAGGAGAAATTTACAACAAAACTGTTTTTAAAATTACATTTTTTTTAATGGCGACTCTGCAGACAGCAGATTTGCTGTAAAAATACATAGATTTTTTTTACAGTGTATAGGGACGTCATATTATAAACTGCATGATAAACTAAACATAGTATTGAAACATTGAAGATGCTTAAATTTATTTAGCTTCACTGGCTTCTCACTTGCATTTTTTTTCTTTCAAAGCGTATACATCAGATTCATGGGGATTTTTTTTTTCCACCAGGAAAACGCTATTTAAAAATAAGCAAAAATTTGCTTTAATAAGTGCCTTGATATAAAGAGATATTTTTTTAAGCCAGAGAATTGAACTTTCGAGAATATCTAATGCTTTAATAAATCTTTGAACATGCATTTTAGCCGTAGGCCAATGTTTGCCTCATTTGGTGGCAGTGGCCGTGGACCCCCACCCCCTCTTTTTTAGCAAACGTGTACAAAAATTCAAAAATGACCAGAAACTTGTGATGTTTAGCCTACCAAGTTCAGCGCCCCCCCCCCCCACTTTCGGCTCAACCCTCCCCTTTCAAAAACCCCCCTTGATGGGGGGGGGGCGCCATCTTTAAAAGTACACAGGAGTGCCAGAATCAATTCCAGGATGTTTCATCAATTTTAAAATCAATTTAAGAGTGATTTTAAAATAGACGAAACACTTGGGTGTGACATTTTGGAGTTCGTGCATGATTATGGGACTTACTCTTTACATAGGCCTATAGGATATTACTTATTGGTTAGAAGTAGGATTCCTGTTTATTTCGTTCATTAAAGTTTCATATTTCATTTAGATAATTAGGTCAGTGTTAGTAAGTTAAGTAACTCTAAGACAGGAATAACCATCTGTTCCGGGGATTTATCTGAAAAAATCTGACATTTAATAATCCATCCCCTACAGAGAGGTACGTGGAGCCAACGCAGTTAACACGGTAATGAGAGAGTTATTAAGCCAATGAGATAATGTCTTCTTGGTTATAATCCATAGAAATCCCCAAGATATAGAAATCACAATCCTCTGCGATGGTTGAAGATTTCGTCGTATTATACTGTCATTAGCCGAAAGAGGGCTTGTAAGAACCAGTGCATTGTCGAGGGTAATACACAGGCCTTCCAGCTCCTACCGTACCTTATACCGGTACCGGTCGCGAGATGCTGTTTTTCGCGGCGCCACGATCCGATAGATTCGATTCTTCACACACAGTTGTGTGAACGCGGAGATTGGACTCGAAGCTGAACTGTATTTCTGAACTCGAGCTAACATGGAAACATATAATATTGGATACTCACTAAAATGTCAACTTCTTGTGTAAAGGAAACATGGCGAACGTGAAAGTAGCCGTTCGTGTACGGCCTCTGTGTAAAAGGTAAAGTATTTATTTATTTATTATTTAATTATTGACGAACGAAGGCTCTGCGGGGATTGGATCGGATATGGAATGTGGTCACTTTGCACCCCCAGTGTTCCGGCGGAATCTTAGAGCGTGTGACTCCACCAGAACCAGCCGTAGCCTGTCTCCAACAGTCCAAGTAGGCCTACGCTAGACCGAAGGATTCAGTCACTATTTTGGGATTGCATTGGTTAAACACTGAATGCTCACAAAATAAGACAAATTCCTTTAATATTCAATTAATATCCCAAGAACGGTGGAATATTTCTGCCTAGGCCTACGCCTACTATCATTCTCCCAGAAGATAATTTGACAAGCGAAATTTTTGGAGCCTTTGGGGAAACTTTTTCTTGTGTAATTTCATTTGACAATTGGAATATGTTTGTGTGAATGATATTGCTTTTTATAAAATACATGAAAATTGAAGTACATATAATATTCATTGAATCCACAATATACATTTGATTGGCCTTTCCATCTGACAAGATGTAGATCTATGGTTCTTCCCAAAGCTTATTTTTAAAAACTCATACTCATGTAATTATTGTTATTGGAAATTTTGATGTTTTATAGTTATGTACAAGTTGATCTATTGTATGTATGTGACATTACTAAGCATTTCTAGAAAGTGGCAGTTGGTTTTCTTAAAATTTGTTAAATAGTTTGTTTGAAATTAAATTGTAGATTGTCAAATATGAACACAAATCTCTAAGAAGCAATGTAAAGTATATAAATCTGGTTAAGAATTTAAAACTTAAACAACATAATGTCTATACATTATACACTACATATGAGGTCATGGGTTATTTAACGTTAAAATCATACATCCATCTTTTTTTTAATAAATAAAAAGACCTTAGTACCAAATTTTCTATATCATATTATAGTTTTGACATCATACAATTTATCCCCATGCTATATGATATAAGTGAATTCCAGTGTCTTTTTCTTGGTTCACAATGATTGTACTTACAATAACATATGTCCCCAACATATCAGATACATCCTGTAGCTGGCATATATGGTCGAGCAATTTTACAAGGAGAAACATCCATTTGTAAAATTAGTATTTGAGAAGTTCAGCTTTATGGTTGAGGAAGAAGACAATCGGAAAGAATTAAAGCTGAAATGGGCTGCCAGGTGTACTTATCTTTCTATTAAAAGTTGTGCTCTACTTCATGACTTTCATTTTATGGACATGAAAATAACAGCTCAACACCATAATTTATTATCTCATTGATGAGTGAATTCCTTGATTATTATATTAATCTGTTATAGCCTATTTGCCTATAACACTGATTTCTTATAGACCTTGGTTATTATTAGGGCTCAGTCCTCAATGAGTTAATGAAATAAAAAAAAAAACAGGTTACCGTATTGTTTTGCATAATGTTAAAAAAATTTATAGCAGGAAAGAAATTATTGCTTAAATTCATACTTTAAAAGAATTCTAATGTTTTCAAAATAACTTGTACTTTTATTGTTATTTCAATAAAACCATTTGTTTGTGTTTTTGCAGAGAGGAAGATGCCAAGGCTGTAATTGTTGTGAATGAATACCAGGAAAATGTCTTGGGTGTTGCAAATCCAAAGGTAAGTTTATCATGTTCCCTACTTATATTTGACTGTTATTGGAATATAACTTATATTTGACTGTTATTGGAATGGTTGGTTGGTTGAGGCTAATAAAGTTAACACCACCTGAAACAGTTACCATGTACACAATATGAGATTTAGGTTACATCCTTGAGACATAATTTGGGGTAGATCTAATTAATAAATGTAAGAATTGTAAGAGAAAAATGTTAAATATTACTTTATTTTCTATAATTTGTAGGCAATGCAATGCCTACATGTAGGCCTACTTGTAGACAGAATTATAATGCCCTTTCAAGAGAATTCCTATTACCCAAAATTGAGTAATTTACTAGGAATGTTTGTTTTGACCTCACTTCCAGTTGTCGAATTCATTCATGCTTCCCTCAGCTCTGAGCATATTCCATGAAGACAAAGGCACCCTGTATGCACAAGCTCTTGCTTTGCAGACCCAGCCATTCCAGTAATTTTGTCTTCTAATTAGATTCCCTAAAAATCAAGAGCAATATGGAATCACCATCTATGCTCTATAAGAACACATGCTGGAGACGAAACCAAGCCTGGTGAAAAGTACACACTGATTGCCAAACAATCAATTCAATGTGAAGCGTGCGGCATGGAAATCAAATTCATTGGGTCTTCTTAGGTAGGAATTCTGTTTCATTGTGCATGTCAAGACTGTTTGCTTCGAGATATGAGCAGAAATATAGAAGGTAAATAGCAACAGTACTTTCCAAAATAGAGAAGGGAAAGGACCTCTATTGCTGCCTATCAATATGTCGGAAGTCTTCTTAGAAGCTCAATTTGTCATATTTTCATTTTAAGTACATCTTGTCAAATGTGTAAACAAGTCCCCGTTTTGTAGATAGAAAAGTCATTGTAGTTATTGAATGAAGCAGATTATAAATATTCAAACAAAAATGTATTTTATCGCATTGAAACAAAAATATATTTGATACTAGCAAATTTGCTGATCTTTATCAGCAAATATTGCATATAAAAATGAATTTTAAGATAGTGCATATAGTTTTTGACTAAATCACCCAATGTAAATTTGTTATTGCAATGATAGTTTCTCGCTCTTGTACTTCCCTCTGTATAGAGAGATGTTATTTGGAAAAAATCTGAACAATCTGTCATGGTTTATTAATTTTCTTTGAAAAATTGTTAGTTTAGTCTTCAATATTTTACAAACGGAATAGATTATCATTAATAAAACCATCTTCAAGTACCTTTCCATGAGATCCAACAAAGACCTGTACTTTTTCAGAAGATTGAACTTGCTTCTTCTCTTTATAGATTGGAGGTGCCGAAGAAAGCAGCGACCACCGTGATCGTATAAAGCACTTCTCATTTGATTACTGTTACTTCTCTCTTGATAAAACTGCTCCAAATTACGCCTCCCAGCAATTGGTAAGTTCTTTTGCTACATTGCCCTTTTGAAATTGAAAAGGATTTTGAAAATGTCTTATCTTCTTTTTTCTATGCCTTGAGCATATATTCATGCATTTGTACTTCTTGTTATAATATTCCTCTTAGAATGGAAATGGATATTGAAAATGTCTAATCTTGTTTTTTCAATGCCTTCAAGCATATTTTTATGCATTTGTACGCCGCAACCTTTTAAAGTTGAAAAGGATTTCGAAACTGTCTGGTCTTATTTCATTTAATGCATTTAGAGAGTGTATCTGATGCATTTTCTTGTATATCTTGTCATTTTGTCCTTTTATAAGTTCTTTGAAACTGTTATACCATCCCCCTTTTTACAATGCATATATGATTTATTGCCTGGTTCTTTCAAGTGAGAAACATTATACTTAACATTTTGTTGCAGCTTATTTATTTGCTGTTAGTATTTTCTTCTTTTTTTCGCAGAGCATACAAATATTTTTTTATTCTGATTATTGTGAATGTGGCTATTGAAATAAAAACATGAATTTGAAAAGGTTTTATGTTCGAAAAATGTAGCAGGGCTGTCAACTGTACCAAAATGATAGAATGATGCCTTACAAATACAAACAAAGTAAACCATTTTCTAAATTAGTTATTGCAAAATGCAAAATACGTGCATAACAAACTACAAAAGAGCTGCCTGTGTAACAAATTGTCACATCGAGGTGTTATCGTGCAGATGCTCTAGATTATATTCACTGTCATTATGAAGCTATTGTTTGGCTAAATTGTTTTCAGGACAAAGCTCCTGGCTGACAGCTTAACAAATGACAGGAAATATGCTGGATTAAAGGAGAGTCATTGACCGCATCCCATTTTCCTTTCCTTGTTGAAAAATGATGAATGTTTGGCTCTTTTAGAGGATTCCCTCTCATAAATAGTTTTATTGTTTTTCTTTTAACGTCTCTAGATACTTTGTGAATAATTGATACATTCGATAATAAATCCTATACTGGGTACACTTTGTGTTCACTATACTTCCAGACTTGAAATGCATTGTTTTTACAGTGTAGTACTCACGGTCAATGAGAATATAGGCAATTTCTTAGAAAATGATCTCTACTCGCTACTGGAAAGAAAATGTTCTTGGAAAATAAAAGTACATTGCAAACTGAGTATTATTTAAATAAATTTTTTCATTATAATAACTTACTACAATGCTCACACCTTTTCAGGGAGTAAGCAGGGAAATAAAACAAGATAATTTGAACCGTTTTATGATTCCATGTTTTGACCGAGTAAAGTAAAATTCATATTAAATTCAATGGACTTTTATATAACTACTGCACTGCATAATTTTATCTATTTTTATATAATGACGGGAAGCAGATATTTTTCTCCATGGTCCCATTCATGTATCTTTAAAGGGAACTTAGTGTAATGGGAAGGTGTGGGAAAGATGAAGAAAATTATTGTGAGCTTTCCTGTTATTTTCATGCTATTTGGGAAGAATGTCGAAATAGAAAGCTCCACAAGAAAAGATTACTCTCCAATTGCACCAATAGTCATAATATGACCAAAAATATACCACAACAGCTGAATGTTTTGGTCCCGAACATTTTGTGTTGCCCCATACATGCATTTCTGTATAAGTGCCTGTGACTCGAAGCTGAATTGGGTTAATTTCTTATCACTTTGGCAATTCCAAAACCTCACAGCACAAAATAATGCTTAGGTAAACTGTTATCAACCTTTACAAATCACTTTTAGACAGTGTCCTCTACATTTCAATGTCATGACCAGAACACTACATTCTGTTTTCACTTTAAACCATAATCCTCATTGCATTCATTTATATCACGTTTGTATTATGAAGCCAACCCCTTCTGAACCTCCTTCAAGAGATCCAGTTATAAATGCAAAATCAAGTAATTGGATTAGAAACCTTTTATCCCTAAGTAACATGGAGTGCACGTGCTACGAATTTGTGTCTCACGTTGGCCATTTTATAGTGGATTAATCCTAAAGTGAAAGTGTTCTAAAAGAAAAGGTACTTAGTTTATATCTGAGGAGATTGAATTTGTTTGGTTGCATTGATATATTCAAAATAAAACCAAATTGCAAATTATGTTGCTTTTTTCATTTTGTAAGCTTGCAGCCATAGAACAGAATAGAATAATCAAAACATTTGAAATGTTTAAAACTACAGCACAATAGAAGTGCAAGAAATTTGTAATGAGAGATGTCTTTAAAAATCTATATTTTTCCAGAAATATGAAATGATGGTTTGTTGTTTGTCAAAGCGAAAAGATGAGAAAATGTGTAGATATCACTTCAACGGCTAAAGTCAAACAAAACATATTCTCAAGGCCGAAGAAAAGCAGAAGTGTATGATTGTGCATATGGTTACAATACACTTGAACTACATTTGCTCCAGGCCAGCTAGCGTGGACGTGTGTATCCCTTTTTGTCTTGCGGTTTATATCTCAGTCAGCTGCCCTAAAATTGCGCTTACCCAGGCGCACACGATGGGTAGAAAGTCAATCATCCCTAACCGAGTATCCTATCACAAAACAGATGTGTGAAAGATGGAATAGTGATGAAGAAAATATGTGGCCTAAGATGAAGGGACTCGTGGGTGCGCGGTGTAACAAATTACCCATTCAGCGTCCCCGAGAGGATCTTCATCAATTTGTGCAGGAAATAGGTGTATAGAGGGAGGGTGAGGGAGGGAGATGCAGAATAAATAATATCATACACAGAGTGTTCCAGTGATGAAGCTTCAAAAAGCTTTTCAAAAAAAAATATTCAAAAAATAGAAAAAGCAAAAATCATTGAATTATCAGAATGCTGCAAAATTGTAATTAATGTTCAGCAAGTCCAAAGAAAAAATAGCTTTTGTGAAAAGGAAGTAGAGGAATGAAAATTAAGAATATGCATCAGCAAGAAAAGGGAAGAGAGAGATTGCCCTTGTACTGTAGTCTGTATATTTTTTTTTGCTGACAATAGTAAGAGAGAGAGAGAGAGAGAGAGAAACATATCATTGGTACATTGGTACATGTAGACAGAGAAAGGAAGAGGGAGATGTTGTATCTATTACAGATATGAAATATGTGTAAGATAAAATGATGAAAGAAGAGCCCTGGATAGACAAGAATAAACCCATCCCAACAGAGAGAAAGAGGAAGATATTGGTACATGTATAGGGATGCCCATTACCCTCATACTCTTCATAAACAACCAAATATGGAGAAAAGTCTGTATCACCGGGATGCTGTCAGAAATGCCCTTTATTGGAAAGCAGTAGGCTAACTGAGAAACCATCTTACCCTGGGAATGACATGCATGGCAAAGAGCTTTTCCATGAAGGTATGATTCAGATAAAATCTCTTTACCTTGAATCGACAAAGGAAAATTTCATAGAAAATGTCAGGCTTAGAGTTGAGACCTAGATATTCATAACATATGTATGTTATGTTAAGTTTTAGCATCAATATTTTTCTGAATCAAATTTAAGGCAGCAACATTTGTTATGTTCTTTTTCATAAAATTAAGAATGTTTTAGAAAATAATATATTTTTTTTCTTATCTCATAACTTTTAAGTTGCCTGTGCAGTATACACTGTAGGGTATGAGCCAGTCATTGTTTAGAATAAATCTAATTACAAGATGTTTTGTTCCCTTCAGAAGTTCAGATCAATATAACAGAACATGGTCTGTGAAGAACAATAGCATTTTCAGAAGTGCCCTTCAACAGAGACCAAATCTTTAATTAATTATGCACAAGGCCTACAAGTACATAAGCCAATACACTTAGGCATGCAGGACAGCAATTTTGGCTTCTCTACATTTGTAGGTATAACGACCAGTAGACAAGATCTAAGAATACAATACCCTTATTCCCATTGGCTTGCAAGGTTTTGATTGTAAATAGCTTGCTAATAAACATTCTGCTTTGTCCCTTTTTGAGATCAACAATACAAATCCTTTCATACCTTTGTCGGAGCACGGAAGGACTGTTGCCCCTCTAGTGGAAGGAGCTCATCAAATATGGATGAGCACCTGAAGTAAGACACCATGCAGATATGGTGTGGAGTCTTCACAGAGGCTTTTGTCTGCATCGCTCTGTCATCGTCTCAAGGGGTGTGTGATTCTGCTCCACCAGTCCACGATGGACGACACCGCATTATATCATACAGCGGTATTGATTTGGAACGGTCAGTTGGTCAAAATGAAACCAATTTGATAGGTCAGCCAGGGGCTATTGTGTTGAGGAGATGCCTGGAGGCTGAGTCAAGTGAAAGTTGATGGATTTAGATGCACTATTGAAAATTTGGACAGTAATTGTGGGCACGCCCCAGGGCAAAGGCTCTTGGCCTGATTGTGTAATTGTAATCGGAAACCCTCATAAGGCTTTGATATTTTTGTCAATGCAGTTTTCTTGTAGTGGTCAGATGCGTGATGTAAATTCTATATTTTTTGTTATATCAAAGAAGTTAACTGCAGTATTGAAAAATAGAAAATGAATACATGTAGGTACAGTGTAATGAAATGAAGAAAAAAAATATAGCCATACAAGGAAAATGTAGGCCTAATGATCTGAGGTTTAGCATATGGTTCTGAACTGGCTGTATGTAATTATTTTGATACATCATAGTTTACAGTTTCCTATTAGTCCACTTGATATAGTATTTTAATATTACAACAACAAATTTTTCTATATTGCATTTGGCAAACACACAAGTGCAAGTCCTATCAATGAGGCTATTTCTGAAGGTTGTTTCTTGCTTAGTTTAAACAAAGGATCAATAAATATTGATTGAATAAAAGAAGGCTTCTATAAAAGGAGTATGTGACTGAATGGTGAATTAAAGAAGTGTCTTGTGTGTCTTTACAAGGAGGAACGGCATGTTTGGCGTTGATAGCAGCAATTCTAGTTAATCAGAAATCCACTCAAAAACACATTTAACTCCAATTTTTATTCTCATTAATTTAGTGTGGTGCTTTGCTGAATGGTGACTTTAGAAAGATGCATTATGCAGTACAAGGTTTGCTTTCAAACCTTGAATTGAGAATCTTAAATTGAGAACTTTTTATGAAGCCGAATGAATCGGGATTGTCAAGCATGCTTGCAAGAAATTCTTTTCATTTAAAGATGAAACAAAAACAGCTTTGAATAGATCAATGTCAGACAATTTAAATTATATATGGTCTTTAAATGTTTATGTAACCATGATTGAAATAAATGGTCGACAAGAGGGATGTTCTATGTTTCTTCAGCCCTCAGATATATGCAGGCTTAGTATACAACGGGTTAATACGTATATGTTTCAGGAGGATACATGTATTTCTGTTAAATATTTCCTGAATTGCAAATTCTGCTCAATAACAATACCATCAGAGTATTCCTGACTGGGGACTAGACAAACTGATGAGAATTGATATCCTTGCCATTTATTACTAACAAGGTTGTATTGACTGTGGGTTCATAGGAAGATGAAATTGTCCTTTTCTCCTGAAGCATGTAACCCGGTATTCATACACAAAAATATAATTGATTATATCTGTTCAGATACTGTATACAGTATGTAATCGTACAAAGAAATTTTGTGTGTAAATGCATATAGAACGATGCGATGTTTCAAATCAGAACTTGATAAAAAAAAAGGATGTATTGTTTTTTATGTGTGTGTGAACTTCTGTATGTATATATGGTTGAAGTAGTAATGGAAAAAAATTGGCTTTCATGTTCACTTGGGAGAAAAGCTTTTTGTTTGTGTTTAGACACCCTGTTCTTGCTATATTATGATTATTTTTATTCCATGACCTTTGCTGCAGCAAACAATTGCTCCGCACTAAATTAAATTTGAATAACTAACAGTCTAACTTCCATCTTGGACTCCAAACCTAACCTTAAACCTAACATAACTCTACATCTTAAATGTAATATGCATGGAGCAAATGTTGCCAGAGAAAATGTTGTGTCACTAATTCTTAACAATGTTTATTCTAGAGTTCCAGGATAAATTTTTTGTGTATGAACTTGCTGTAGCGGAAACTAGAGAGTATCTAGTGATGCCTTTCAAGGTTTGGGGTGCGATGCACTCTCAAATTGCATCCACACATACATATTGAAAGCTAATTAGTCCTGACATATTTAGTTTAAATTGAAAGGCTCATAAAATGATTTAGCACTGGAGCTCAAGCAATAATGTATTTCTAAAATTTGATTATTAAAAACTGGTAGCTACGTGTATAGGAATTATGAAAGCAATGTACATTGATGTGCAGTGAAAATAGTATGAATGTAATTCAGGACATTCATTTTTTATACCGGCTTTTTAAAATATATTTAGAAAAAAAATCATATTGGTTTCGTAGATGTTTCACAAGAAGTTTAAAAAGTAGAACAACAGATATTTCATCATTTTATGGTGTTACGTTGAAGTTACGAATGTGCTGAGTCATTCCTGGCCTGGAAAAACGAATCATTGTTCATCGTCTAATTTTAGATAGAAAGATGGTCTTTCCAGCCTCAGATCTCTCCATAAAGGGGACAAAAACAAAATGTGTTTTGCTCTACGTAGAACCTTTAGATGTCTTTGATGTATGTGGCGGTTGAGATGAGATGAAGTCTGATGAGTTTGAAATTGAGTTTAGCAAATTATAGGAGCATGTACACGTCTAATGGAATTAGTGAGGGATGGCAGAAGCAGGATTTACGTTCTGGAATCTTGATCTCATTGTCTATTTTGGGATATGATGTCAACGTTTTTTTGTCTTCCAGGGTTGTTTGTCATACTTGTATAGTAAGCGCTTTACATTGTATTTTCGCACATGTTTGGAAACTTTCTTGAAATTCTAAGTCATTTGGGGGAGAGATCCTAATTTAAGAAATATTGTTACAACAATTAAACATCGTGTTGACCTTAAAAAGCTTACAGGAATAAATAATTGTGTAGGTGACAATCCCTTCCCCCCCCCCCCAAAAAAAAAAAAAGATGAAAAATGAAATCAGCCTCTGAATCATTATATTATAGGTAACTAATCTTGATCTTTAGTTTGAATTGGCCCATCAGGGTTCATATTGAAAAGCTTCACAATACTTCACTGGAAATGAATATTATCAATAAATTGAGAATAAAGATTACAAGGAAATGAGAGGCTGAGACAAACATAGATAGAGAGAGTGGGAGAAGAGAGGCAATCAAACTTGCTCAGTAGTAAAATGTACGTTGGCAAGGTGTTGGCAAACTTGTCAAGTACTTATTACTTTGTTCTCTAAAGCTCAGAGGTCTTATGGACTTCTTCAGTTCCTGCATTTATGTATTCTTGTCAGTGTAATGTTAATAAATAAAACCTGCTCAAGTACATCATGTCAGTGTTTGAGAGGATATTCAAAGAGAGATGCATAGTTTGAAGAATGTAAGAAGAGGAAAAATAATTTTTCTTTTTTGGTATTCTTTATAAATTCATACCATGGAGTAGCCTACCGATGCTGAGATATAAGAGATCATAAGCTATTACAATGTATGTTTTACAGTGTTACATGTAGGCCTATACTTCAGTGAAAATATGCATATTGGGTATGTACACATGTTCAATTGAACATGCAATACTTGTTAATTTTTTGTTTTATGTGTTTTATTCAATCAAAAACAATAAAAGCGTACAAGTCACTAAGAGCATTGTAACAATAATCACAAGATAATGTTAATAACGCAATACTTGTTTATTTGAACATATCTATTTCCTATTTATATAACAGAAACAACTTGCATAAATTATACATAAAGTTCATACTTGATGTATAAACTTTATGGCATATTGCACTGTGATCGGCACACAACTCATTTTATCAATTAAATATGTCTAAATATCATCTATTGCTAAACTACGCAAGCAAGGAAGGACTTTGAAATTGCTTTAAATACCACAATGAGTGTTGGTTAAGGGTGGTATCTCACTTCACGGAGATGTCTCCGCGACAGAATAGAAAATTTTGTCTCCGCGACGGATAAAAAGTATAAGAGACGTCTCCGATACCGCGGAGACGTCTCGGAGACATCTCAGAGACGGATTTGGGACTACTTTTTTTTTTTAATTGATAAATTGTCGTGGAGACGTCTCTAATACTTTTTATCCGTCGCGGAGACGAAATTTTCTATACTGTCGCAGAGACGTCTCCGCGAAGTGAGATACCACCCTAACCCTTCCCTAATCAAGTCACCTATTTAATCCCTCACCCTCACCTCTCTATTCAGCTTCCATTTCAAAAGAAGACAAGGGAATACCAGAGAGTGGGCCTGGTGTTTATTTGTGACTTTAGGAGTGTTAACACAAAGGTGTGGTCAAACTTGCTGTCAAAAGGAACACAGTTTTGAAAAGGACAGGGGCAATAAGGATTGTAAAGAACACTGACCAGTAGTGAATAATGTTTATTGGTAGTGTGTATAAGCCTCCATAAATTAACAAATACAAGCTATGGTAATGCTTTTTCAATAGATTATTTCGGAAATTAATTTATTTAAGCTTCTCCCAGCTTCAGCAAGACATTAATCTATGAGTATATTTGCCACTCCCCACCCAGGCACAGTGGCCCAAGTGTAGTACCTATTGAAAAGAAATTCCATGATGAAATATTAAAGAAGTGTCTGCTGATAATCCCTGGTCTAAGCATTGAGAAAGGAATGTTAATAAAGACTCATTACCAAATCATTCTTACTATAGCCTCTATTGACTTTGGTTAGGCCTCCATATTATATTCTCATTTAGTTTCAACAGAAATACAGTACGGTTTGAGTCCAATTTAAATACTTTTCCGTACCACACCTAAACAATATTGTCTCCTTATATTATATGTATCTTCATGGACAGGAACACACATGTACATGCTAAAAGGAGATTAAAACAATTTGGCTTTACGATGTACATGTACTGTACATCATGATACCCTCTATGGGTCTCAAAAACTCATAGATGGCCATGCGTTTTGAACTCGCCCCCTTTTGTGTTACACTACCAAAATCTAAAAATCGTGCTCCTATCAGAATCAAAGTGTCATAACTTTTGAAATATTAACGCTAACCCGACAAAAGTATACATTTTCTGAAAGGAAATGTCCTATGGATTTCAAAAATTCTATCCACTACAATGTAGGGTGAAGTAGTAACATATTTTAATTAAAAACTTGAATTTTTTTTTCTCCCTTTGATCTAGGTCTTAATTACTCAACATATTTGAATTGCTCTTGAAATTTACTTTCAGAAAATATAAAGTTATAGTGGGGTTTCTTCATTTAATAACAAATTTCTGAACTGTAAAAGGGCCCAAATATTTTGGTCAACCTGGGCCGGCCGGGGAGGGGGTCGCCCCCTCCTCGAGATCTCGAATATGGTGGGGCCAAAGATTTTAAAAACTGGCATGTAGGTGGATTATCTGAAAATGATTAAGCTCACAAAGTTTCAGACCTCTATCTCAAGTAATTTTTTAGTTATCTGAATTTATGTAATGTCACTTCACATACAGCAGGAACTGTATGTGAAGTTACTTTATGTACAATACACAGTCAATGGGGAAATTATCATTTTAACCGCGCACAGCTCTGCAATTTTCGGAACTGCACATTACCAAATGGCTGGAACTTTATAACTGTGGTATCAAAAGATGCATGAGACTCTAAGCTATAAAGTCCTGAAAGCTCACAGCACAAAAATAAATATCCATAAAGTTATCATACACAATGTAGTTATGATGTTTCGAATGCACAGGAGGGTACGAAATCCCATAGACTTTGTGTGTGCCTCTCCCCCCCCCCTCCTCTCCCCCTCCCTCAACCACCCTCATCTATTCGTATTCTATCGCGTGCCGCGTCACGATTTCAAGTGCAAGTACGTTCAAATTCACAGGTCTGATAGAGCTTGCGTTCAGCTTTCAAATAACACCAGTTTCATGGCAATACCTCTATCTAGCCTAGATATCATACAAAAATTTGGAAAAGCGTAACAAAACCACCCTGTTTGGGTGACGAGTTCAAAACACATGGCCAGATTGAGTTTTAAGAAGATTTTAGAAAGGATTTTAAGGTTTCCTTTTCTTCAATATTCCATACAATCAAATTTTTAATTGTGATTCGAACATGTAGATCATTGATGGCTATAGGTACAGGTCTGTGTATAACAATGTACCTGTCTTAAAACCCTCAGACAGAGATGTAATCTTGAGTTTACTATTGATGTGGCAAACAAGATTGAGGCAGAGGTTCTAAAGCTTGAAATTAATTCCTTGTAAGACCTAATTGAGAGGTACTAATCTCTGAAAGAAGGGAATCTTCTTTGCTGATTAAGACATTGTCAGATCCTTCATGGATCGACTGGTTTCATCTGTGATTAACAGTTTCTAAGATCAAATAAAGATTTCGGCAGCACATTGGATGATTTTTGTAAAGTTCTTATTTTTTTGTGTCTGGATTTGATGATAAGAATAAAAATACATTCTAGCTGCTATTGCGATGTTAACACATCATTAAAAAGTACAAATATTAATTTTGTTAATAATCATACTCCGCTTACATACAATGTACAGCATACTTTACGTACTCAATAACGATACAGGTATCTTTTGATATATAGTCACTGTCAGCAGGTTAATTACGTTTAATGTGCATATCCTTGAGAAATGAATTTAATTAAATATCAATATTCAAAGCTCTTTTTCTAATTTTAGATGTGTAAAGGCTGACAATTCAGTTACAATGATGACATGTAGATGTACACAAGATGTACAGAAAGTCTGTACTGTGCAGTTCTTGAAAAATTAATGCACGTACATGTACATTGTAGTAGTAATGACAAACGATATATTTGTGACTATGAGTGTGAGGCGATGCGTATAAATGCAATATCTTCTTTATGCGGCTATATTGTACATGATTGATAGGAGCTCCATCCAGGATGCATGTATTGGATTAGGCTCTGCAGGGGGTCAGATGAACATGAAGAAAATTGAAGCAGCAACTGTTTTTATTTAGAGTTGAATGGCATATAGAGTGCATTAAAGGCATGAGCTAGTTCATTGAAATGGTTTTAAAATCATGCTCAGTTCTTTTGGTTTTCAAACCATCATGCTTCAGAGCGTTTGATGAATATTGTTGGTGTTGATAACATTCATCATGTCAGGTCACAGAGGTCAATAACATCTCTATCTTGACATGACTGAAGACAGAGACAGGAAATGAATGCTAGAACCCCCATGATGATGTCATTTGGTGTCCCACATCTCATCATTGGTATCATAGTTGATCCAGTATTAGATCAGAAGCTGTGATCAATGCGTGTGCGGATATTTTGCAGTTTCGATGCCTTCAGAATTTTTTGACAATCGCAAGCAATGCAGGAATATAAATCTAATCTAATTTAATTACAATGAAATCAAATTTATCAACCATGCTCTGAGAAAAACGATGGATTTGATATTAAAAAGCAAAAACAAACATGTAGGACCTAGTAAAGAATGAAAATGTTTGTTTGTTTTGGGGAGAGGGATCACTTTTCAATCTACTGTTCATGTTATCCATTAAAACCCTTTAAGGGGCTCTTCTGACAATGGGGGGGGGGGGGGGGGGGGGGCAAACGTGCTAAACACCCTATTTATTTTGTTCACTGGACAAGTAATATCATGTGAACATTGCTTTTCGGCTATACCCGTATCACACATTCGATCTTATTATTGCACTACACTCTTCAAGTAATGAATGAGCTTTTGAAGCCTGGTGTAGTTTGCTGGTGAGAGAGTAAACAATGATTTGATTGCGGGTTATTTCTTGTCCTAATTACCAATCAAGACTCTCATTTTACACCTGCCTGTGTCTGTATTGTTTCCTGCCATCCTCTGATTTTTTCATTCAGTTAAATTGGTGTCAGTAACCTCTAGCTGAACTTTTGTACTTCTTGAGACCTCTTTCAACTTATAAAACACAATAAGCACAAAATAAAATAAAAAAGAAACAAAAACACAAAACACTCTTCAACTAAATACAATACATTATACAATTTTCTCATAATTTGTATTAGGTTTTACCTAAATGGTGAAATAGAAACTGGATAGGTGAATTAAAGCAAATTGAGGGAAGGCTGAGAAAGGAAGAAAAGATTGAAACGATAGAAGTAGTGAAAACTTCAAACCTGTAGTAAGTACTATGAATACAATAGCAACCATTAGCTCTCTTTATTACCGATTTGGGTAATTTAGCAACGTCTTTAGCTAGGGAAATATAACGGTTACTCTAGGCATCATGCCAAATTCAAATAATTCCTTGTATCAGGTGTCACGTAATCAGAGATTGCGTCCCAATGCTATGGTATGTTAGTGATCAAAACAAACTATTCCAACGAAACACAGAAATACTATCATGTCTGCAAAAACTTCACAATTTACCAGGTTCAAACAGCATTGCGTTTAGAAAATTAGTCTGCATGAATTCAGATCCTAATTCATCTTGTGAACTTTTATGCAAGGCAAATATTGTTTTTTTGACTAGTAGATGTTTTTACATGTATTTGAGATCAATAAAGAAACAACTAGACTAATCTATCAAACAATTCTTGGAATACACTCTTAAATTGCATATAAATTGGTGTCATTTCCTATGTATACCAGAAGGCCCTGTGCGACATAAAAAACAACAAGAAACTAACAAATAAAAAGAGCTGAATTCAAAGACTACCCTCTTTGGAATGGGTTCCAAGGGGTCAAAACAGTGGAGGTCCCTGCATAACAAGAAGCATGCATAGCACCCTTTCAGGATCAGGTCGTTCCCATGACAATGGTACACAAAACCTGTGATATATTGGCACATGTACTATTCTGGATGGAGTGCAGTTTGCAACGGCTTTTTGAACCAACAGCTATATAGGCCTATATCTTTTGTGTACAGTGAAGTGCACTCACCCGTATCATTGGTTACCTGTATAAAGGCTTATAGATAGTAGAGCGTTACGGAAATGATGAAAATGGCTTCTCAGAACCTAGTTTGTTTGAATGGGACAAGTATACTTGTTGTTAAAGTACTAAGTAGAGTTACTCGTGGGAACACTTCATTTACATGTACTCATTTTAGTTCTCAATGCAGGATACAGAAAACAGATAGGGCCTGCAATGTTAATTGATTTGGTAGTAAAATAGGCCTACAGGTAGCCTTGCTATTTTGAAGACATAATTTGAGCAGTTTCATTTGAGCTTCTATCACAGTTGCATAACAAGTAAACATCGTGCTATGAGTCTTTTACATAAAACACATTTAGAGAATACAGCATTATTTAAACATTCACATCCTGTTTGATAAACTAGTTAAAGGCAATTACAAAGTGCATTATTCTGCAATAAGGATGATGATAAAGAAAACATACACATGTTGCAGCTTTTTGTTTTAGATTTAGATAAGCAGTGAACAATGTCCCAACCATTCTTCAGTAGTTAGAACTCCCATCATCTTCTTATCTGTTTCCACTGGTTGTCAAATATTAGATGTCCTTGCGATGTTTATCGCCCCCACATGCTACATCAAACACAAGTACTATGTTAGCTAGTGACACATTATGGCAGTCATGTAAACATAATCTTTGACTTGAAATACTTAATCCTAAAAGCAAACTTTGTACCTGTCTTCCTCCAAAAGTACATTAGTTATTTGACAGATAGTTAAGACAACTAAGATCGATGCGATTTCTAAAGCTTTTTATACATTGTATTTCCCTTTATTTTTATTTTCATTTTTACTTTATGTTATCTGAATTTTGGTTTCTGTTCAATGTTCTGTAACAAGTGCAAGCCAAAAGATTCAGTATGTCATTTATGCTCAATTATATCTCTAAATTTCTACAACTCTTCGGCAAGTGCACAATCTGCTTCTCAAGCAACAATATATATGTTTCCATTACAGTTACACAATACAGTTGTCTATAGGAAAATTTAAAGAGATAAAAGAAACTATGTGAATAAAATTAGTCTATACTGACCTACTTTAAAAAAAAGGATCAAGTGACAGTAGTGATGTTATTTATCCTGTAAAAGGAGCCAAATGTATATCTGGCATTTACATGTACACCAAATATGATATCATAATGCATTATAAACTCACATCTCTTAGCATGATGATTGTTTATTTAAAACATGGTAGGGAAATAGTGTTATATGAAAACATCAAAAACTAAAATTTGAGTAATTTGTCTCTTTCATTAGTCAAAAGTAGAGCAGTTTGCCCCCACCAGATGAATCTGTATTCGTGGACAATAACAATGATCTCTGTATACTACCCAGTGTAACGCTCTTCTTTGAGGTCGGTGCATTTACGTGTTATTGGGTTAAATGTATTTTTTCCCCGTTTCTGTAATACCCTTTTCAGACTGCTATTTCTTAACCCCGTACTATCCTTAACCCCATACTATCCTTAACCCCGTACTATCTTTTTTTGCTTTCAGACTGTGTTTCTTAACCCCATACTATTTGCTTAGCCGGGGTTAAGAAATTCAATGCTTTTCACACTTGGTATTCCTTAACCCCAGACTATTTGCTGGATCATGAATATTAATGATTTCATTCTCTTTCTTTATGTTCTTCATTGTTTTTCTCTTTCTCCTCATGTTATTTTATGTTTTCTATCTTTCCTTTTGTTATTCATTGTTTTTCTCTCTTTCCTAATGTTATTCATTGTTTTATTTCTCTTTTATTATGTTATTCATTGTTTTGATTTCATTCTCTTTCTTTATGTTCTTCATTGTTTTTCTCTCTCTCCTCATGTTATTCTATGTTTTCTATCTTTCCTGTTATTATACATTGTTTTTCTCTTTTTCCTTGTGTTAGTTATTCCCTGTTTTTTTCCTTATGTTATTGCTTGTTTTTTCTCTTTTTCCTTATGTTATTCCTTGTTTTTCTATCTTTCCTTATGTTATTCATTATTTTATCTCTTCTTCCTTATGTTATTCATTGTTTTTCTATCTTCCTTATCTTATTCATTATTTTATCTCTCTTTCCTAATGTTATTCATTGTTTATCTCTCTTTTATTATGTTATTCATTGTTTTTCTCTTTTTCCTTATGTAATTCATTGTTTTTCTCTTTTTCCTAATGTTATTCATTGTTTTTCTCTTTTTCCTAAATATGTTATTCATTGTTTTTCCTCTTTTTCCTTATGTTATTCATTGTTTTTCTCCTTTTCCTTGTGTTAGTTATTCCCTGTTTTTTTCCTTATGTTATTGCTTGTTTTTTCTCTTTTTCCTTATGTTATTCCTTGTTTTTCTATTTTTCCTTATGTTATTCATTATTTTATCTCTCTCTCCTTATGTTATTCATTGTTTTTCTATCTTTCCTTATCTTATTCATTATTTTATCTCTCTTTCCTAATGTTATTCATTGTTTTATCTCTCTTTTATTATGTTATTCATTGTTTTTCTCTTTTTCCTAATGTTATTCATTGTTTTTCTCTTTTTCCTAATGTTATTCATTGTTTTTCTCTTTTTCCTTATGTTATTCATTGTTTTTCTCTTTACTTGTGTTATCAAGTTTACGAATAGTTATGCATATTCATGACCACATTTTCATTGATTGGCTAATGCTTAGCCCCGCTTTTCCTTAGCACGGTTTGGTTTCAGACTGCAACTCTTAGCACCGCAATTGCCCGGCTAACTCCGCAATTACCCGGCTAACCCTGCTTTTTAGCAGGGCCAGATAGTACCGTACTATTTACCGTGCTAGCCTACTTTGGTAAAACGCAGTCTGAAACCGAAGCGTGCTAAGCTTAACCCCAGGAAATAGGTGGTACTAAGGCCCCCCCCCCCCTTAGCCCTACCTATTTCCTGGGGTTAAGGATTTTAACTGCAGTCTGAAAAGCATATAAGTGTCTTTCTTTCATCTTCCCTCCCGCCCCTTGTTCAAAGCAGATACATACCCAGGACCCTGGGTAAATACTGTTCGTGAAGATGTACAAGTGCATTTTCATGTATCCATGTACATCACGTTTTGTGTAGGCTTATCACGCCCCTTTCTTTCGTCCTTCCCCGAAGCGGAATTTTTCTAAGTGCCCTGGTATAATTCTATTTTTTTATGTCTTACATTTTCACATAATATGCTGTATACAGTCTTCTTATGTAACTAGGCCCTTTTCTTTCTTTGACCCTCTCTCCCCTGCCTTCACAGCCCAAAGCGGATTTGTACCCGCCTGCCAAGCACAAAGGCTGCCTCCTAACGGCTTCCTACATGTATTTATATCTTGTCCATGTATACAGAAATGCTCAGTAGTATGACATATAGACCCTAGATTCCTCTTTATTTACAGAGCTTTTGAGAAGAGCCCCATTTTCAAGAGCCCTCTATGTTCCCCTTATTGAAAGACACAAGCCAAACATTAGTCTAATATGTCAGTCATACTGTTGAGACTGACTCCAAAGCATACTAGATTGACATTGGCAATTTAGTCATCACTTGAGAAAATGTCTCAATTTGCTCTGTCTGTGTGACTCGAGTGTGAAGATTGAAAGAAAAGGAACTTTAATTGTTTGTTCTGTGGCACCCAACTGTCATTTCTTGTGTTACTGTTTGTAAACATTGTATGGCTATAACATGTAGTAGTTTTACGTGTAAAGAAGGATGCTTTTGTATTATGTATACGGAACTGTGGTAGGAGATCCAAGCAAGGGTGACCCCCCTTTTTTTAGGGGGGGGGGGCAACAATAGTGAAACACATGTATATAGGCTAAGTATTATCTAAATAATGTTAAAAAAAATTGCAACCTGTGCCCTAAAATTGATGGTCTGCTCCCCTTCTCCCTATATTCTCAAGTTCCTGAGCCTCTACTGGTACTCCAAGAATATCATTCACCTTTCAACCAGGAGGTGTTAACACCCCCCCCCCCCTGTTTTAACCCATCAGTTTTGATGATCACAGCCCTGTTACATAAATAATGACGATTGATTTGCAAATTGAAGCAACCATGATTCTGATTGGGTGATAGTGAGATTATTAGGCAAGAAGTGCATGCAACAACAATCTTGATAGGAGAGTTACTACCAATTTGCAGTTGATCATAACTTTTTATGTTCAGGGCCCAGGTATTATTCAATCCGCAAGCATACAAACATGAAGTTATTGTTGTGACTAAATACATCTCTATGGTAGAAGCCACATATTTGTAGCTTGGCAAGTCCTTGGCTTAAAGATAGAGTCTTTCTGAATAAAAGAAAGCTTTCTAAATATAGCTTAAGTGACTGACATCTGTTTTTTACCACAATTATATGAATGAGATGTTTTTAAATTCATTACGAGTGTGCAAGTCTCTTTGTAGGAGAAAATAGAACGATCCATTGAAAAATATCAAGGTTGTTAGATTCGTACTTCTTCAAGTCTTATTTTATGTCATGTTTTCAAATATCTATAGTAAATGGTTATGGTCTACAAATTATCATAATTTTTGTTGTTGTATATATTGCTGATAAATTCACTCATTGTCAATATTAATCAGTTAATGTATAATTTTGAGATAACTACACCAAAAAGCTATCTTGATCAAGCAGCAAAATTTGCTAATAATTTTTATTTCCTTGGTTACCTATGCAGATTTTTATAAATGTAGGCCTACATCTAACTCTTTCAGGTTGCAGAACCCACTCATAACTTTATTTCCTTTGTTTCCAATGTAAAATATCTGTTAGTATTCTACATGTACATGGAACTGTTCAGGCTTTAAATTCATTAATTAAAGCAATTTCATTTTCTTTCCCATGTAGATTTTCAATGATCTTGGGAGTGAGGTGTTGGATTCTAGCTTTGATGGCTACAATGTCTGTCTGTTTGCCTACGGGCAAACTGGATCTGGGAAGACATACACTATGATGGGTGATGAGGTAAGAATAGTTTAAATGATTCTTAGTAGAAAAGATAAAAAAAGAACAAATTAATTTATGCAATGTATATATAGTTCTATTTGGTCACTAGGCAAACATACATTTTCGGCCAATTACCGGTAGTTATCTATTTACTATATAGATAATACGGGTAGAGTCGTCATTGCCAATTTTTATTGATCAAGAAATCAATCAATCATTATTATTATTATTATTATTATTTTATGTTTAAAAAGAATAATGTCAGAAAAATGTCCCATTGTAAAATATAGATTAAACATGAGCAAGGTTATTTTGTTTTAGTTTTTATTTTCTTCATTAAAGAGAAAATGATACAAATATACTGTGAACTATCAAGTGAATAGAACCCTCTTAATCCCAGAAGTCCATACAAACTTATCTATATCAATAAATTACCTAAACATACATAATTCTCAACTCATAGAGTTCATCAAACTGTATTGCATTATGAATCCTGAGTTGTCCAGTAGGATCTGTAATAGGACCCATCTCATTATTCTTGGTATCTCGTTAAGCCATCCTAATTACAATCTCATATGTGCTGAAGGGCCAGGGTAACCTTGTTGCCTAGCAACCAGATCTTTAACTCATCCATGGATTGCAATGTCTCATCATCTGTGTGCTGCCAGAGTCATCTTTAATCATCCTGAATGAGTTCATTTTCTGGATGTTCCCTATTAGGCCGGATCTAACGAGTGGAGATCTAGAGATTTGTGGATGCAAAGAGATTAGAAAAAGATTAATATTGCCATGATTTCTGAAGATGAAATATGTTTAAATAGATTTTTTTTTTCATTTATGTTTTACCAACTGGAAATATTTTCTAGACCTGGCATGTACATGTAATTCTGAATTTTTTTAACCATTAACATTTATTTGCCATTTCATCAAGATTTTTTCTTTTTCTTTTATACCTCAAAAGAGGGGTTTATTCAATAATTTCCTTCTGCATAACATTGATAACAATCAATACAATCATGGCATGATTAACAATGTAGGCTTTCTTTTTCTTTTACATAATTTCTCATTTACAATGATATTTTCGATTTCACTTTCAAAGATATATCTCAGTCTAAGTTTGCGAGTAACAATCATACATTTGTTTCGGTCAATTATTGTTTTATATATGCAAAAAAGAGCACTTGTCATAACAACGTCTATTTCTTTTTCAATATTCGACTTATTTCAACGTCAATATCGAATGTTAACTTGATAACTTCTTTGACAAAATCATAAAAAGGCTTATTCAAATCACAATTAAAAAAAGCATGAACTATGTCTTCAGTCATATGGCAGTGAGGGCAGTACTCATCATCCGCAAAACCCCATTTGTAAAGATTTTTCCTTATTGGCAGTAAGTTATATAGCAGTTTAAAATTAAATTCACGATTCTCTAATGTGAAAACTAAATTCCGCTTAAAAACCTATCTATATCAGTTTCTATTTTTTCTTGCCAAAATTGATAGCATTTGTTTGAGAATGTGTTTTTAAATATAATTAAATCATATAATCATTTGCTACTAACATCACTGATTGGGACAATTTTATTCCCAATTGTTAATTTGGGAATAGCTAAAACTGCTTTATGTTGATTTGATAATGTATCGCTTTCAGTCAGCCTGTTAAACAAGCCTTTGGGAATGGCTTTTCTAAGTTTTGCGTAGTCAAAAAGCACAGTCTGTTTACTGCGTTTACTTTCAAGCCGTGACAATATCTGATCAACTGATAACAATTGGCCATTCACGAATAAGTCATGTACTTATATTATTCCACATCTAAATTCTAATTTTCTTATGAAAAAGCAGGTTTTCATTATGCCATAATTTGATCGAAAATGTCATTTTTTGTCAATTTCAGTATAACTTTTCACATGGTACGAAGCATTTAAAACCTCAATATAAAAATCAGGAATTCCCAAATATTTAAAATCACTAAGTGTTCTTTCATTATAATTTCCATTCCATCAAGATGGTACATGTATGTTGTCATTGAAATCATATACATAGACAAACATTTCCTAATCATAGTGGTGGACAAACTTGTACTAAACATGAAAGCCTGTAGGCTGGAATTACATCAAGTTTATAATAATTTAACGTGAAACAAACCAAAATTCAAAACAAGGATTACATGAAGAAAATACATTCAGAGACAAAACTATTAAAACAAAAATATTCTTGTGTAGTGGCTAACTAGGATTCATGAGGATGTGACATGTCATGATGTAAAGCTATATAACATTACGGACAAACAAATGCCGTATCATGAAATGGACCCCTCATAAATTTATACAATATTATGATATCATATATACAAAGGCAATATTTATTGTCCAGTTATTACATTTGAAACGGACCTGAACTTCAACCTACTACACGGGAGTAATCCGTGGGCTCTGTCCCTTCTCACAAGCTCTTTAAAATCACTCAGAAACATCCTTTTCATCACCATATAGAAAATGAGCAGTTGTGAAAAGTGACATCTGTTGGGATCTTGTTTTCGAGGGCGCTATTATTGACGGCTGTATTTCCTATCACTCTGTATGAATCCGTATGCCCATTAGTGAACTCTTACCCTGCCTCGTTGGAGTCTATTGCTTTGTGTACACAGTAATTGAGATATGATGTTCATGGTCACGTTAATGAAAAGGTATTGATTTTCCATCCTTGGAATTCTGTTAATTTGATTAGTGGTATGGATTTCCTCCTGAAAATGGGGTTGAAAATGGGTTTTTTTTTTTTACGATGGTAATTGGTGGAAAATTATACCCTTTTCTCACGGGCCTTTTCTTAACCCCGTACTATTGTAAACCCCATACTTTCCTTTACCCTGTACTATTTATTTTCCTTTTCCGACAAACCAAAATATCTGCCTAACCCCGGCTATGAAAATCCCGTACTATCGTTAGCCTCCGTTCGTTGTGGCTTGGCGCTCGCTAGTACGGCATGTGCACAGCTGTTGGCTTATCCGGGTTTCTGTTAATGTTCCGACGAGAGTTTGTAATCCCGGCTTTTCACTCTAAACACCGCGATTGCCCGGCTAACCCTGCTATTTTGCAGGGCCAGAGAATCCCGTACTATAGGTGGGGTTAGCCTACTTTGCCAAAGCATCGTCGGAACAGAAAGTCGAATAAGCTTTACCCCTTACTATAGGTGGGGCTAAATGGCAAGTTAGTACTACCTATAATACGGGGCTAAGGAAATTTTGGTCCGTGAGAAAAGGGTATTAGAGGGACATGTAGAAGGGCAGTTCCAAGGTAACGGAGTGACATTCAGAAGCAACATTTCAGCATTCAAACAAGTTTATCATCCATACTTATATCTTTATGTACAAAGAAATGGTTCATGACAAAAGCTGATGGTACCCTTTTTTCAAAATGATAATTTTTTTATAGTGATCCTCTTAATTAATGAGATATGAATATTCATAATCATGGTTACGGAGTGACGCAAAATGGACATGCATATTTGAGCAGAAAACATTTTGCTTAAACTCTGAAATTTAAATGGCTATCACAATTTTGAGTCATTGATTGGATTCTATGTTATTCTAGGTATAATATGCCACCTTGCATAAAAAAATTGGTTGAATATTTTGTTAATTATGACTTAAAACTTGAACCCTTGTCCGGTTACTGAGTGACGGTTACGGAGTGACATCTGGTTCCCAGTCTTTTTCGTGAGGAGAAACGCCGTATAAAGAAATATTAATACCAAAGTTTGTTGGAGTAGACCATGACAATCACATTAAGCCCAAAAAATTGACAAAAAGTGACAAGATATAAGAATTAGAGGCATTTAAAGCCCAATAGTCCCATATGTGCAAATTTGGGTTTGATCAATTATTCAGCGCAAGAATACTGAATCACAATTTTTGTTAGCTTAAATTATTGGTTGTATTGTAAAGAAGCCTTTGTGGTAATTTAAGATTTTAATTTGCATTTTCAAAGGCACAGCGGCACATTAAAATTTCAGGTCCATGTCCTGTTTTGCTTGGAACTGCCCAGAAGTAAGAGTCAGAACAGGATAACTTATTACTCTTGGTAAAGTGATTTTACTTCATTGGTAGTCCTGATATATTAAGAAATATGCCATTCAGTCTGACAATTTCAAACTTCATACATTTCATTTCTGATAATAAGATGTTTTGTAATATATTTTGATATGGTTGCTATTCTACTACTAGTCCTGACAATGTTTTGTTGGTGCTTAGTAAATGTGACATCAGGTAGTATGTGAACGTTCATTATTATGTTGAAAACTTGTGATACTTTAACCACATTTATACATTATTGCCGGACTTTAAATAGGCCTGTATTCTAAACTGCGTTTTAAATTTGCACTGGAGTTTTGGAGTCGCATTGAAATTGTTTGATCCTGTTGTCCCATTAACGCTGATACTTCACCATACGGCCATAGTGTCTGCATAGTGAGTGGGTGAAGAAATGAATGTCCAGTGTGATATATATACATATATAATCATTCTTCTAATCAGTGAGTTCAAGTAATATTTACTTAGCATAGCTGATTTTTTATTTGTTAAGTAAACAGTAGAGATCTTTGCTCTTCCACCTTATTGACACATACACCTTTAACCCTTTACATACCAGGAGATAGCAATCAGTTGTCTGGGTTGGGCAGGTTTCAAAACTTCATGGTGCTTAGTGGTACATTCACGCATTGACCGCAATTCATATTATTGAATTGAAGATCTATTAGAAAGAAGTACATTTTGCATTCCTGTAATCATGATTCTCATGATATTCTGAAGACCAGTGGCAAAAAAACAAACAAACTCATGGAAATTGATTTTAATTCAAAAATATAATGAGTCATTCTGACATTGTAAGTCAGAGATATCTGTAAACCCATTGTTTTGACCATGTCAGGGTTTTTATTTTGCTGTATGTTGGCATTTAAAGACTTGCAAAAGATTTGTTATCCCTTCAGTGCAAAGACTATAAAAAGTAGTTGATATTGTTTCTTTTGTGTTTTGTTCTGAATAATATTTACAAAAGCATATTTGTTCTGAATAATATTTACAAAAGCGTATATCTATGGTCACTCTGGTCAAAGCTTCTTTATAAAAAACATACATTTAGACCTGTATTTACATAATATTGCATCACAATAGATGTAATCAGTGTTTAGAAAGACCTTTGTTCTTGAAGAGAGCTCTTCATTGGCTTCCAAGAGTTCTTTAGGATTATTTCAGAAACTCAATCAAAGATTCTTTTGTTCAATGTTGTTTCTCCCTCATCATCTCCTCCTTGTTGTAAATTGATGAAAATTACTTCATTATATTGTAAATTCTAATTGATGGCAGTAGCATATTTTATTCCATGTAATAATTGACTTTTAAAAAGCCAATTATGTATAATATCATGTACATTTTTAAATAACTCTTCTTGTTTTTGTAATCTTTCTCCATTGAAATTTTACATTAGTTTATTAAAGAACAGGTTCTTTCCTAAATAAAAAAAAATATATCCCTTTCAGAATTTTCCAGTATGGTGTTAACCGTACAATCTAAGACCTAAACCAGAAAAATCTTGGAGAAAAACATGTCATGTGATTTTCTGCTGTTTTATTTTCAGACTGAGCAAGGAGTGATTCCTAGATTATGTGAGAGTCTTCTTGAAAGGGTTAGCAGCTATGAGGAGGATGTCACTTTCAAAGTAGAAGTCAGGTAACATATTTTCTAATATAATCATGAAAATATCATTAATTTGTACTTCTATATACTTCTACATATATATGTACAAACATAAACAACTGTGGGTTTCCTGAAATCCTATTATTAATCTGGCCTTGATTAGTGGAGCTATAGTGTCATGAAAATATGCTCAAGCTTCAAGGAATTTCAGGTACTACTTACTTCCCCTGGATCGAGAGTGGAAAATTAAATTTAATGTCTACCCCAAAAAAACATATGTGTTGTAAGAGAGAATACTTTGAAAACCAAAAGCTATTGCCTCAAGAAACCATCAGGAATTTTGTGAGTAGTCCAGATTCAAGAAATAATTGTGTTTATAATAATCATTGCGTTTTCAGATACATATTTCTTCTCTTGTTGAGTTATTCATGTGTGTTTCATTTTGTTTTATTTCGTATTTAGTTTCCTAGAGATCTACAATGAGAGAGTTCGTGATCTGCTGGCCCCGCCCAACCAGGCCAAGTACTCACTCAAAGTACGGGAGCATCCTAAAGATGGACCCTACGTACAAGGTAAATATCATTTTATATCAGTGATGATAAAACTTGGGTTTCGAGAGGAAAACAAAGAGCTGACTTTTATCACCCTGGCTTTAGCTACCCTGATATGTTACTCAAGCATTTAAGGAAAGTCTTCTACCAGCTACCAAAACCTTGCCTGTATCGACTGTGACAAAATGTACATTAATGTCTTGCAATAGGAAAGTAGTGCTGTGCCTTGGATCTGTACCTTGTGATTCGTATCCAGTGGGGCGTACCACAAAGACTTACGATTGATTAAAAGTTACGATTGATTTTTTCTTGGTAGCCTCATCATGGACAGGATGCTCCCAAGTTGATGATCTTAATCCTAACTCTAGCCCTAACCCTACTCTTAATCATATCCAAATCCTAATCTATGACTGTACCTGGTTTCCAAATGAGGCTGCCGAGAAAAAATCAATCGTAACTTTTAATCAATCGTAACTTTTAATCAATCGTAAGTCTTTGTGGTACACCCCACAGGAGATACAAACCAAAATTTTAGGACAATTCATTTTCAGGAGCAGAAAAAGATAAATGAGCATAAGGGCTCATGCTTTAGTTAAAGATTAGATATTCAGCACAGCCAACTCAGGAACATGGGGGCAATCGGGGGCAGCCCCCCCCCCCTCCTCCCCCTTTGAGTGCTGCTTCCCAAAATTTTGGAAGATAGATGCTGGATTTTATCCTAGCTTGGCAGAGTAGATCTCATGCTAAAATTGTTATAGATTTGATACAATTTGATTCTCTTCCAACAAGAACAAAATATATGGATTCAGAGATGCTTTCCTGGTTTAACAGACTTCACAAATGTATAATATATATATTTAAATGTACTATCTGCATTCTGCATTGGTATTAGACTTGAAAGATGATTGGCTTGGACCTTTAACACTGATGGATATTACATTGAGCGTGATGAATGCTAAATTGAGTGTAGTAGATTAAATTAAGTTTATATTGTAACACCAAAGCCATGTGTAAAAAACATCAACCTTCAGAGATTAGCCCACATGATTGAACTGTACAATGTATATTCTATTTTTATACACAATACGAGCAATGGAAAATCATGCATTGAATAGATACCTCAAATCCCTTACCTGAATTTGTATTTTCCACCTCTCCTCGACATTTAGTTACCCCCCCTCCCCCCTCCCTCCATAATCACTCACCCTATAAGATAATTACACTTTATATTTCATAGTTGATGTCGCATCACTGAAATACCATAAAACAAATTGTTAAATTGAATTCTTCATTTTATGGAGATCTTAGATATTGAATGCCTTTTCTTGCATCCTTGCATATGGAGGTCAGTACAATTGTTAAATTGAATTATTATATGAAGATCTTTATTGGGGAATGCCTTTCTTTACATACATGGATAAGGAGTATGAATTTCATCTCGTAAAATACAATTGATGATCATTATGGAATAACCTTTTTTACGTGCATGTATATGTAGGTCACTATTGTCCTCAATTAATTGGTATTTTAATTTTTAAATTGATTTGTAATATGTACATGTATGCATGTAAAGATCTTTTTTAGGGAATGCATTTTTTTTTTTTACATTTATCGGTATATGGAGGTCGGTAACAATGTCCGCTAGTAACATTCCTTCCCAGCCTTCTTGGGTATCTGAAATGAGTACGGCTCGTCTTTCTACCAGAGCTTATCAGGTTTCTTTCTAGAGCGGAGAATGTTTATGACCAAAACAAGCATGCCCATCTCAGTGTGGATTGAGTTGGGTTTAGTGAATAGAAAGCTGAGATGCATATAGCAATAAGTTTCATTAGGCGTTTGCTGCACTAGCTTGAGGAAGCCAAATAGTGCACTACGAGGTCCATCTCAATGTGCACTACAAGACCCATCTCAGTGTGGATTGAGTTGGGTTTACTGAATAGAAAGCTGAGATGCATATAGCAATAAGTTTCATTAGGCGGTGCTGCACTAGCTTGAGGAAGCCAAATAGCGCACTACGAGGTCCATCTCAATGTGCACTACAAGGCCAATCTCATTTTGCATTGAGTTGGGTTTACTGAATAGAAAGCTGAGATGCATATAGCAATAAGTTTCATTAGGCATTGCTGCACTAGCTTGAGTAAGCCAAATAGTGCACAACAAGGTGGATCAGAGGGGAAAAACCCCAATCAGTCGAGCTCAAAGCTGACTTTGCACCAGCCCCGAGCTGATTCTTGGGATATAGTTGTATGAACTACCCTCGAGCTTGCACTAACAAGCCCAATAGGTGCATAATGGTATCAGGCCGAGGTTTCAGGCTGGTGCAAAGCTGCTAATCTCAGCTCGGGTTTGGAAATAAGCCCAAGATTACTTGGGTTAATATTTTGCCCGATGTAGTGTGCTATTTGAGAGAAAATCTGCTAATTCATTGAATCAGATATAGTGTGCTATTCATCTAGCTGGAGCTAGTGAAGGACTGCCTACATTATGCCCCAGTCTCACAGAGGAGTTCGAAGATAATATTACATCCATCATGCATAGCCAGTTAATAGTTTGTTTGGGGTTTGTCTGGAGTTGGTAGGGTGGTGAGTCTGAGGTATGAGGAAAGGTAATCTGCCTCAATCCAAATTTCTCTTGTGAATTCTCACGTAGGAAAGAAGGGAACGACAGTTAATTTAATCCCCTCTCATTTGTTGTCTGTTTCTTAGCGAGAGAATGGAATTACGGCAATGAAAATCTATCCAGTTTTTTTGTATATCTGATGCTTTTTGGGCAAGTTTATTATCTCAGTTCAAACTGACTCTTAACCAACCACAAAATAATTTGTCATTTTCAGTTTACCAAGGAGCTTCAAACAAGCTCCTTGAGTTTCCTAAAATATTATGTTTTGTCTGGTGTCAGTTTGGTGTAGGTCTTGGCAGTCTGACAGGGGCTATTACTAGTTGTGATTTATTACGATTGTGGAAATGAAAGTGCCAATTACACCCATTTTCAGGCCTCCTATCTTAGAGTTGAATTTCTGATTGGCAGTGACCTCAGTTGAACTTTGATATTGGTCGAGCATTTCATTATTCCACATGGACTGAAAGTATGGTGGCCATTTTCACAATAGACTCACACTTCCAGACTATTGTTTTATTATAACATGGCCTCAATCGACCCTCCAAATTTTGAAGTTTTAGAAGGGGTACTGTGCACACAGTTCAATCTCAATTCTGTTTCATTTATGCTTTTCAAAAAGTCTGAATGGTTAACAATACAAGTTCCTCATTTAAACACAATTACAAAAATAACCTCCTAAATTCCCCAAATAGCATGTACAGTAATTATACTTAAAAATGTATAATTAACGGAACTGCTTTTTATTACAATTCATCAATTGGTGAAGAACATCCATGAATAATATATTATTATTAGTTACTTGATTTAATGTTTATATATTAAATGAAAGGAAGACTAGACACCATAAAACTTGCTTTGATATGTTAAATTTGTGAACCCAGTCACTGTGTATTAAAATGTGGTTATAAGGGTCTAAACCTGTAAATTGCAGTTGATATAAGCTGGTCTGAGAGTATAAACCCTAATTACTGTTAATTAGCACCAGTGTCCTAAATTTAGCTGCATGTAGCTCAATCAGTACCTTGAGACGTATACAATACAGAATTACATGTGTAATTGAAAATACAAATATCCAATTCATTGTGTCGGAACCCACGTGCAGTATTGATTGCTTTGAATCATTAATGCATCGTCCTGTTTCTATTCCCATGCATGTTTGCCCACCCATGGCAGATGTTGTCTACCGTATGATGATATTTGATATTAGAAGATGCCAATGTCTTAATTTAATAGTTGTCATTATTGTATCATCCTATATTTAGTTGACTATGTTTGCCCACCAATAACATGTATTTTCTTTCTTCTACTCTGTATGATGACTTTGGATATTAGTAAATACCTGCATCTTTATTGATTTAACTATATTGTAGATATCATTGATCTGGTTCTAGACCAGTGTTTTCCTACCCATCACAGACATCCTCTAACATGGCAAAAAATTTGACAGAAACAGATGTACACGTCTTCATTTTTAAATAGGCATAGATGTAGAGACAGCTTATACATGAGAGTAATTACTTTCCACAGTCATGTGGTAGTTATTAGCAAGTCAAGGCTGGTCTTAATGAAGGCATGTTAAACATTTAATCATGTCTGTAGAATGATCATGTAATTATTAGCTCTTGATGTTTTTATTTTCTTAGAATTGTAGTAATTGATACCTCAAGCATTGTGTCCAAACTGATGGGATTGATGTAAAAAGATTAAATTTAATGGGACATTTTTAAAAATGTATTTATTTATTTCTATATTTTCCTTGGATCTGTTTAATTTGGGAAGGATGTATCAGAGCCAACGTCCACTTTTATTAAGGTCCCCTACATCAAATTTCTTTTATAATTTTTTACTGACAAATTGCAAAACAGTATCAATTTTAATAAGACTATAAATTTGTATTTTTGGAAGAGCAACACTTCTATTCAAACTATAAATTTGTATACCCTCTCATTTACAAGAATAAAAAATGGCCCCTAATCTTTATATAATGATAAAGTAAACAAACAAGCTATAAGACTAACCAAACAAAGATCATTATTGATTAAATTCTGTATTATCAAGTGTAAGAATTATAAAGGAATTGCATCTTTAATTTTATAAACCTAATGTACAACAATGTTTATAACATGACAGAATTGTTGTAGACTAGACTGTAACCTTGGCCTTTATATTTTAAGTGATATTCCTGTGGGACAATTCTTTGCCCATTCCTGTCACTTGGCAGCTAAGCCTGTCTTTAGGGCTCTATTTATGCTAGACCATCTGGGACTTTGGAGAAATGTGTCTCTACGTATGGAGAGATTCAAAAAGAAGTTTCTTTGAACTTTTTCCTCCAAACCCTTCTCCAAGTTTTTGACATCAAATAATGTCTTTATTTGAGTCTTGTTATTTGTTTTTAGATTTTATTTGAGTGGATATTTTGTATTTTGTTTGTAAGAAATAGAAATAACAAAAACCTTGATGTTTTTATTTTACTTTTAGCAATGATTCTTCTACATTAAATATCAGAAACAGTGATGGTGATAATGATGATGATGACAGTTTGCGAAGAGTAAAACAGTGTCCAAATCCAACATTGTTTTTGAACTCAAAATATTATTTACTCATTCTTCCAAGTCTTTGTTATAAATATGAATGAAAAAATGTGTTCAGAATCTGTTAGAATTAGTTCCCTTTATTAAATGCGAAGCATTAGTCGCTGGAGGAAATACCCTTAAATTGTATTGCTTACAATGTATTTTTTTCACCATGAATTTTAATCATTGTTTGCTTCTATGAAATTTCTTTCTTTCTCAGATCTGTCTCATCACCTGGTCTCGGACTACGAACAGGTGCTGTCTCTGATGCATGATGGGAATCTCCAGCGGACCACAGCGGCCACCCACATGCATGAATTGAGCAGCAGGTCTCATGCTATTTTCACCATTACATTCATACAGGTTTGTAATATCCCAAGAAGAATTGCATTCATTAACCTTTAAAAAGCATATTTTATGCGCCTAATGATCATAAGACTTGTTCATGTAGTGCATTATTGAAAAACAGTGGACGAGAAGACAACTTATATTCAAGAATGTCCAGTGAGATTAAGCAGCACATATCATGCTATCTTCCCCATCACTTTCATACAGGTTCCTAACATTCCGGGATAAATTGCATTTATTAACCTTTAGAAATATTTTATATGACTAATGGAAAAACATAATAATTGTTTAAGTTGTGCATTATGGAAAAGAATGGATAGAGCTTTTTCTTACAAACATAATTATTCTAGAAACACATTGTATCTTGTGTTGACACAGAATATTAGTGCAGTACATTCTGTAAAGTGACCATCTAGGGATTAAAATGCAATTGTATATTCATACAGGTACATGTTTTTAATATATGGATGAGCTGTCTTGATTAACCTTTAAAACATATTCTTTGCAGCTAACAAAAGAACACAACCACTGTTTAAATATTGCACTATGGAAAAAGAATGTACAGGAATTACACTGTATTCTAAGAATATCTTGTAGGATGTTCGCATGTGATGACTCATAGACAATGCATTGATAATGAAATAATAACTTAATAATTTATCTTGTAAAGAGCCCAGGTCCGTCACGCATGACGCTTAGGGTGCTAATGCAGAACATTCTTGAAGCTATTTGTTTAAAGTGATTATACATGTATATGGACAAAACGAAAGTTATTCATCAAAGACCTTATTTCCCACTATAGCTTTTAATAAAGACATGTTTGTTATTTGGGAAGGTCATTAATGAAAGGGCAAACTGGATTAAAATAAAAATCCAAACATTTTCCCCATATATTACCAAAGTGATCTAAAAATATTTTTTAATTTCATACCATGTGTTAAGAATATTTGCAGGAATTGTTCGATATGATTCAATTTTTAACATCCACACAGGCATATCACAGCTGTAATTTGTTGATTAATGTAAAGAATAGATTTTATCATTACATTATTTATTATACTATATATATTTAGACTGGGTGTAGCTATAGTTCATAGATAGTCCCTTTGAAATGATTAATGAGAAAAGTGCAAGCAAGAATGACTACATTGTTTGTAAGTAGCCAGTAGGGCCTAAGATCTTTATAAAATTCATTGAGTTTACACCCATCTGACTCTGAGCAGACGACGTGTACATGTAGCTGATTGTCCCCCTCAGTGGCAAATTACCTGTCCGATCAGGGGTTCTAATAAGACAGCGGGCCTTTTCATTTTGGCTTATTAATGAGAGCGCTATCTTATAGGATAAATGACCGACCATATGACTATGAATAATGAGATCAATTTTGCTGTGGATTTTCCATGACGATATTTTTTATTTTTGGAAATGCGCTCATACTGTAGTGACTCAGGTTGGCATAATCTTACGAGTGGTGGCGCTTGTTTAACATCATCCGAGACAAGACAGGCTTTTCGTACTCTGCGTGATGTTGTAAACGTGAAAAAATGAGCAAAGAAAATGGGCTACCATGATGGCATACCATCTTGACATGTTTTTCAGTATTCTTGTCTTCCCCTTTGTCAATGAAAATCTTTTAAAAATTCAATTTTATAACAAAAATGTACATTTCTTGAACTTGTAATCTAACTTCAGCTTTTATGCAATTATGTACAACACTCATATCAAATAGATTCTAATTGCAAATCTCGTTATAACAAAGTCCTAAGGATCATGCAAAAGAGATTGCTGTAAGAGGATTGTAAAAAGGGTGATATTTAAAAGACCTGATTTAGACATATCTCCATCTTATCTTGGATTTAAGCGCTGTTATTTTAACAAGATTTTCTGTTTGCCCTCATCTGTTGTCAAGCACCTTTACCCACCTGTACCTGTATTAAAAAATGGCATTGCAGGCAAAAGACTGATTTTTTGTTTTTGTTTTGCCATTTAAAAACATTTGCAAATTACAGCACAATGACAGTAATTACCTTTTGTCTTTCATTGAAAATGAAGGATCAAAATTTCATCATTGATAGAAATGATATTGCTTATAATTGCCTTTGTAATACATTTATCATTAGGCATGGAGGTAAAGAGAAAAAATAATGCAATATTTTGACATGTAGTATATAATCCATATACTCTTTCCAAAATTTTTTTTTTTTTTGCAATACATGTACATGCATACACGTTGCCAATTTCCATGTACAAGAGGTAATTTTTTAATTAGTTTTTCAATAAATATCTATAAGTAAAGTCTACAGTTTCATATTGGTGGGCAGTGTAATTGTGTATTAAAGAGCTGAAAGACTATATACGTGTATATAATTGAGTTCTGTATTTTCTGCGCTTTATAACAATTCCATTTTAAATATTAAGAAATAGATTTTCTGTATTATGTTTGTTTTTTCGTACATTGAATATTTAATGTTTCTGATTATTTTTTGTGTATTTTCTACAGTATTAGCCAATAATTCAAATTTCTTTGTTTTTTTCATTATTGATGTGTATTTTAGGCAAAGATGTCCCATGGAATGCCGAGTGAGATTGTGAGTAAGATCAACCTGGTGGACTTAGCTGGAAGGTAAGCATATGGTGTCCTCAAAACAACAAATTATTTTAATCTATACCTAGTTTGTCATAATGTCTGAATAGAAATAGAGAAAGTAAAAATGTGGAACCTGGGCCCCGTAACACAAAGGTTTGCGATCAATCGCAAATTTGAAAGAAGCATTGTAATTGGTCACTGATCAGTCATTTGAACAAAACTTGCATGCAACAGTGATTGTGATTGGCTATTGCAACTTTGCGATTGATTGCAAACCTTTGTGTTACGGCGCCCGGGAGGTTGTTGATCCTGCTACAATGACTCCATCATCAGTCCATGTGGTGAAATACATTTGTATCTCATTCCAAGTGATGATAATATAGTTATGAATGCACACATACATGTATATACTGGTAGGTGGAAAATTCTTACATTTTGACTTTTTTTTTTTCTAAAATTGATTTTGAAATTGCAACAGTGCATTTGAAATCAGGAACTTCTTTATATCCCTATAATGTAGACATTTGAACTGTGTTTGTTTGTGCCATATTGTAATACTAAAAAAAATTCAGACTCACAGCCATTAAATATGAATGAAGAACACGCTTGGTGTAGCATTATCATACTCCCGTGAAAGGAGAGGCATTCTACCATGAAGTGTGGAAGAATACTGTGTAAATGATGATAAGGTCACGGTAGATGCTGCTGTTATTATCCAACAAGGATATATTTCATAATTCTTTCATATAATGGCTTAAATCTTCCCCCACCCCCCTCCCCCATTGGCTCAACTATGTTTTTTATCATTGTTTAAGTGTCCCATATAATGTGCTTGGTGGAGTAAAGTTTTCTTAATATTTTTATATTTTGGTGATTTCAATCAGCAATAACTCAAATTGGGAAAAAGGGATAAAATGGACCTGTAGGCTCTGAAACTCTTCAGATATGGAGCAACTTAAATAGATCAGAAGAAACACTTCTCATGTAGTAACCAATGTTTGTGTAATAATTGGATACTAATAGAAACCAAGACTGAGACAGTTATTGTAAAGTTCCCAACTCATTAGTCAACCAAATTATATTAAGCATTTCCTTAAGGGAATAGAAACCAAACAAAAAGTAAGAGTCGAGAAAAGAACACCTCTTTTCATTGTTATTCAGTGCTGCCTCTGCATTTGCTGTGTAATGTTATTCTAGAAATCAATCAGAATAATAGAATCCTTATATTTTTGCATCTGTCTGTACAACCTTGTGTTGCCCTGTATTTTTAAGGGTTCTGTGAACAAGAAAACACTGTATGTGGGATAGGTACTGGTGCATTTATTTCCTCTGTGAACAAAAACCAATCAGAGAGATAACAGAAATAATGTTGTCATTTTCTGTTTCTGTTCATATAACCTTGCACTACTTTGTCTGCTTAGAGCCAAAATGGCGTTAATGTTTCAGACTTAACTCTTTCTAGCTCTCAACAAATACAACACTGTATGATGGCCAATGGTTTATTTTTTCTCTTTTGTATAAGTGACTAAAATAACATGGTACAGTGTATGCATGTTAATGATGGATACTGCACAAATTTTATTTTTATATCGAGAAAAGAAAAAAAAATAAGGTACCCATTTATTATATAGGTGATTTTTTTTTTTATTTCAATGAATAGACATGTATGGTGTGGATATGATATTTTATGCATGTTTCAACATTTGGATTTAGTTATTAGCGTGAAGCATGACCAATGTTTTAATGATTGACATATTTGATTGGGATTTAGAAAGTAGGTTATGTAATTAGGCCACTGAAATTATTGAAATTATTTTATTTGGTATCAATTGTATGGTTTGATATCATGTCATGTTGGATTGATTAGATATGTGGGTGGTACTCATATCTTACTCGACCTTTCTCTCTCTGTCTCTCTCTCTCAATCTCCTTCACTATCTTGTTTCTATACAAACATATCTCTTTATATTTCTTTCACTCCTTTCACTTCTATCCTTCCTCTTTTTTCTTTCAGTATTTCTTTTCTTTACTTTTCATTTTCTTATCATTTACATCATATACTCTTCTTTTCTCTGTCTTCTGTGCCTCCCTGTCTGTTTCTATTCTTTCTTTGGGTCCAAAGAATCAAGATAAGACTGAAATATAGTACATGTATATTCATTGTATGAACTGTGACACTGCTGTACAAATGAAACTCTTTGAAGTAAATGCTCAAAACTCTTTAAAGATAATTTGTTTCTGTAGATGCTCCCCTTTTTATGATTTATTTAATAATGCAGTTTTAAGTGTAGATTTTTCAGTTACATTTTCACTTCCCCTGTTAGTTTTGTCATTGTTATGTATGATTTTGTTGTCGTACTCCATTTTATATCTCGTCTTTACCAAAATGAGTATGTCCAATTATGTGTTTACTTATCCTATCTCAATTTCTTTTCCAGTGAACGTGCATCAATCAACTCTAGCAAAGACAGATTACAAGAGGGCGCTAATATCAACAAATCTCTGGTAACCCTGGGCAACTGTATACAGGCTCTAGGTAGGTCTAAATTTGGCTTTTATTGTAGAAAAGTCAATATTTGTTATGGAACTGTAGGTTATTAAACCAAACTGTCAAAATGACCTTTTTTTCTGCCTTTTTTGATAATATTTGAGATAGATGATTCATTTCCTTTGATGGGGTCTCACAATTTGAAGGTGGTTTGATATGAGAGAAAATTATAGGATTTTGCCATTGCTTTTTTATAGTCAATAAAAATTTCTCAGATGTTATCCCAGTCTAGAATTTGTGTCTTTGACTATTAAAGAACAATAAATTTTTCCTTTCTGGACTAATCTTGTGGCAAATTCTGACTGTATACACATGGAGGATATTTTAGTCCCAATTTAACAGCAAAAACATGTGAAAGTTTTATGGAGTTATAATTTTGATTTCTAAAGTTTATGTGTAGAAAATTGATGGAATTGATGGGATTAGAATACTTCTGATCCTTGGAAAAAGCATTATTCTCTCTGTATACATTAGGTTTGATTTCCAATGCTCTAGGCCCTCTAGTGTCCAACCCACAGTCATGATAGTCAATTTTAGGTGTTCACAATTGGAAGCTTTTCATGATATGATGTTCTATCCTCATTGTATAAATGATGTGGATAAACACGTAAACACCAGAAAGGAGGTGAAATTGAAAGAGGAAAAGAAACAAAAGATTATTGTTTGTTATATCAACTGCATTTTTATAGTGCTTCTGCGCTTCATGGTGTATCCCAAAACTTTCCATTATGAATAAACACTCAGTTTAAAAAACATTAACATGTTATAAAGTGGTACAGGAATTATTTCAAAAGCATTTGATCAGGGTTTTAGTTGCTGCAAGAAAATTGTGAGAGAAAAAAAGTAATAGAAGTGCTTTTTAAGATAATAATAATAAAGTTGACATAAGTAAATTAATCAAAGCTTTCAAAGAAATAAAGCATTGATACAGCCAGTCCGCTAAATAGCCACTCTGCTGAATAGATTCTAGACCGACTCCAAACCAAAGATTTTTATGGTATTGTCAGTGTGGGGATTTGTTTTTGGTGTCTGTATGACCAAGTTCGAGGGTGTTGTCAAGAATGTAGTGGTATGTCCTGGTGCACTAATTTATGCATAGTGTTAGTATTGTTGGTGTATTTTAAAGTGGAATCCAACACATCTAAATATTAGTTCCAGTTTGATTTATTTAGCTAATGCTAGTTTGTAGGGGCATAATGCTAACTTGAGATCTATGCTTCTACCCAATAGCTACAAGTGAGTTTTTCAACTGTTGTGGAAATTTGCAATCCAAATATTATATTTTATTGTGAGGTTATGCAGATTACAAGCTACATTACAAAATTTAAAGAGGATCCCAATTAATGCACATAAATACTTCAAAAGTATCCTTACTATAATCTTACTATCATTTGGGTAATCTTGAGTGTCTGTCCGTCCGTCTGTCCATCTGTCCGCCTTCCGTTTTTTGGTTGTAGTTTTTTTTATGGCGCTTTTCTCAGAGATTTTCCACTCAATCGAGCTGGATTTTTTTTTGGTGAACATGGTTAATTGTTCGTAGATGTAATGAGGGGGGTTTGGTGGTATTTTTGACGTGATTTTACAAAAAGATCACACCCACCCCCCCCTAAACACATAAACTTTAATATAGAAGACAGAAATTGCACCCCCCCCCCCCACATGCTGCCACGGGTAATTCTGCTAGTCTTACAAAATAGGTCAATTTTCTCATGACCAGGGATCGATATGATGTATCATTGGTGTCGAGGTAATGTTTTTAAAAATTATTATCAATTTGTCTTCTTTTATTAAAAACATTTAGTCAGAGCGATACAAATATTTGAAATATATTTCCCCGCAGGACCTCATGTGGAACTATCTAAGTCTCTTCAGGAGACCTGGTTCACTACTAGGCAAAAAAGAGGTATATCTGGATTGTATACACGCATCATATATTTATCGGCCGCATCATCGTGGTTTTACATATTACAGCTCCTCTCTTATGCAACTTTTATCTTTCTAGTCAGCTCTAGTAGTCTCATCTCATTAATTCCCGCCATATACATCTGATAATATACTTGTTTCTTCTCAAACAATTCATTTAAATAATTGAAATCATCATCTGTTTTCTTGTATACAGCTTAGTAATTCATCTCTTCATAATTTTTTGTATGTGCATTTATAAAGCTCCTCTCTTTATAAACAGAATCTTTATCATTCTGGTTAGCTTATGTAATCTTATCTTATTCCTGCTAGTCGTAGCTTCAACTCTTTAGATGTAGTCAACTTCCACACAATGGTTTCGGTTTACCTGGTTGACATAGATATTATGAAGAAAAAGAAGATGAACATAATTGAAGCAGGATGACTTATAATATTTTGTTTTCCAGTTTGTTATTAATCTACCGGTACACGACATTTGCTTCGGCAACAATTACTCTGGGCTTTCCTTTGTCTAAGATGTAGGGTTAGGTTTGCAATAGGGTTTCATATTAGGTGTAAGGTTAGGTTAAAGGGGAATCCAACCCAAGGAGAGAATCAACCTTACAGGAAAGAGGAAAATGAGAGGAGCAATCTAAAAAAAAGTTTCAACAAAATCGGTTATAAAATAAGAGAGTTATGGAAGTTTGAAAAGTCTAGTTGTTCCTTCTATGGGGATCCTCAAATTGGCATCATCAGCTTCAAAATGGCTGATCTTATGGACAACTCTCCATTCGTTTTGTACACAAATTTTCAGATTTTCCTCATTTTCTTTCAAACTTTGTCTTCTTTACTTCTGAGTTCAAAATATGTCATGGGAAAATATATTTCACACAACATATGTTGAGCTCAGAAGGAGGTAAGATATATTTTGAAAGAAAATGGGGAAAATCCGAAAATTTGTGTACAAAACGAATGGAGAGTTGTCCATAAGATCGGCCATTTGGAAGCCGATGATGCCAATTTGAGGATCCCCATAGAAGGAACAACTAGACTTTTCAAACTTCCATAACTCTCTCATTTTATAACCGATTTTGATGAAACTTTTTTTAGATTGCTCCTCTTATTTTCCTCTTTCCTGTAAGGTTGATTCTCTCCGTGGGTTGGATTCCCCTTTAAGGCTACCGTTTACAGCAGAGCAATTGTTTTCTGAGCAAATACCATGGAATCAATATATCTATCATTTCAAAAGGACATAGCAAGCTCAACTGTACAGCTCTCTAGTGTATTTTACTTTTTTTCTGTGTATTATGCTGAAGTGAAAATGAGTGAAATTGGGCATTTACAGTGTATGTGTCTCAACTATAACTCCATGATATGACAATATGACATGTAATAAATTAGAATGTGTATTATGTACTTATGAAAATGCATCTCTGAGCTTTATCCTGCAGTAAAGTGACAAAACAAACTCTTTCTATCAGCCTTTCATTATTGTTATAATTATCCTTGTCTATATGTGCACTGTTTATGTACAAACAGGAGAAGAAATGCTAGAATCTGGTAAGATTTCTCCAGAGATGATTTCTTCCTCTTTTTTTCCTTTTGTTTACCATTTATGATTTCTTTCATCATTCAAGCTTTTATAAAGATTAGATCACACAGATGCAAATGGAATGCCAGCACTTAGTAATAGCAATATTATTTGATATCATTTTTCAATAATGCTAAAGAAACATGTTTGATATTTTGTGAAAAGTAGCTGTTTGATCATAAGATTAGATGATTTGCTTTAAAAAAAAAATCTGTGCAACAGACCTAAGAAGACGGATTGTCTGAAACTCTTCTACATGTAGCTCTCTGCAAACGATGTCATGTTTATAATTATAATTACCGTACACTTGATATACTTTTTGGGTTCATACACAATAGTACTGCACAAGTATTTAATTATGATAATTTCAAATATATTTGCATCTGTGTGATTTTGATCTTGTGGCTTAACAAGAAATCATGACTTTTGTGCGTTTCAAAATTTTATTAAAGTGTATGCACACTGCACAACATTTTGTTGCATGAAAATTGTGTAGTTGGTACACAGTTCAAATGCACTTCTAATGAAAAATATAAATACAGCATATTTGAATATTTACATCATAAATTTATACAAGGTTATATATATATCTATACATGTATAGCAAAACATGCAGGAATTATATACCGGTATGCAAAATGTTCTCTAGCCCATTGGAATATTGTCTGTATTAACAAATAATACCTATATTCTAAGCTCCCATATGAACTATACAAATATATGTATCTCATTCCATATAGATATGAAATGAATCATACCAATATGTATTTTAGACTGTGTACTGCACAAATTGAAGGCTTACAACTATTGGTTGGCGTAGTGTGGATCGAATGGCATACTTTTGAAAGGTGTGTTCAGTCATTGTGTCAATAGCCTAAATTTTATTTCATTTTTCACATGCGTAATAGGGAGATGCATGGAGTCAAACCAGAGAAATCTTAATGCTTTCTTGACTCCCCAAATGCTTGCCCAAATGGCAGGAAAAATATCCCAAAACCTTGCTTTTCAGTGTTGGCAAAATACAGTTTTGTGGCTAATGTATTGATTAATTTTGTTATTCATTGATTGAGCTAAAGATATGGAGGGTTGCATAAAGTTGCTACATGTACATCTGCTTAGCCACTTTCTTTCTAAGCAAAAAATCTGCAAGTAATTTTATTCCATTCATCAGAAACATAATACAGTATTATAGAGATTGCATACTATTGCAAATTATATTTGAGCAAAAATAACATTTGAAAGATTTATAAATGTGTCCTTAATGGGACTTATGATTTTTCATTCAGAAATTATTTATAGTTGATGTATGCATCACTAAAAAAACATGCCCCTACATTTTAATTAACGTCCTTAACAAATGATTTGGAAAAAAAAAAATTCTTATTAATCATGTACAGAACACACCTTTCTAAAGCTGCCAAAGAAGTCTTTATTTGCTGTTGAAACTCTCTTCTCTTCCTGGTTTATTGATATACATGTATTGTGTTCAAAATCATGAATTACATTCATGCTTTGAAGTTTAGTAGCATTGATTTGAAAAGTCTCTTTGTTTTTACTTCACCAATGTATGAAGAAGTATGTTACAAAAATATCTTATATTTAGAACCTCTTTCTTGCATTAAAGCTGCCTCAGTGTGTGGTAGGTTTCTCAAATGTTGATAGAAACACAAAACATAAATTCCATTTGTTTGTAGTATTTTTAAATTTGTCAATGTTACTTGAACAATTTCAAATCAATGCTACTTCTTGTCAATGTTTTTCCGTTTTGTATAATGCTCTTTTTCATGAATTTGATTTCCCATGATGCTTTTTAGATCATTTTATGTAATTGCTGTTCACAACCTGCTTTCATCTTTTTTTTTTTTTTTTTTTTTTTTTTTTTTTTTTTTTTTTTTTTTTTTTTTTTTTTTTATATTGATGTTTTTTTTTTCCTTAATATGTTGATGTGTAATAATGTTACAAACATTATCCTAATAATAAGGGTATTAAAATAATGTGAAAAACAGATTAAAAGGATGTAGAATTTAGCCCTTTGTCATTCAAAGAATGATATATTTGTTTAACATTCTCAATACTTGAAGAAAACATATCTGAATTACTAATCCCTTATTATTATATTTCTCTATTAACCTTTAATAGATAACAATGCTTTTTGGACCCTTATTTATAATCATACCATCATGATATTATTAAAAAATTATATATTTTGATACTGAAAGATATGCTCCACCTAATGTACACATGCACATCCTTTTGTATATGATCATATTATTTTATATTGCATATATAAAAGGCCGACTAGCTTTAGGTATATTTTCTTAATTATAAGAAAATGTGTTGAAAAGAAGAGGTTCTCAGATAAGATTGATGTTAGGGTTTATCATCATCTTATTTGAAATGATATGTTTATATGCGTTTTTTTTTAAATAATTAGTATTTTCTTTTAATAATTCTGTTATCTGTATATTTGTTTGTTTTTCTAATTGAGGTTTGATAGGTGCTGCTTTTGCTGTTGTTGTTTTGAGTGTTATAGGTGGTGGGTTCTTAAAGGCAACATTCAAGAAAAAAAATTAAAGAAGTTGAACATTTGTTTTCCATCGTTGACATAATACACAAATGAACTTGACATGTTGTTATCATGACTTTCTTCTTTTTTTGGTAAAATTATATTGACTCGATATTAGCTAACTTTTTGTCTTCATAATGAGTTTTCCCATATTCATTTTATCATAAAAACATGGTTCAATTTCAGTAAACATGAAAATTATACATGATTAATACTTTTTTCTAGTAGAATTGGAGAAAACTCAACTTTATAATGTCCCTTGAAAATTTAGTAAAGAATTCTATTAGAACCAATATTGAATCATTTCATTTTCATCGATAACCATTTAAATCTTATCCAAACATTTACAGCTGCCGACAGTGCATTGATGGCAGCCAGTATGGAGAGCCTGTCTATGAGTGAAGATGGGGACGCCCTCTCTGGTCCGAGGCGGAGAACCAACTTTGTGCCTTATCGTAACTCTATCCTGACCTGGCTTCTCAAGGATAGTCTGGGAGGAAACTCAAAGACCATCATGATTGCAAGTAAGTATTTTGGTTTTTCTTTTTTCAACTTGAGGGATAAATAAAGGGACATCAACAAAGCTAAAATTGGAGAGAAAAAAGGAGAAGTTTCTTAATTGCTCATAAATGTCATTTAAAGAATAGAAATAATACTAATTACCATCTTTTCCTTGCCTTTTCAACAAGTAGATACAAATCGCTTAAAAATAAACAATGAACAATTAACAAATGCAGAGCTATTTAACAACACAATTAAGGCATTAGTTAAACAACTATGTTTAGAGATGCTTTTTGGAGGTCATCTTAACAAAGTTGGGGAGTTGTTCCATGGTTTTGGAGCAATGGCTAAAATAGCCCACTAACCCTTGCTTCTAGCATTGGTTCAATACCTTGGGATATCTAAAACCGTACAAGTCTTGGAATTATTTTCTTTACTGCGGATCCCCACGGATGCCTTCTCGTCATAGTCAGCAGTGGAAATAGTAATAATTTCATTCATCCAATGAAACAAAGAAATACATAATAAATGATAGGATAGAAGATGAAATAAGACTAAAACAACAAAAACGTAACTGTACGTAAGTGTCTGTGTGACTGCAGCATAAGATCCTATAAATTGTTTTTGCTGTTGGTTTGTTGATTGTGCGTTGAGCATGAATGGCATATGATTAAGAAAGCCTTGCATAGTAGTATTGCAAATTGACTGTGGCTGATAAGCAAGGCATTCTATCATTTCTAGGATTGCTGTCTGCCATGTATCATGTTACCTCACCTGGATTGAGTGTGGCAAATGAAGAATAATGGCATGACTCCTTATGATATGGCAGGGATCTAAACCTCTGCCCAGTTTCACAGTCCCAGTCAACCAACATTTTTTCAGGCAACAATGTCCTCTGAGATAGAGTGGCATGATGTTCTCATGATTTCAGTTCAGTTCAGTTCAGTTCAGTTTATTCACATATTCCAATCAAACAATAATAAGAACAACAATTATATGTCATTTCAAAAATAATACATTATTTGATAAATCATAAAACGAATGACATCAGTAGCATAAAAAGAAAGAAATATGAAGGAGCCTAAGTTAAAAGCTAAGCTTGTTACATTATAGGCTCCTTTATGAAGATGATGTATAAGAATACATAAAGAAATAAATAAATACAAAGATATATAAATAGGAGTAACTGAAAAATGTGCATTAACATATCATTTTTTTTTTATATATATATATTGAACTACCTATCTGTACGCAATGGTGGTGAGGCGTACCGGGATGACGTAATCATTATTTTGATGTGTAATGACGACATCATCTCGGCACTACATTATAATCATACATTAACATTGATATACGCAAATGGAAAAAGTGAACGGTACCGAGATGATGTCGTAATTTTTTGTTATACAGTGACGACAGCATCTCGGCACTGTATTATAAACATACATCAATATTGAGATAACCATACATGTTTATGGAACTATAAAAACAATTGCTCATGGTCATTTCCGCCTGTGTTTGCTAACCCTTAATAATGACATTTTAGCTTACATTTAAAAGTATGCAAAGGGTTGATTATTATTGTTTTGGGGAGGTCAGACCATAACTAGGACCAGTTATATATACAGTTTTTTGGGCAAAATTCTGTACGTGGTAATGATATAAATTACGGTGACGTGTGGGGTATGAGGAACTGAGCTGTTGCTTATTCAAAAAGTTTGGCATTTCCGCAGTATTTCATTAACAGACAGTTTGCATGAATATTCCTAATTCGTAAATATATAATATCGTCGAATACTGTAAGCATGTATTTTTAAGCAACAGATGGTCTTGTATGAGAAAAAGTCGAATTCCCAGCATGGTAATGTTTCTAAGTGCTCCTTTTTGATTATAAGGAATTTTCTCCTGTTGAAGTTTTAGTCGCATTACCCACAGGCAAGGAATGCGTAATTGACATATGGCAAAATTAAGTCTGTGCTATAATGAAATAAGGATTCGAGTTGCGGAATCATGGCTTTAAATTTTATAAAATGCACAGTATTTCTAGACGAGTAGTTTACACAAATAGTCAAAATGCATCTTCCATGACAGGTCGGAGTCAATATAAATACCAAGGAATTTGGTGGATTCAACCTGACTTAATGTAGTATTATTTATCAGAACATTTCCTAGGTAGCGATTTTAATTTATTACAAATATAAATTAATGGGTTTACAACATTCAAAGATAATTTGTTAGAATTGATCCAGTTTTGAACCCGTTTCATTTCATTATTTACAATGTTGAGAAGAAGGATGCGGCGATTTTGATGAGAATAGAAAATATTAGAATCGTCAGCGAAAAGAATAAAAGACATGATTTCAGAAGAATATTGGAAGTCATTATATATATGAATGAATAACAGCGAGACCTAATAGTGAACCTGGGGTACACCGCATGATATTGCTTTTTCATAAGAGTCTTGGCTTGTTTTAACTAACTATTGCTTTCTATCTGTAAGATATTGTTGAACAACACTCCAAGGCTTTCCTCGAATCCCATAATGAGGATAGTTTTTGCAGTAGTATTTTATGGTTAATAGTATCAAAGCCTTGGAGAAGTCGAGAAATATTCCTATAGTGTGGAGTTTATTGTCAATTGAATGAGCTACTTTATTCTAAAAATTTTGAGAAAATGCGTGAGTTGTGTGAATGTTTTTGCCTAAAACCAAATTGAGTTCCTGACAAGATATTAAATTCAGTAAGAAAATGTCATAGTTCTATTGTAAATAAGTTTTTCAAGAATTTTGAAAAGGACGTTAAAGCGACTATGGGGCGATAATTCAACTTTCAAGCTTTCCAACTTCTTGCAGCATTTCCCTTTTTAAAAACAGGTATTACTTTTGGCAATTTTCATCTTAGTGGGAACGATACCATTTTGTTGATTGATAAGTAAATATATGTGGAGGGGAGATATTATTTCTGTTATTAGATCAGTTATTTTTTTTAGTAGAAAGTTCGTGATGCAGTCGCTATCCAGGGCTTTTAGTTATTTTCCAAATTGTTACTATATCTAAAACTTCATGCTCTAGAATTGGATTCAGGAACATGGACAGGGGGTGGTTTCGCCCTTTTTAAAAATGTTTGAAATCTAAATCAGCATCGGGAATGTTTTGGGCAAGGTTTGGGCCCAATGTTTACAAAATAATTAATTTAAAGCTCCTGTCGCATCTTCACGACCCTAGGGCGTGCGGTCTTGGATTTTTGGCCTAAATGTGATGCCAAATGATCAGCCAACAATCCGCTACTTTATTGCTTGTTATGATTACTGATTCATGAGAACAATGCTGTATTTTGTGGCTTTGCCTTTCAACTGACAATGGACTTGATCTGATTTATTAGTTTATTGGTTACCATTCTCTTAATTGTTTAGTTCCATCTCTTTTTATTTATATATCTTACTCGTATTAGCGATGTCGAATTGATTATGAAAGTAATTTTTTTTGTCAAGCCTGAGCGAGAGTTGTTTAAAATATTCCGGTACCAGGTGTATTTAGACTTGGACTGAATAGTAGGTTTTTGTATTTATAATACAAATTATTTTTCTTGTTGAGTGGAGTTTAAAGAGATTTAGTTATCCAAGGTTTAGCTTAGGACATTTTTTATAATTTGTTTTGCGCTGGCGAATTGGAATAGAAGAATTTAGATTTTGCATAAAGTATCCACGAAATTATTAAAGGAAACATTACATCATTATTATTGTACACTGATACCAATCGGCCGATTCAAGTGATTCATTAAGATCTACGCAGTTGGGTTCAGAAAAAATCTCTGAACCTGCCGAAATGTTTGTTTTTGAGGAATGATGAGTACAAATAGCATTAGAAACCAGAACATAAACCGGAAAGTGGTCTGAAATATCTGAGACAATAATACCAGATTTAATATTTGAAGCACTGCTTATGAAAATATTATCTATTAGCGTAGCCGATGATTCAGTAATTCTAGTTGGTTTGGTTATGGTTGGGGCAAAAGATTTGATCAGAATTCCAATTTATTTTTTTACAACCCCCCCCCCTCCCAATTTGTTTTTAAACATTTCTTTTGTAATGGCTTTAAATGTGCATAATGAATAACGAAAGTCTTTGAGGTCTTTCACAACTCATACCCAACCAAGGACTCTGCCTCTTGACCTTACTAGTGAAACTAGATGGCCCCCTGGATGCCCAGCTTTTGTTTAAAAAAAAATTGCCCATGTACTACCATGCCAGGATAAAGAGTTAGGGTAAGGATTGCAATAGGGTTTATGTAATATGTTTATTATAGTGTTAGTGTTAGGAATGAAGTTAGACATTCAAATAGAGTTAGGATTGACTCTGCAGTGATTGTCTCCATAGCAGATGTCATAGAACCATAGTCCTGTAACTTATCAAGTTTTACTAAAACACCTCAACCCAATCCACTATGAATCTACTCAAGTTATTCAATAGAATACACTTTTAAATTGCCCCACTGAAAAGGCGCTACATGGATGAGGACAAATCCTCTACTAATTGCCCCTTTGAAGGAATGGACAAAAGGCTTTTCATTCTGCAGGGGCTCATTGAGGTCATGGGACAATAGTGCGAATATGACACCTCTATGGAGAGGTTTGTTTGTTACCCGTGTGTAAGAAGCATTTTGGACATGTGCTGCAAGCATTGTGTTGGCCTATTTATACTGTTCTATTTGAAAGTGTTGGACAAGATTTTAATGGTAAATAAAGTGATATTGCAGTTTGTGATCATTCACGAAAGCTGGTTTCTGATGTGTGGATGTGGTAAAGTATACACTTGGTGCATACATGTGTTAAAAGATGAATTCTTTGTGACTGTGATGTTTTACGGTACCATGTGGGGTGATGTTGGAGTAGCTTTTGTCCTATAAACTTGCCTTTATTTTTATCCCACCATCGCAAATAAATTCTTCTTTAGGGATTATGACTGCTTGTTCCTGACACCCTGTGAGTGGGGTATATTATATGATTGGTGTTGTACTGTAAGACATTTGTTTTTATGTAATTTGAGGGGCTATGCAATTTGTACCTACATATGTGTCAGGTATCAAATCAGCAAAAGTGTAAGATATCACCGAGTTGGGTAAAAAAAAAAGGTTTAACAATTTTGTTTTTAGTGATATTGATGAATTGATAGTTTATTTCTTCTGACTGTATAATGATTAGGATTGATTAGTATGTAAAGTGAGATTTGGACTGACTGATTTGAGTCCTATCAGAGGGGCTTGCATGAGAATGAGGATTATTAAAGGCAGCTAGTGCGTGTCACTTGGTTTCAAATCTAAAGTAATGTTGTACTGAGAGAACCGTTATGCCTCTATGACATTTATTTAAAAAAAATACTCATATCCAGTACTCATCAATTTAAAAGGAGCAGATCAGTTTTAATGGTCTCTTTTTCATTATTTTACCAAAGTTTGTAATGAAAAAGAACAGTGTTCATGTTTTGTAACAAAATTAAAATGTTTTCTTTATTTGAAAGAGGAAACATTTACAGGCATACAATGTGTATTTATTTCTAAAAACGATAGATAGTGAACATACAATTACTGTATGGTAAGAGAGCCTATGTCTGCGCACCCACATAAATGCGCGATTTTTATAGAACAAAACATCAAACTAACACCAATTTCCAATCTTAACCTCAACAATCCATTTTGATACAAAAAACTGTGAAAAATAATTATTTGACAACAATTTTCAGCAAGGTTTATTTGCTACCCTGAAAATTTTAACCTTTGTCAAAAAGTGAAAAGTCAAACACTCAACTGCGCTTGAACTGCGTGCAAAATGAGTTAGTGCACAGACATGGGCACTTTCCAATTTTGCTACACAAAATGACAAGCTGTTTTAAAAATCCGTAAAAAATATCGTTCTTGTATATAATTTCTTGAAATATTTTGTTTCATTGATCATTAGAATAAGAAAAGTGGAATAACATTGATGAATCTTAAAATAACATTTTTCTTTGCATTGGAATTGAGGTCAAACTTTAGGTGTGCAGACTTAGGCACTTCCTTCATATGACCTTCAATCAACGACAATTCCTTTAATTCATTTGTTATGATATAACTAAAGCTTATTTTTATATTGAAACTAGAATATCTTCATTTTGCTTATTGTGTAAAAGAAAAATGGATGTTTCTGTAAAGTTTAGGTCGTGTTATAAAAATTAAAATTTCCTTTTATCAAACGATCCCTTAGGCACTTAATTTTTACGATCAAAGTCAAGGAGGCAATGGTGTTTTTATAACGCTAATAAAATATTGAATACTAACAATTGTTTCTAAGCTCATTACTATAATTGAATAATAATATTTGAAACCATTTGAGCCTCCCAGGTAGTTTTATGATGCACTGAAGTATTAGCTATCATATATCATGACATTTGTTTTTCCCCCCTTTTTCAGCAATTTCACCAGCTTCCATTCATTACAATGAAACTATGAGTACATTGAGGTATGCAAGACGAGCAAAGCACATTGTTAATCAGCCTATTGTAAATGAGGTAAGTGAATTTTATCTCTTCTCTTCTTTTTAATGAATAATTTTTTCAGCAATTTCATTTTAAATCATGTATGATGAATAAGAATAAATGCAAACAATGTATTTGATGATATTGTATATTATATAAATATTTTTTTAACAAAAAAAACAAAAACAACATTGTTACATCATTAAATTTTGTACAAGTCTTTACATAAATTATGAACATGTACCAAAGATTATTTGTTTAGTCATAGGAAGCCTTCAAAGATTTATTATTTCTATTAATTCAAGATTAATGTAATTTCATAATAGCTTTACAAATTGGGTGTGTTTTCCATTGTCAATTTTGTTGATTAATATGCAAGAGCTATGGTAATGGCTTCTTGAATCTCCTTTACTTTAATTTTACATACATATTTTTTGTTACTCTTTATGACAAGACCATACTGAATTGTATGGCAACCTTAGTACACTTCGCATCCCAAATGGCTCAATGCAGTAGTGTGTTGTGTTATTTTGAATCATACAATTGTTTTTGTGTTTTATGTGTTTGTTTGTGCATATAAGGTCTTGGCTGATTGATTGCTTGATCATTGTAAAGATTGACTGATTAGAGTCAGAATTATATCATAAAAGGCCATCAACTCCATGTAGACCTACTAAGATTGCAATCTTGATTTCTTATTGTTTTTGTTTATTCACATTTAGGCAAACAAAAACAAAATTTAATCAATTCCATCTTTGACTGTGGCAACTCCAAATACTTGGCTTGTAAAATGAGTTTGTTTTATAATAAAATGTAACTGTCTGCCTATGCGTGTGTGCATAACTGAGAAGTGACTGGCCTGCTAATCAGCAGTGCTTGGCACTCGTTGTTTTGGGAACCTTTCTTTAACCTCTTGATAGCGTATCTATATCAAATATTGTCTTGTAAAACAATCCTTACAACCTAACCATGCATACAGTCAAGGGTAATAATACTACTCCTGCATTCACGCTTATAAGACCTGCCTACCTCTGTTGAAGAGCAACTCAGGTTTTCAAGTGTGCGCATCTTTGATGAACCATTGTTCCATTTCCTGAGGACCTGGATGATATTATTAGCATTCGTGCAGCTCTGCCGATAGCAAGTTACGTGAGATCGTTGATGGCACGTAGAGCTGTGACATTCATGGTGTATTCATAATGAAGTAGGACTTCCATCTTGTGGAAGATACATTGTAGGGTGTAAATTGATTGCAATGAAGAGAAGAGCTCATGGCATCATTTTTCTTCACCAACTTTCCCCTCTTCCCCAGGATCGTAACGTCAGGTTGATTCGGGAGCTGAGAGCTGAGATCGACAGGTTACGCATGCTACTCAACAGCGCTAGCTTGGTGAGTTTTACATCGTTTGTATTTGTAGTATTGCAAGTGGATTAGATGTGTGTTTTGTAGGAAGATATGTGATTGTGTGATGTTGTTTGTATACTAAGTCATATCAGACAAAAAGAGGCTTGGTTATCTGCTCTGGGGTCCAAATCACTTGTTATCTTTACTAAATAAATAATATGTGTATACATGTAATATTTTTATGGTGCTATTCTTATTATAAATATTAGTTTGTATTGTAGCTCATTTGCATGTGCATGTACGGCCATGCAGATTATCTTTTTCAGGGTTTTCTACCAGTGATATTTAAATGGTGCAATTCAGGGTTAGGGTCAATCGTCATATTACGTATACAACTTCTCATATACATTGATCTTTAAAAAATGTATGCAACTGGAGGTCAATTAAGAGGGTCTGTAGCTTTTTTCTGTGTTTCTACATTTTGTTTATTTATTCTAACATTGTGTAGTGCCTACAATGATGGATTATGAGTTATGTTACCCAAAGTAGAAATATGAACCTACATTACTATGAATGATTATGTCATTAAAATCAGAATGCACTTATGTGTATAGTGTAAAACCTCCAGTGACCTGTGTAGATTTTTTTTTTTTAATAAACAAAACAGTTATATATAAATTAATTTCATGGCCTCTTGACTATCCAAACAGCTACAATATGTGACAGCTGATATGTGTTTAATTTTAATCTTTAATCCTGTGTGATGACTGTAATTGATAATCAACCAATCACTGATAAGCATGATAACATAGGTGTTTCATTTTAGTCCAGAGTCAGTACATTAGCAAATTCATATGATTGTATTTTATTTGATACATGAAATATTTTAGTATTTTTATACAACATATTAGAAATTTATATCTTCGCTTAGAATGTCCTTATGGCTGCGGTATTAAAATTCTGGTTATTTCATTGTTAAATGTAATATGATTTTACAAAATACTGCAATGTAACACAAGGTATTTTCTTTGGGGTAGAAAAGTATACTAGAAATAGATCAAACAAAAACTCTCTAACCGTGGAGGTTCAAACAGAGACAAAACAATCATAGATTGGTAGAAGGTGAAAGTATTAAGATATTATTCAAGCGCATTTTGCTCTTTATTTTACATTTCAAGTAAACTGCAAGTATAGGCCTTTGATCATTGCTCTTGTTTGTGTGTTTACAAAGACTGTATGTAGAGTGTAAAGTAGATTTTTAATATAAAGTGCAACATTTTTTAAATTGAATGTCTGTAGGCAAGTTCACAAGCATCACTGATCCAAGACCAGAACATCTGTCGCATGTTGCAAGAGAACGAGCAAAGAGTAGATCAATTGACGGAAGCTTGGGTGGAGAAGTGGAGCAATGCAGCCCGCATCATGCAGGTAAGTTCATCATATTAGCGTCCTGTATAACCATTTCCATGTCAGAAGGATAAAAAATAATTATTGTGGTGAATGTTTAGGATCCAGACTTTGGGGCTGAAATCATGATTCATTAAAGAGTTTTTTTTTTTTTTTTTAATGTCTTCTAATGGAACTCACTTTACAACCGTACATTTTAAAGCAAATGGCTCCTTTTCATCTAAATACATACTTTTACTGCAAATGCAGCATGAAAGGGGTTACAGATTTCAATAGATATAATAATATTGGCCTCTGGTAAACTGTTCATATCCACTAAATATGATGCTCTATTAGTACCCCAGCTAAGCATAGCTACCAATTTTGGTGTACACAGCTTTCAAGAAATTTCTATGTACCAGATCCTACTTTCATCACCTGGGTCAAGTTAGGCGAAGGCACACAATCCAGAGCACTCGGTCATTAGATCCACATGACAAGCAATTGATGCACTCAAGATTTCTATTAACAATCTGTCTGGAGGTATATTGTATTGTAAACATGGACATAAAAATAAACAAAAATGATTGGAGGAGTGCCTATAGTGAATGGAAAACCTATTACAGGTCAGGTAAAATTAAAAGCCTATGTGGTAGACTGTTGCAATACACGTATGGTTCATAATGTGTTTTTCCCCATCATTTTCCCCTAGGAGTGCAACGTTGGTATTCGTAAGGAAAGCATTGGAGTGATTGTAGAATCAGAGCTACCTCATCTTATTGGTATGGATGATGATCTTCTTAGTACCGGTATCATCCTTTATCATCTTAAGGTAAGTGGTATCATTCTCTTTCATCTTAATGTAAGTGGTCTCATCCTCCTTCATCCTAAGAATGATTGTAGAATCAGAGCTACCTCATCTTATTGGTATGGATAATGATCTACTTATCACCGGTATCATCCTTTATCATCTCTAGGTAAGTGGTATCATTCTCTTTCATCTTACGGTAAGTGGTATCATCATCCTTCATCCTAAGAAAGATTATAGAATCATAACTACTTCATCTTATAGGTATGGATGATGATCTTCTTAGTACAGATATCATCCTCTATCATGTTAAGGTAAGTGGTATCATTCCAATCTCTTTCATCTTAAGGTTATTAATGTTAAATGCTGAGAACTACAGATAAACAGGAGGTGGAGAGGTGTTCAAGTTAAAGTAGAATCTGAGCTAGCTCATCTAATTGGGATGGATGATGATCTTCTTTGTACCGGTATTTTCCTCTTTCATCTTAAGGTAAGGAGTATCATCTTAAATCAAATGGTATCATAATCGTAAGGAGCTATCTTGTAAGTGGGAGAAGTATAATTTCTGTCACCAAGTATAGATTTGTCAATGTAGCACACTCAGTTACATGTACTTTAATTTGAAGTTGGATGATCACTTTCTTATGATCCAGAGCAATGGGATGTAAGAGTAAACATAGATGTACATGTCAGGTTAATGGTAGGGTCACTGTAAAATAGAATGAGCTTTTTGATACCTTTATCACCTTTGAGTAAGAGGAGTTGGAAGTGCATGTATGAGGTGTGTTTGTCGTATAGTAAAATTGTAATGGACTTGCTACAGTATGTACCTTTACCCATTGGTATACTTCTCTATTAGGTTTAGCTTTAAATCATAAATGTATCATACTTGAGTGTATAATAAGAAATGGTGGAAAGGGATTTGGCCCGGAATAGAGTCGTACCATCCTAATTACATTACTATTGGTGATATTTTTAATTGTACCAGTATCATCATCCATCTATCTTGATATTATTTTCAAAGAAATATGTATTTTTGTTTGTTTTGGATATGTTATCCTCTGCTTTATTTTTAAATTTCTTTTGTCTCTTTTTCAACTTTGTATTCTGCAGGAGGGAAGGACCAAAATAGGGAGAGAGAACTCAGAAATTCATCAGGATATTGGTAAGTCTGTCTTAAACATTTTATATGAAATATTTTGTAACCTGTTATATGACTTAACCCGTTGACGACGAAATTGTTTGGCCTGATGTCATTACCCCGAGACGAGATTTAAAAAGAGATGACCCTGTCTGCGCGTGCAGGCTCTGGTTAAAACGCTCATGCGTAGCCTGGTCGCACGCTGGTAATGGACCTTAGAAGAGAAGCTTGATTTTTTAAAAATATATATTATTATTATATTAGAGCGGGAACCGGGTATAGCCGGTTCCCGCTCTCAACGGGTTAAAATTTCATACTTGGCCCAAAATATTATTTCTTAAATTGTAGTGTTGAAGTATTAACTTGTAATAAAGTTGTTGTTTTTTTGTTTCCACAATAAGATAATTATATGATGTACATGTAAATAAATGATAATAAACTTGCCCTTGAACCAACAGCATTGAAATGACAACATATATTAGAATCTTCCAGTTGTATGACCTCAAAAAGTATAAAGAGATGATGTGTCTTTGTGAATAAGTCACTGTGCTGTGAATCTCAAGGTTTGGGGTTCATTTTCATTTGCAACACTTTACTATTTTAAGGGAAATGGATATAAATTTTAAAAAAGACATCCTTATAATGCCTGAGATCCCAATCAGGATAACTGGACTAAAACTGCATAATCATGACAATACTGGGATTATTTCAATAAAACCATTTTGTGAGCACTTTAATTTTGCAAATCATGAGAGGGGATGAGATTAGCGACAGTTTCATGCCACAAAAACAGTACATGTCTATTCAGTAATTTTTTTTTTCAATTTGTGAAGTTCATGTTGTGAAAATGGCTGTTATTAGCGATTCCAGATTTTGCGAAAGTTACTATTTTTTACAGTAGATGGCACAATACAAATGATTATTATGAAAGTGACTGTCTTTCTTGTTTCCTTGCAGTGTTGTATGGACCGGACGTTGCTGACGAGCATGCTGTTATCATCAACATAGACGGCCATGTTGTACTCACACCTCTCAGGAACTCAAAGTGTGCTGTCAATGGAGTCAATGTTCATAGGCCAGTAGAGCTTACACAAGGTACAACATATTTAGACTCCTTTTTTATGGTTTGCTTTGATTGAAAAATAGGAACAGATGTTTGTCTCACTGTCTAGGTGGGATGTAGAATTTTGTCAAACATAGCTACTAATTACTTTGCTAAAAAAATTTAAGCTATCTACATATTGAGTGTCAAAAAGTAGGCTTTGTAGTGTATTGTTCTGAAAGTAGGTGACTTTTAATCAAATCATAGGGTAAGATCACATACATCAGAATACAAATTTGCATATATGCTGGGGTTATGAAACATTACCTATTTCCCATTTAATTGATGAAGTAATAATATGAAATAAATCCAAATTATTGTAAAGCTTTTAAAAAAAAAAAATTTTTTTTTTTGGATGAAACTGGTACTTTATATGATATAATGAAGTGTAAAGATTTTGCTTGTAATTTTTTTTTACAAATGATGCACATGAAGTTGAACTCCAGAACATGGTCCCATCTTTTAATTGTTTTACTTTGAAAGTCAAAATCATAATTGTCATCTTTTTTCAGCTGTCATTTTGTTTACATCATTGTTGTTCCTGTTTTTCAGGTGCTGTAATCTTACTTGGAAGTACCAACATGTTTCGTTTCAATCACCCGGCTGAGGCGGTCAAACTCAGGGAAAGAAGAGCAGTAAGTTTTAAATATTTTGTATCTACTTAAAAAACTTTTGCTTCTGCTACTAATGTGCTCCCCATTCATGATACTTGGGGAAAAGTTTAGTTTTTGAAGGTGTGGTTTTGAAATCTGATATTGGGTTTTTGCTGTTAGCTTTTTACATAAAATCTGCTTCACAATAAGAAAAGAAATAATTGGTGCCTCATTGCAAATAATCCCCAAACTCAAATTCTATTGTCATAATGCTAAAAGATATATTTTTTCTATTGACAAAAGGAAAAATCAGAGCTTGGTAATTTCAGAGAGTTTTTATTTCAAAAACTGAAAGGTGCTTTTTAGTACTAATAGAATCATCAGGATAATTTGGAACATTAAGAAATACAAATATATTTATTGCTGGTAAATCTGTGTTGGAGATCTTACTATGAATTATAGATAGATATTGTTCATTGCTTGTAAATCTACATTGTGGAACACAAAATTATTTTAACAAAAGTGGCATTGTTCCACCAGGGGGGACATGTCTGCAAGGCATGAAACTTTACAATCAAAAATTGATGCGTGTGGTCTAGAAAACTGGCTTGCTCCATCTAGGGAGGGCCACGCGACAGATTAAATGATTCAATAACCATCGGCATGGGTCGATACCCATGGGTGACTTTATTGAATTGTCTCAATCTGATGTAAAGGTCACTGCTCAGAAGTAGGGAAGCGAGAAGAAAGGCCTTATGGTCCAGAATTAATCACTTATATTAGTTTTCTGCATGCATGCCTGTATGTATGCCTGACAGTATGACAAATTGGTAGTTCCCCCCTCATATATTCCCTCAAGCCAGGTATAATGAATGAATGGATTTCGATAAAAGAGAAAAGCGAGGAAAAATGCGAGGCTGCATTGTTTACCTCCACACGATGGTTGGCATGGCGACTTTCTGAGTTAATATTTGCATGGAGTTGAAATTGAGCAGGGTTGTGAGTGTTTGTGTGTGAGATCTGACTGATTACTGTGTGTATTATTGTTTGAGGGAGCTTGCTGTAATATTAAACCTCCAATATCAAATTTATTGTATTAGTTCAGATTTTAGATTGGGGGGGGGGGGTAAAACTGTAAATTCATTTCTCTTTACCTCAACATAAAATCAAAATCTATGGAAAATTTTTATTGACATATTTAGAAAGCGTCATTAATCAAGGCATTAAAAGAGAATCCATGGGAAATTTGAATTTACCTAATGTATAAGATTTTAACTCGATGTATAAACAAGTAAAAAAGAAAGAATAGTTTAAATAAGGTGTTGCTATTAATAAGTAAAGTGGATAAAGGAATTAGAATTAAATGAATTAGATTTTTTCTGTAATGATTGATATACAAATATGGAGCTCCATTCTATGTTTTGTTGGAGCTCTACCCTATATTTTAATGTCAGATTTTATTCTAAATATGTGTTGTAAAAACAGGGGTCCTGTTGTGCATTCATTAATTTAAAGGGCTTTCTTCCCCCCTTTTATCTTATCAACACTGTCTGTTTTCACAAATCAATTTAAGGAAGTTATTTAGTAAAAGTCCATTTAGTTTGAATTGACTTTGGAAAGGTTTACGTGGTTGCTATGGTGACTACACTACAGGGTACCATGGAAGCACGCTGTTAAGTAGAATGCTTTTCTTCATTCCTTTGAGAACCAATTAATGTTTGGGAGAAGAATGGATTGCTCATCAAGTTGAGAGCTCTAATGTATGAATGTAATTGCTTTCTAGGGACATCAAAACGAAGCTAATAGCTGCCATCAATCAGTTGAATCATGTACAAGAATAGAAATGCTATTAACGCTGAGACAGATATTGGGAACATGATTTTCAAACGCATTTAGAAACTGCCTAAAGAGAAGAATAGATTTCCAGGGGCTGCAGAGTGAAGCTTATATGGTTTATCAATCAAATGAATACTATATTAGATTTGAACATGCATTAATGGTGGTGTGGGGGACCATTAAATAACGCTTTCACAGTGTCATCTCAAAAAGTGCTTTTGAAATGTGTGAGAGAACTGGAAACCTGCATGTGTTTTTATCCTGCAACTAACCGGTACTTGCTTGTGTGTCTTCTTATTCCTTTTCCCTCCCTACCTACCGACCAACCTGAACATTAATAGTCGAAAATACGTGGCCGTGGATTGCGGAGAGTAAGTGCATGAATCTTTTCCTTTTTGGTTTTTTGGATGCTATAACATTGCTTGAAATTAATTTTGCCATTTCATATTATTTTCACACTAAATGGTCATGTTGACTGTTTCTTGTGCTGTGATGCTAACTGGTACACTGTACTTCTCACACACTTTCATGTTCTCTCAGACTACCCCCTCCCCCATCTCTCTCTCTCTCTCTCATTCCCCTCCAACCCCTTCTCCACTCTTTCACTGATCACTCACTCCGGCACTCTCTCCCTCTCTCTCTCTTATTATTGCTTCCTCCAATATATTACTTTCTTGCTTCTATTTTGCCATTTCTTTTTCTCCTTCTTTTCAATTTGTTCTTCTTGTTGATTGATTACTGTGTCTTGATAAAATACTGTTATTGATAAAATGTATATTTTCAGCCAGTACAAAGAACTAAACTCAGTTTTGATGATGATTATTGTGTTTTATTTGGTTGATAGTATTTAATTTTTATTGCAATAAAGAGGATGTCTAAATTTATCCACAGTTTTTGTTTAAATTTATTTACTTATTTCAATCAATAAATATTTCATAGGGGCCTGTATTCAAACTTGTATGCAATAGGGTATTATCCATTTCATGCTCTTCCTTTAAAAATATATTCGTTGTAGCTGCTCACTATCATTTAAAAGTCATTTCTATTTAATTCATATTACAGCTATTCATTCCGTTAGGTATTATCCTTATATGCCTTAAGATATATTTATGCCACACTATATGTGCTGTGTACTACTATTATGTATACAATACAGAGAGAGAGAGAGTGTGAGAGAGATAAAGAGAGAAGCTAAGGCACCCAGTGTTTATTTTATTGATTATTTGCTCATCATATTTACATGGTAACATTGGCTTTGCACTGCACCAATGCTATCATGTCACCAGATGTCCACACAAAGCATACTAACTAGCCTCACTACAAAGGTTTCATCTTTATTCTAATATTTATGAAACAATGCAGAATATGATATGGGGATTAAGTCATCCATAAATTGATAGGTATATACAGGGTGTATCAATAAAAACAGGACAATTTTGAAAAGTCTGTCAAATTTTCGTTTCAAATTATTATGTCTATATTTTGATTGTAAAAGATGCTCTGAAGTCTAATCTTTCAAATGCCATTTAAAATGATAAGTTTCGTTTATGCTTGAGCGCACACAGAACGTTTTTGTTGGGGGCTCAAAAAAAGGCTTGCGCACAAAATGGAAGAAAATGAGAAATACGATCATTAGACTTTTTTGCTAATCAGCAGACTTACTCTAAACCCTTTCATTATCTTTGCCATTATTTTCGAATTATGCTATCAAAATTCATTCAAAAAGCTATCTATTCAACTGAATTGTTTTTGCTTTTTTTTTCTCATGTTAACATGTTATCTTTTGGCATTGAATATTCCTTCAAACTTTAAAAAAAAAAAAAAAAAATTGTCAACCCAAGACAACGGGATTTGGTTGTTGGTTGATTATTTCATTCATTGATTGCTTTGTTTGTTCGTTTGTTTGATTGTTGATTGATGGATTGATTTATTAATTGATCGATTGATTGACTGAAGGATTGGTAGATTTTGAATGATTGATCGTTTGATTAATTCATTTGTTTCTTTAAATGATTGATCAATTGATCGATTACTTTATGATTGATTATTCAAATGATTGATTAAATCGTTGGAAGAATCATAGGAAATTGACTCAAAAGACTAACATAATCATTGATTAATGAAAAGTAATAACAATCAATCCGAATGGGAGTACCTGATTCAGAATAATGATTCTGAATAAATATTACCCTTTGACTTTAACCAAAGTTTTATTTTTTTAACCTCCGAAAAAAACTTTCCGTGTTCGCTCAAGCATGAACGAAACAAATAAACAAAGCAATCAATATATCAATCAAATAAACAATTAAACAACCAACCAAATTCCCTTTCTTGTGGATTGACAAAACAAAAAATTTTAAAAAGGAATTTTTATGTAAACAAGACGTATTAAAACGAAAAAACAAAACAAACAAACAATTAAAGTAAATAATAAGCTTTGTAAAAGAATTTCAAATCATAATTCGTAAAAAATGGCAAAGATAAAGAAAAAAAAATTAGAAAAAGACTGCTGATTAGCAAGAGGTCTGATGATCGTAATTTTCAATTTTTCCATTTGTGCGCAAGCCGTTTTTGAGCCCCCGACAAAAATGTTCTGTGTGTACTCAAGCATGAACGAAACTCATTTTTAAAAATTGCATTTGAAAGATAAGACTTCAGGGCATCTATTAACATAAAAATATAGACATTATGATTTGAAATATAATTTTGACAGACTTTTCAAAACTGTCCCGTTTTTATTGATACGCACTGTATAGGCCTACATATACCACAAGTGTTTTTTTCTTCTTTTTTTTTAGCTCTTATCAATAGGGGTGTTGTGAAAATGTTCAAAGCCAGAAATTTGTATTTAATGAAAATGATATCTTCAGCTTTATTTCCTTACAACAAGTCTGTCAGCCTGTGAGGAAGGCTAGGCTATGTAAAGGTTATTCAAATGTAATTGGGTGGAAGGGAGAGAAAAACGGGATGGAATAGAGAGGCCGAATGCCTACTCATTACTAGTGTAGCATTTCACTGTTTGCTCATCTTTTTTGTGCTTCCATTCGCACTTGTTGTTCACATCCAGAAAAGCGTCACACTTCACGTACCTAATTCAGGGGAAGTAAGTAAAAATCCCACCATCATCCATATGTCTTTCTCAACAATTAATATATTTCAAACGTAAAGGAATTTACGCCGTTGGGATGTTAAATAGACAAGTAATTTATTCATTTGTCTCCAACGGTAGAACCATGCATGTTGGTAGAAACACACGCAACTGCTGTGTGATAAATTTGAAATTTGTCTAGCGGTTATGACGCTGGTCTAGCAATCCAGAAGTCGTGGGTTCGAATCCCGCCTTAGGCAGCCTATGATTTTTTTTTCATAGCTGTCTGCATGGTTTCAATTTATCACACAGCAGTTGCGTGTGTTTCTACCAACATGCATGGTTCTACCGTTGGAGAAAAATGAATAAATTACTTGTCTAATTAATATATTTGTTTGCAAAACTCTTACATTCCAAATCTTTGTAATTGCTTCTCTTTATGTATTGTTTGTTGTGTAATTAATGTCTGATTTTACTTTCATGAGAGTTTACAGATCCTGATGTTCTTTATTTCTTCTTACATATCTATCTTTTGTGATGAATACAAGCTATATAATCGTCAGTTCTTGAATTATGCGGTTGTTTTCAAATGTAAATCTGATGTATGTGATATTTTTTTGCTGTGAAAGACTTTGTAGATGTATTTCTACTTCTCTTTAGATTTCACTTTATAATAAAATATTTTTTCTCAAAGCTGGATTTTACAATCCACTTTTTTTTCTATAGGGGTTTAAAATGTATTTTTTGTGTAATTTACATACCGGTAAATATTATAATGTCTACATGTATATTACAATCCTCATTTTAGCTGAAGTTGTGTTATACATGTTTCTATTCTACTAATTTTTAAATGAATAACATATAAAACAGATAGATTGTTTTCATAGTAGTGTTTCAGCTGTAACATCATAGAATAGCATCTATTACAACTAACACAATGATTTGATTTATGTAAAGATGCTGGTTTTCAGCATCTCAATTTAATTGAGGTTGTTATATACCTTTGATTATACATCAGAAGGCGCTGCTGCACTAGCTCGAGCTATTTCAAATAGCGCACTATTTGTGATCTCATGAATTAGCTCGATCAGAGCAGATCCGACTTTGTGGTCAAATAGCGCGCTAATTTGAAGGAAATCCAAACGTCATCTTAGGTTTTTTTTAAAAAAGCTCGGGCTGGTTTGCGGTTTTGGCGTGAAATAGCACGCTATTTTGCGCGGTGCTGTACTAGCTAGAGCTAAATTCAAAATCGTGCACCTGTGCGTGTATACGCTAGCGGTAGTTACCAGTTGCGCAATACACATCGGGCTTGTTTGTTCAAAGGTCACGTTAGGTCTTAAATGCGAAATTCTAAAAAAGCTTGAGCTAGTGCAGGACCGGTTTCCTTTTTCGTTTTTTTTTCACGATCCACCAATTAGCGCACTATTTTTAAGCTCGAGCTAGTGCAGGGGCGCCTAGAGTCTAATGGATAGGGTTCTAGGACAACTACCCCCTTGACAACTACTTCCGGACAACTATCCTCGCCAAAACTCCAACTCTACACCTAACCCTTTTTTTTGGGGGGGGGAATTGTCCAGGGGTAGTTGTCCTGATACGTAATGGATGGTGTATTCACCTATAAACACAACACCCAAATTCGAGGTGTATTATCGTGCATTTCTGAACAATGGACAGCAAATAATATATCTTTAGATAAAGTTCACTGAATTCTACCTGACAATCAAACACTAACAATAGCTGGAAGTCAGCGGGAGGCATAAATCTGCAAGCGTGTACATTGTTCGATTACACCACATGATCTGGTAAAATTGATTGGATCGTAGATTGATAATCACAGATAATAAGAGACATTGCCAGTGGATACTAGTGGATTGCAACAGGCTCTGCATAGATAGTTCCACCATACGTTATACATACGACTCTACATTTATCAGTCATTTATTGGAATCATAAACCATGGTTTTCTGTAAAAGGATTGTTGCCATAGTAACAGTAGAGTTTGTTGTCAATGTGTAGGATCACCATGCAAAATACTGTATGGTTGATGGCCTCGTAAAGGGTAAGCACATAAATAAAGGTTATTGTTTGGTTGAGGATGCATACTCTGGTTGGCATGGATGATGCTATTAGTAAATTTAATTTATGCATAATTCCTTTACCTTTATTACATGCATAATGTCAGCAGAACTGTACTGTTGTGTTCACATGCATTCAGCATTAAAGAGGAAATTTGGTTTATAATAAAGCAAAGAAAATAGAGAAACGCATCTCTGATGGTTGTTCTCAAGGAAAGAAAAAAATGGATGATCTGAAGTTCTCTAGATTTGTTGATACTCATAATCATATTCACATGCCACCTCTCATTTATCTGTATGCCAATTAGCAGTCAGATCTTTCCTGACACTTTAATTTTCTAACATGTTGTATGTAACATCTGTTTTCTTGTTATTTTAGCTATCAAATGTTCATAGATTTTCTTTCAATTTTTATTAGGTTTTGTTGCTAATAGCTGAATATTTATTTATCAACTGTTCATATGTTTAATCAAGTAACATCATATATTTGATATACATGTACATCTAATCACCTTAGTATTGACATGCTATGTATGTCGAAGTATACTCATGTGCATAATTCCTTACATACTCAAATATGTACCTATAGCTGCAAAGGAACCAAATGTAAGGTACATAGTTACACGATACATGTACTATCAATGTGCTAAGATTCTTGTTGATATTTGAAGATATACACTAATGCAATAATGATGATTACAATATTTGAAATTAATCTCAATGTAATACTCTGGAAGGGAGCAGATTTTATGATATTTGAAGTGTCATTATACCATGAATCGGTATGGTTGTATGCAGATAGATATGAAACACAATTTTGTGTTTGAAATGAAACAAAAAGAAAATCCATACATCCACATTGTATGGAACTCCGGTTCTATGTAGGGCATTGTTTGGCTTCCATAGCTCTAGATGTATTAATAATCCAGATTCTCAATTGCCGTTAGGCCATTTGAGCAGGATAAATGTAATCAGTATTTTGCATTGTCTACACATTATATTCTTTCAGCTGTCAGCCCATTTCATCAAGTAATTCATTTTGTCATGTAAATTTTACTTCTCAGATGGATTGTTTTTTGTTAAAATTTCTTTCTTTACTGTTTTAGGGTTTGAGGGGTTCATTTTTGTAACTACATGTACTTTTGGTTTCATTGGTCTTGCTATAAAAGAATTCTCTTTGCTGGAGGATTTCCTGTAATCTAATATCTATCCTTCTGACATACGTATTTCAGCTTCATTTCAGTGAACATTTTTGTTCTTGTTGTAAGATTTATTTAAGCAAATTTTATCAATTCTATCGTAATAATTTTATGCATTATGTCCTTCATGCCTAATGTACATTGTAAATACTTCTTTTAAACTCAATTTTCTTCCTTTTGTAAGGACAGCATCAAGGAGACATATGTGATCCTGAACCTTAGAACCACCAATATGCACATTAAAATAACAAGAGGAATATCTGTGAATGTATTCCATTAATTGCTTTAATTCTCATGTGATATTTAACTGGGTTGAAATACTTGAGTACTACGTAATGTTTTAAACATAAACTAAAATATTATATATGTCAACTTATTGGTGGGTTTGAGCAGAAAGGTCACATATTTAACATATATGACCAAATACAGGGGGGCATTTCATCAAAGGACTTGTCGGACGTTTTATCCGACAAACTGTTATAAGCTACTGAAATGCTTGCATCTGATTGGCTGAGAGCAAATTTGTCGGATAAAATGTCCGACAAGTCCTTTGATGAAATGCCCCCAGGTCTCTCCCTATTACATGTTGGTCTAAAGCAAATACTAGGAAGTTGATGTTCACTCTATTCTACTAACTTTATGCCACATTTACACAGGCCCTGTCTCACAATTTCCGATAAGCTTCCTTTTTTTTTATCTAGAGCTGAAATAAAGTAATACAAATTTTGAACAGTATAAATTATTATAGAACAATAGCTCTCTCCACAATTATTAATTGAATAGATATGCCCTTCTAGAGATTCAAGTTTAACTGGAGCAATCACCCGGTTGATGTTTACTCTATTCCATTGACTTTATTCTATGCTTCTGCAGGCTCTGTCTGCTGAGTTTGGGAAGAGGATCAGTCTATCAATGAGCCTAGATGGATCATGGAGTGCAGAACCTGAAAGTAACCTCAAGAAGACCCCCATGCGTTCATCCTTCAGTGATCTCTCATCGGATATCTCACCTATCATGATGTTTAATCCTGGGTAAGTCATCATGACAGACACTTTTTGAAATGGAAATTTATTAGAGATAGGAAGTTGAATTTTGCATATGAAACATAAATATTAATTGACATTGAGCAAGGCTATGAAAAATAAAATTTCATACTTTTAAATGTGGTTATAGGATATGTAAGATTATTATTACTCTTCTACAGATATTGTGCTAAAGAATTATTGAGATTTCAGTTGTGCAGTATTGATGTGCTTGGCCCTGTATTCTGGAGCTGCAATCAATTTGCATCATGGACACTTCTATATAAGAAATGTGCGGCAGTTATTGCAAAACAAAATATGGCATTATTTGTTACCATTTTTAGTAGGGACAAAGGTGAGTGGTCTTGAACATAAATTCTTATTATGATCCTTGTACAGGTTATTATGAGCGATCTCATCTGACATGTACATGCACATGTATATTTTGAACTTGTAATTAAAATTAGGTTATTAAATTCTAGAAATTCCTTCCAGTTGTCTCTGAACAAGATATTTCACCATTCTAAGTCATAATTTGAAAGTTACAGAATGAATAATTGATTCAAATTATTTCCATTTGCATTTCTATTTTTGCAGGTTGGAACTTGAAAGAAGGCACAAGTTGGAGGCTGAGAAACTTGAAGATACCAGGTAGGATTCATTAATTATATTCATGCAACAATAGGTATGATTTCATATTGATAGCTTACCGTCATTATAATCTAACAACAAAGAAGGAATAGGATCGTACCTCATGAAAATATTTGATAAATTATACCACATTGGTATAAGATGTTATATGCTAATATCAACTTTTTGAAGATGTTATTTCATATAATTGACAGTTTTTTTAAAGCTTATTTCAGCTTTTTAAGATATGATTTTCAGATTATTTCAGCTTTCCTCTGTAAAAAAGTATAGGAGCTCTGTGAATTTCAGTTTTTAAGCTCTTTTTATTTGCGGGTCACTCACATCCCTGAACTCTTTACGCTGGTGCAGAAGATGGGTGCCATGTAGGGTTCCTTATCATGGTAGCATGAGTTGCCACAAATTAATAAGAGTATTCATTGAAATGCAGAATTGTATGTATATTTATACAGACAAAGCAGAATATAAATGATTATTACAAAGGGGGATACAACTATTTTCAAATTGCAGGAAACAGCTGGCTGAGTTAGAGGCCAAGAGAGCAGAGGCAGAGGCAGCAAGACAAGAGCAGGAGACGATGATGCTGAGGAGTCTTCAGGACCACCAGGATCGCATCAGGGAGCAGAAGGAGCTGATTGAGAGACTGAAGAAGGAGCACCAGGAGGCCATGGCCTTAGCCCAAGAGGAGCTGGCTCTACTGAAAGGCAAGATCAACAACCAGAAAGAAATGGGTAAGAATTGAATTTAAATCTCAGTTGGCTTGCAAAAAACGTAATGAACATCTCTCATGTAACCTTTGGACAGAGGAACTTGACCATCGCTTTTGTAACAAATGCAATTACATTCAGTCTTCTTTCATGGGGGCGTCATCAAACTTTATTTTGTTTGATGAGGGATGATTCCTCAACGCAAGGAATACCCAAAGGATAAAGGATAGGATGTCAGATAAAGAATTATTATGTAGGTAATCTAACATTAATGTTGATTCAGAAACACAAGCTGTTGCCAGTCTGTCATGAAGATTAATTGTATCGTAGTGGACTACATGTATGTACCCTAGATTACATAATAGCTCTGATATTGACAAAGTCATCTCTGATATGAACAAAGTCACAAATGTTAAGCACTAACATGCAGATGCATCGCCATTTTGAATGTGACACTGTATTCATTCTTTTATGTCTTCTATTTCTCTCAGGAAAACAAAAGCTGGAAGGAGAACTGACCCAACTGAAAGAGGTCCCAAGTTACCAGTCAGATCTGTGTACTATTCCTAGTGTTGTTTCCAGTGTCAGTAGTGATTTGAATGACCTCTCAGGATTAGATGTTGCTAAAAAGCGTGTGGCACTCTTGGAACTCTTGCAGAAGCAATCACAGCGTAAGGCATTAGCTGCCCTGGAACGCCGACAAGCAACTCTTGAGGTACAGGAGAGAACAGCTCAATTGATTCTGAAACATGAGGAGCAAAAGCTTGAAGACTTTGAAACAGATCCACGTTTACTGGAGGGTGAGTTCAGTTCCGAGCATTCACCTGAGAAAGAACTTGGAGAGCGTGACACTGAGAACACAGTGGACAGTTCTACAGAGAATGTGAGTGCGGAATTACCAACCTCGGGAAGAGTTAGTCCAATTGGAAACAGTGACCCTGAGACCATACATAACAATAACCTTCATTCTCCAAAGAAAGAAACAAAACGCATTCAAAAGCAGAACAACAAAGATATGGATCAAAAGAAGGACCAAACTAATGTTGCCAAGAAAAGTTCCAGGAAATCCGATGCCAGACCTAGTAGGAAAGTTGATTTAGGTCCTCCAAAAACAAAGTCTAGGGAAGTAAAGATAAAAAAGGAAAGTAATGGTCGATCTGAGTGTTCTTCAAGATCACTATCTCCATCTATAACCTCAAGATCAAGTTCCCCAAGTAAGTCCTCCAGATCTAGCTCACCAAGCAAGTCCTCCAGGTCAAGCTCACCAAGTAAATCTTCCAGATCAAGCTCACCAAGTAAATCCTCAAGATCAAGCTCTCCCACCAAGTCTTTTAGGTCTGATTCGCCAACCAAATCTTTAAGATCTGATTCTCCCACCAAGTCATCAAGGTCATCTTCTCCAGCAGATTCCACCCCAAGGAAGTCCAGACAAAATTCAGGAAATGTGTTTTCTCGTCTTTATCCACAGCAGGACACTAAGTTTGATTATCTCAGGAAGAAGAGTCCTCCACGATATGCTGAACATGAACCTGATAGAGACAGACACAGAGACTCTCCCCACTTGATAAGGAGAGAATTGTCTCCTTTAGAGCTTGATCCCATCAAATTAAAGGACAGAAGAAATGAAATTCAGGACAATAAGCATGTGAGAACCAGCAGTGTGCCTTCAAGCAATCTTCCAGACAGAACTAAACAAAATCTTCACTCTAGAAGTAGAAGTGCTAGTCCGGGTGTAAATAAACCTGTCAAACCAGTAACAAGGCCAAAGAAATCTCCAACATTACAATCGTCGCAAGAAACTGAAAAGGCTGGTAGTCGGGCTAAAGCAAAATCAAAAGAACCAGCAAGTGCTTTACATGGTAGAAGTCAAAGGGAACCTGTTAAAGATAGAGACAAAAATAAGAGAGCTCAACCAGCAACTCCTAATGAATCAGACTGCTCCAGTCCAGCTAAAAGGAAAACAACTCAACCAGAAAATACTTCAAAATCAAAAACTTCTAAAGGCTTGATTGCCTCCCCGTCTAGGACAAGACCAGTCAATGGTAAAGCAGTAGATAGAAATCAATCACCGAAAAAGAAATCAGAACAAACTCCATCCCATCGGAAGACCATAAAAAGACCTCTATCCAGGAGTCGTAGTGGTAAGGATGGTGAAAGCACAAACTCATCAAGTCCTAGGAGAAAATTTGCACGATCTCCTGTTGTCAAACCAAAAAACTGGCCATCCATGGAGAACTTACCAAAGAGTACTCCCAAATCCGAAGCCTTTTATGTTCCTCTCACTAGTGAGCAGTTGAGGCTTGAGCTTCAGAAGCACGCCAGTGAGCAGGAAAGCCCACCCCATCTTGAGGGTGGGGATTTGGAGACTTCAGGATGTGAACAGCACTGGAGTCCCAGTCGAAAGAGGTCTGTCGGGAAACGTCCAGAGCAAGTACAGATGGATGCAACTCTGGACAGAATGAGAGACAGCTTTGATTTTAATATGGATGAAGTTACCAATTCCAACAATGGGGAAGATGACGGCAGCTCCTCAGAAAGCTTTATAGATTCCCTTGAGGAGGATCTTAGACATGATAGAAGAATGGAAGTGGAACTTGAACATGATGATGGACCAAGAGTTGTTGATATGACATCTGCAGATGAGGATGAATTCTGGGCCATACCTGTATCTTCTGAAGATATTCTCACAGCTTCTAGTGATGAAGGAGAAGATGATGATGATGATGACATTGCATTGAATCTTGATGTCCATGATAGGAAACAAAGCTCAGATACTCTTGAAAGTGTTAACAGTAATGATGAGCTAGAAGCAGATGACCCTTTCCATACAACAATGGTAAGGGTCAAAACCCCAGAGGCAGCTTTGATGGAAGAAAAGTGTAGTCGTGAAAAAGATGCTGGCAGCGTACTACTGGGAAATGCAGAAATCAGATTGTCTCATGATAGTCTTGATAGTAAAGAGTTTCCTCTTTCCCCAGTTCTCAGTGATAATGAAGAAGCAAGGCAATGTGAGGATGACATATGCAATGTGGAGCATACGGATTGTAAGTCAGTACCTCTTCACATACAAACTCCAGAATATGCGACTGTAGGACCAAACAATGCAGAGAAAGCAGAGCATGATGAGAAGAAAGATTGGCCAACAGAGGCTCAGGCAGAAGTTTGCAAAAGATATGGAGACAACAGCATCCCTGAAACAAATCTCATGAACACTGATGAAACAAGTCCAAAAATTGACATCCATGACAGAGCTTCTCACTCAACTCAAGGGATAGACAGTAATGCAACTCAATCAGTAGCAGACTTGCCTTTTGATCATGATATATCTCCTGAACATTCAAATCTCAATGTCACATTTGATCTGGAAACGGTTGAACCAACAGAGGAAGAAGCAGAACCCTGTGAGAAAAACAGGGATGATGAGGTTTCTGAAAGGGATCATGTGGAAAATGAAAAAGAGGGTCCCCAAATAGTCAACAAAATCATGAATGATAATGTACTTCAAGGACCATGCTTTGATGAAGTTTACTCAAAGTTGGACGTGCCTGGTGAAGATCTATCATCAGAACAATCGCATCCCGTTTCCTCAGCTGACAAGAAAATAGAAAGTCTGCCAACTGAAGTTAAGGTGTGCAAAGAAGATGTGCCTTGTGAGGATCCTGAAAGAAATGAGCCAATTACAACAGATCAAGTTCTCCAAAATGATTCTGATAATACTGATGATACCGATGAACTTCTATTAGAAGAGTTGCACAGTGACAGAATTCTCCTGGAGACTGACTTGCCTGAAGAGCATGTAGTTTCAGAACCTTTGAATCTTGATGTCACATGTGATAATGAAGTAATCAAACCAACAGATGCAAATGTGGAAGCTTGTGGGAAACCTGAGGAGGATGATGTTCCTGAAATATTACCTGTAAAATCAGAGCAAAGTCCTGAAATTGATGCAAACGATTCAAAGCAAAATGCACCTCAAGAGCAACAGGGTCGTGGATTTCACTCAGAATCAGACCTCTCTGATGAAGACCTGATTAAATCATTTGATAATGAATTTCACAAACCAGTAGAAGGAACAGAAAATAGTGAGGAAGGTGAAAATGAAGAGAATCCTGAAGAAGGCGCACTGAAAATGAAAATGGAAGACATTGAAATTAAAACTGATTTACCTCTAGTGTCAAATGTAAATGAAAACCAGTCAAGAACAGACTTGCTTGAGAAAGATCCTATTTCTTCTGAACTATTGCATCCCGATGTTACAGACAAAAATGAAACGTATGGACCAACAACAGAAATAGAACCTGGTCAGAATGATAAGAATAAGGATGGTCCTCAAAGGCTCAACATAGCAGAGGAAGACTTTGGTGATGCAAGTGATCTTTTATCTCAAGAGTTGCTCAGCAATGGAGTTCCGTCAATAACAGACCTGCCTCCTGAACTTCGTATGTCTTCTGACCCATTGCATTCTGATGTGTCATGTGAAGAGGAAAAAGAAGGACCAATAAACAAAGTGGAGATGGGTAAGGAAGCTGAGCCTTGTAAAGTTCCTGAAATGAATCAAGACAGACGTTTGAACAGAAGTCCACTTTCTGAAGAGCTACCCATTAATGAAATTCAATCCTCATCAGACATTGATGTTGAGACTCCCTCTCTCGTATCTTTGCAGCCTGATATCACATGTGACAAGAAAACGAGTCTACCAACTGAAGAAGAAATTGAATCTTGCAAGAATGATGGGTATGATGATGTCCAAAGTAGAAGTATGCCAAAGACCACAGGGGAAGATCCTCACATAGACATTAAGAATGGAAGCAGTCATCTGTCAGAAAAACAGTCACAAAATGAGATTCACTCAATGCCAGACTTGCCTGTTGATACTAATACTTCTGAACCATCTCATCCTGATGTCATATGTGGCCAGCTAACTGATGGACCACTTGTTGATGCACAAGGCACCAGCTTTATTGGCAAACCTAATAATGACAGAAAGAATGATGATCGAATACCAAATGATGAAGTAGTCATCGTTCATCATCCAAAATTGCAAGGTCTTGAATCTGATATTCATTCAAGAACACAAAGTCCAGTAGAGTTGATATCAAGAGATTTGAAATCTTCCCCTTTATTTGAAACTGATAGAGGCACTTCTATCAATGCAGAGCAGAAAGAACCTGATGAAGAAGTTTCCAACCTAATCAATCCTGAAAATTATACTGAAGACAACAGCCAAGATGTGGTAGAAACTGAACTGAATAGTAATGCCCATGGGGATAGGTCTAATCAGCCCCAAAGTGAAGGATCATGCCCTGAGGAATATTCAAGAGATAATACTGTGCCCATAGAAATGGAGCCAGCAAACTATGAGGTAACCTTGCCAATACCATCATGTCCTGCTGAAGATAAAGGAACATGTGATGCTGCTGATCAAGCGCTTAGTGGTTTGGATAGACTAGATGTAAGCAAGTGTCCGTCTATAAGTGAGGAGGATGTGTTACAGAATGATGCAAGTGATGATTTAGAAGCAGGTGCTAAGGAAGATAATGGAGAGAATGAGTTACAAGATACTGTTCCTGTCCCATTACTCACCGACAATAATACACCTGACAAGTCAATAGGGAAACAGTGTCCTCAAGATATTGAATCAATTCCTGTGGGTGGGCAAGTTCATGGTGACGTAAAGGATAAAGAACAAGTTCAGGGTAATGTTGGTGATGAAGACTATTCGTCTGAGGTAACCATACCTTTGATATCAATACAAAGTGATACAGATGAGATCCCCACAGTTTCTTGCACAGTGATGTCCAACCAGCTGAACCAGCTGCAGCGCCCAGTGATGATAAACTTGAGCACAATCGACCAGGATTCAAGTGACAGTGATGAGATATCATCCAATTCTGTTACGGATGATCAATCAGATTTCAGTGAAGAAGAGGAAGAAAAAGAATCATTGCTTGATGGAGAACATCACCCATCGGAAGAATTACTTCCACCAGAAGAGAGAAATACAGGATTTGAACCTGACCTTTCAGAGAACAGGGAGCAGCAGATCCCAGGTGGACATAACAATGACACAAAAGATATGGTTGCAGAGCAGGATTCTGTGTCTTCAGATGCAGATCCTGATGTTGATAAACTGAAAGAACACAAAAACAAGAAGCTGTTATCAGAAATTCCAAAAATGAACAGTCTTCCTGACCAGCCTGTGAATCAACAACTACTGTCAGGAGCCAACAAACCCATTGGTTCTAATGATGGTGTCCAAGTCATGCAGAGGAATAATGAATCAATAGGAGACAATCAAGTTGAGGAAAGATCCATTCCTATCAGGGCAGATAATGTCATTGTTACTGGGTCCTCAGACATAAACAGTGACAAACCTTCCTCTAATCAAAGTGAATTGACAATGCCGCGTCGTAAGATTTACACAAACAATCATAATTTTAGGTTCACTCGTGCTTCTCCTGTTCCTTTTTCCGATGAAGAAATGGAAAGCATGGAAAGTCCATCCTCTTGCTCATCTACGACTGCAGCAGAATATCGCTTTGATGAAGAGCAAACCCTCTCTGACTTTCTTGAAGATGGAAATGAGATTGAAGATGAAGAAGCAGCTATGAGTGATGATGTTTCTGCATTTCAGAATTCAGAGGTGAACGGGGAAATAACAGATTACAGCCAAGACAATGGTACAGACAACATATCAGGTGAATCAGAAACTGGCTCAGGCATGCCTGAAGCAGTTCATAAGGGAACCCTTCCATACATTCAAGCATCTCTGCCTCCCAATGTGTATAAAACTATATTTAATGCTGAATCCCCTCTGAAACAAAATCTGCTGACCAACTCAGTTGCTGATAGCACCCTGCCAGATGAATCCGCCCTTTACCAAAGTGCAATGGACACCTCACTGTATCAGACTGCAGTAGAGTCTCCTTCAGCATTCACCAATAAGAATGACATTATTCCATTTAAGAAAACATGGAAGAAAGATCAAATACTTGCCTATAGCACACCTACTGGAACTCCTGAGGGAACACCTGTAGCAAAGAGCTCTGAAAGCCAGGAGCAAAACAAGTATGGGCCAAATATGAATGAACAAAATGGTGACTTTCCAGTGGAAAATAAATGCAGAGTTCCACCACAACTGAGTGCTTCTCCAAGTTCCACTATGGCAAGAAAAATACCTTATTCACCTGAAGTAACAGTGAAACCTCACAACATGGCAAACACTGCAGATGCATCTTCAAAGAATGAGAATATTCCTGCTATAGACAGCTCAATTTGTATTGGAGACATCAATACTGATACCAAATCAGGTCCCAATATCTATCCAGAGATTCACGACAGTAAGGAGAAGAATGGAGAAGAACTGAGGGGCCTGTATCATTCACCACATGATCTACCTGAACAAAGTTACATTCTGCACTCTCTGGAAACAATCCAGGAGGAAGATAGTATGGCTGAGGACTCAGTATCTGAAGACACTTGTAGCACTCTCCATTCTAATTCACCACTGAATACCAGAGATACATCTCCTGATCTTGAGCACATGTTAGTTGCTCAAGATCCTGGCATTCCTCAGAATGTATCACCTACATCTGTGGATAACGAAGATATTGCCACCTTGCTTCAGGTGCAGGAGAAATTCTGCACTGCCCTTCCTGATGAAATCTCACAGAGTACAGATCAAGGAGTAGGAAATAAGATTGAAAATAATGATGCTGTAGGAGAGGGAGATAATTCAGATGTTTCTACAGACCACTCCCAAACACAAAACACTAATGACACCAAGTGTCTTGACAAAGATTCTTCCAATGTTACTGCTATCAAAGCACTAAAAGAAGATGAGATATCTTTGCCAGAAAACTTCATGTGCAACAAACAAGAGACAAGCTCTTCTGATGTGGATGATGCTTGCAAGCAGATTGATGATATTTCAAAAGAAAAAGGTGCAGAAAGTGAAACACATTATTTTAACACAAGTCTTTTGAACAAGAGAACACTTGATCATTGTGAAGATGTCAGTGCTATTGAAATCCCTACAGAATGTGAGGATACCAATGGTACCCAATTTCCAGAACGCTCAATCGGATCACAAGAGTCAGCTGCAGATGATGTACAAAATACTGAGAGAAAAGGTGACACTGTTTCAGATCCGAATGTACAAGATACTTCAGATGGATTGATAAAAGCAAATCCTACTGGCAAAAGGAAAGATGTCTTTTCGAGGCTGTATCCCAAGAATGATCCAAAATTTGAATTCAAAAGAAAGAGTGAAGCATCTACCATCCCAAAAGGAAGATCTTACGGGAATGTATCACCAAAAATTAAACGGAAGGATCTTAGGGCAAGAAAGCCAGACATGTCTGCTGCTGAACCTTGTGAAGAAGATAAGAACTGTGATGTAGAACACCCAGCTAGAGAAGTTGATGTAGCAGATGATTTGCCACAAGCATTAAGTGTTCTGACAGATGTCTGTGACAAGACCAGTAATGCTGGGAATCAAAAAGATGACACCTCAGGCACCCCAGATGAGATCTGGAACAGTAATGCAGCAGTCAATGCTGGTGAGGACAGTGTCCCTGAGGCCAATCTTATGAGTGAACCTGAGGTGGATGATTATTCGAATGACAGAACAGTAGAAGAAAAAGAAGCTACAAATGAAATGGAAGCCCCTGAAATTGATGAGGACACAACCAATAAGATTTTCACTCCATCTCCTGATATGTATTTAGATGCACCTGAATCTGAGGCTGTGGAAAAACTTAAGCCATTTCTGGGGAAGGATTATGCCATAGCGAGTGCTAAACTCACCATGTTCATGAGGATGTTTGGCCTCTCTGTTGAAAGCACAGACAGTTCTGAAGGCTCAGATTCTCTTAAGATGCACACAGACAAGGGACTTGTCAACAGAATTGTAGGTGAAGGCGTTGGATATGACCCTGAAACTTTCAAATACGGTGCTGCTTTTGCCAATTCATTGTCCCTTAGTCCTGAAAGCTCTGGTAACAAAGAGGATGTAACTGGTGTGGAGTATGATGGAGACCAGTCCTGGATGGGATCAGATGTAGCAGTTGATGGAGACTCTTCAATCAGAGACCTAAGAAGCCGATCAACTACTGCCTCTGATGCTGAACTGATGAGTGGCGGAGACGATGCAATGACTGAAAGTACCTCTCTCTTGTCCTTGCAAAATATTGATGAGGACCAAACGCTAGAAACTTCTTTGAAATGTCCTACAGACTCAACCAGAATGCCACCTGAAACTTGTATCACAAAATCGATGCAACTGGCCAATCCAGGGGTGGATATAGCTCACACATTGAATAAACTGGATGTTGAAGGACCAAATTTGAATGAGTTAAGCACTGAAGAGGATGTTACCATCAAGGCGTTATCAGGCTCATCTTCTGCAGAAATAGGCAAACAGTATACTTTGGATTCTGAAGTTAAGGAGCTTTCTCAAGTTGACTTCAATGATGAGACTGGATCTATCAAAGCCTGTAAGGAGAGGGATCATAATCATAATATGGGTTCTTCGCCAGTTCTGAAAAGCAATGATGTTGATAATGCACCTACAACTCTGTATACAGTAGATGAATCCATGTTGCCATCACCATCATCAGTGGCTAATCAGCAGGTTCCTATTCAAGTTCAAGAGTCAGTGATAACCTCTCGCAAAGTACTCGACGTAAAGCACCCTGATATCTATCCTGTTGGAAAAGAACCATATGAAGAAGAAAACCATGACCAGGAATTGCTTGGTTCAGAAGCACAAGAGACCGTACCATGTCTTACACCAACTGTTCCAGAAGTCATCCATGCTTCAAAAGTTCAGCTTGGAGATAATATGGTTTCTTCAATCAGGAAATTGAAAGATATTTTTGCTGAGTGTGAAGACAATGTTAATGTGGACAAGGAAAATGGTCCATCATTTGAAAATTATACCGACGATGGGGAGAAGGAACTGCCGTTTGAATACATAGGAGGTAATAAGAGTCCCACAAACTATACATGTGAGAGTGATAACAGCACTCTTTTGCAGAATCATGTATCAGAAAGGATCACAGTTGAAAAAGTGCAGTTGGCAGAAATGAGCTTGTCCACTCTTCTTGAAAAGGCATGCATAAGCGATGATGGAGATGAGAGAAGCAGTAGTCCTGAGATTACTCTAAAGGAGAAAGATGGTTCTGAGGCCCAAGGGGAACAGCTTAATGTTCTTGATGATATTGTAATCAACAATATGCAAGTCCACCAAGTGAAAATCAACCTGAAGAAAGATCAAGAAATGAATACAGATGATGCACTTGGTGTTCATGTCAATAGAAAAGGACCTGCTGTGAAAGATGTCATGGCAAATGGTTTTGACACTGATTCTTTGACGAAAGATAAACCATCACATGAAGTGACAGCCAAAGAGGTCTCCAATGCATCATGTGGCACAAGTGTTGATCTTGGAGAAATTGATAGTGATACATGTAAGCATGATCCTGATGCTAGGCTGCAAGTGCCCTTCAAATTGACTGCTCTGGCAAGACCCATCAAAGTCAGTGTAGCTTACCCATCTAGTGATGAACCAATCAAGTGGCACTTACTGTCTACAGACTCTAGCAGCGATTCATCACAGTCATCCAAGGATGATGTTGTTATGGTCACTCCTGTAGTTGATAAAGCAACACAGTGTCAACCTATTGATATTGTTGAAGACCAGGCTAATAGTGATTTGGACTCCTCTGTCTTTCCTGGGAGGGAATATATGCATCGTTCTACTTCTCCAAAAGAGAATGTCAATAGCATGCATTCTTTCAAACCGATTACTCCGTCACCAAGACACGTTATTGCAGCTGGCCACATGGAACCAACCAGGGATGAGCAGGTGAATGTAGATCCTGTGAACAATGTTACAAACAGCGTTAGTACTACCAGAGAACACAAATATCCTTTTTCAAAGCCTTACAAATCAGCTAAATTGCCATTAGAAACAGAGTTGACATCACCAAAAGCAAGTCTTCACAAGGAAACACAGAGTGATCCCCCTGAAGCTACTCTATCTCTTCAGGTTCCGCCCATTCAAGCTGGCAATGCAGTAAGTCCAGTCTATTCTCCTCTTCTCAGTGCCAGGAGCACAGATGATGAGCTTGCTCAGATATTCGCTACCCCTAAACAAAGTACTCCTTTGAAGAACACATTTACCAATACATCTCCTGAAGTTTCAGGCACACAAAGTTCAGTAGTTGATGCTTCAACCAGCACTCATGACAGTCCTGATGATATACCCAATGGCCCTGAATCGATTAATAGAGCTGCATGTGCACAAACATCACCTTTTGAAATTGCAGTGGAGCCAAGATCTATACTAGATGCATCTACCACCACTGATGACAGTCTAGATCGTATCTCAAGTGGCCCTGGATCAGATACACATGAGACAACTCACAATGCCTGTGCACAGACACAACCCTCTGAAAAGCCTGCTGCTACTGCGTGTATGCAGACATCTCCATTCAAAGAACTGGACAACTTGAAAGATTGTGATGTTTCACACCAAGGCACAGCTACAGAAACAGAGCCCTTGACACCACATCATATTAAAAGTTTTGCAATTGACCTTGCTGCTACAGATTTTTCTGCAGATGAACATGAAAATATTGTACAGCAGCCAACACTTTGCAACAAATATTTATCAGAAAACGGAAGTATAGGAACAAGCCCAATAGTTGAACTTGTTTTCAGCAATGATGCTCCTGGTCAAGCTGAGCATTTCTCACCTCTAAACATAAAGACAAACACACCAAACATTACCAATATTGATGAGCAAGAGAACCAAGCCAACTTATCTTCTCAATCGAACAATCAAGAATGTCAGACAGATCTATCACCAAGTGGTCCATCAAGTCCAGCATCCTCTGCAGATGGTGCTTCTGGCCCCTGGAGAAGAGCAAGTGAAGTCTTGGAAGAGCTCTCTGAGAATATGGACTCTGAGGAGCTAGAACTCTTTGCTGTCCTCATGCACAAGAGACGGTTATCTGAACAGACTGTAGATAGGGTCAAGGAACTTGCCGCAAAGCTACACAAGAGTAACAAGTCAGATAGGCTAGGTCTTCAGGATTTAGACATCTTATCTCAAGATGAACTATCTCAGAACACATCCAATCCTGCCAAAACTGAAATTTCATCACCACAAGGTCAACTTGAAGACACTGAGACCCATCCAAATCGAACCAAAACTCTGCAGACATTGTCACCATTACCACTCTCAGAAACGGCAACAGGAGAATTTGAATTAAGAGATATCGAAAGAGATGATCAACCAAGTAGAAATGAGGAAGATAAGTTACAGGCAGTGTCTCCAATAGATGATGACTTCTTAACACTGCCTGGGCAGAATGGAAGTATGTCTCCACCATTGGTATCAGCTCTTGAACAGAGTTATTCCATTGCTGATTCCTCTTCTCCAAGAGGTGAAGTAACCTTCGACAGAAAACCTACACCACCAAGCAACACTCGGTCAGAAAGACCAACTACTCACTCACCTGCAACATATTCTAAAGTACCTGGCAGTCGAGGTATAGGTACCAGTTCCCTCAATGATTGGCATTCTTTGGGCATTACTTGGGATGAACCCCTGAATAGAAACAACAATAGTAGCACTGACTACAGTGAAGACGACATTAGAAATGGTGAAATAACAGTAGATATTCCGAACAAGGACTCATTGAAACAAGATAGCACTGGATCAAAGCACTCGCCGAAGGCCACACTTTCAACATTTTCTGATGTTAGCTTTGATTCTGAACTAGATTTTCCTGTAGACCCGAATGAAAGCTTAGACCAGAAAGACGAGATGAAAAGTGCAAGGAATCACGCAAGCACCCAGAGCTTGGATTCAGACCTCTTTTTAGACGGTACTGAACCAGAACTGTTAGCCCTCCAGGCAGACGCTGACTCTGGCTCACTGCAGTTTAACATCAGAGATAGCAATGATTTACTCGAAAAGGAAGATGAAGGAGAAGGGGGAGATCAAGGAGAGGTAGAAAATCAGTTAAACGATGCAGAGTCCTTCAGGATGCATATGCCGCCCATATCACCTTCAAAGTTAGATTGGCTCCTGGCTGAATCCGAGACTGAACCAGATGTCAAGTATTTGCTTCTTAGCAAACACCCAGAGAAGGACAAGATCCCACTTCCTGGATTCAAACATCAAAGGTCAGAGGGCTCTTTTGTGATCAACAAACAACCAAATGAGGAACTTATGAAGCCATTTGAAGAAAATGTTTATCCACAACAAACAGATGTAAAAGCATACCCTGTAAAATTTGCAATGGATCAAGAACAAAAAGGCGACACCGTTCCATCCAGCTCTCTTGCCAACCCCTCCTCTCGATCTAGACATGTTCCTGCTAACATTAATCAGATACCATTGGACAACAACCAGTATCCTGGAGTGGCCCTTCCTTCCACAGGCAACAGGAATGGAACTCTAGAAAGGACAGGGTCAAGTCTAGGTGAGAGCAGCGGTATATATAGCCTTGCAAGTGAGGTACCCAACCAACATCATGTAAAAACTCCTGCAGGGTCCCTGGAGTCTCTGCTCAACGCTGCATCCACAGATGAAGAGAAGGACTTGCGGCAGTTGCAATCAGAGTATGAACAACTTTTACGAGGAAGAACTTCAAGTGGTCTGCATCCTGTTCAGACTCCTGATCCGAATACTATTCAGCCAGCAAACAGGCTGAAAGGCTCAGGTGAAGGGAGTGAGAATTCACTTCCTCGAAGTAATGGTGTCCTGAATGGGTATAGTAGCGGGGACTCAGCAAGTAGCTCAGAAGTGGAAGGTTTTGTACATGGACACTACAGCCAGAGCATGGATAGGAGAGACATATCCATAGAGCTATTAGAAGCACAAGTGATGCATGGTATAGGAGAAACTGATGCACTGCTGAAGTTCCTTGATGATGATCTCCCTGTGGAGTACTGGAAGGCTCGTAAAAACCAAACTAAATCACAACCCAGAAAAGTAGAACATGGAAATTCGACAACAGATAAGAAAGAAATCACTTACAACCCAAGCAGCAGTAGAAATAGATCTCCAGTATATCAATTTAGAAGAAGCCCAAGCTCTTCTCTAAAGATATCACCTTCAGGTTCACAATCCGGAAGAAGTTCACCCTCATCAATGACTCCACCACCACCACTTCAAAGGGTTGTGACACCACTTCTTAGGAAATCTCCATCAGAAAAGTCTCCATCTCCCAAGGGTCGGTTCAGACCAAGTGAACACTTGAAATTCTTGAGGCGTGTCCGTGAGAACGTGATCAAGGCAACAGCCAACCCAACAAGTCCTACCCCTCCGATTCAAACTCCCAGAGATCAACCATACACCTTACGCCAAGTGGATGAACCTGTGGAAAACATTAGAACCTCATCTTCATTCATCACAGAGAAGAATGAAATGGAACTTTTCCTGGATGAGCTTCGAGAAGCAAGGAAGATGTCCCAGTCGGAGATTGCCAAGGCTGAAAAGGAACTCCATCCTTCAAGGAGAAGGTACTCAGCTGATGAAGACAGTGTGTTTGCTGATGCTATGCCAGGCACTCAACATCCAGGTGGTGGTGATTCCAGAAACCATCATCCTCCAACTGTTGCTGAGAAAGATGTGCATCAGTCAAGATTTCAGAGATCGGATGAGGTAAGTTAAACATTTTGATCTTTATACCAAATACATTTTACATGGAAAATCTATATTGTATGAGACCATCAATTATTTAATAATTCATATTAATAGTGCATTATTCATCATTATGTAGCTCATATTGTGTTAGAATTTGTTTCTTCTTGTATTCATTTTTCATAATATACCTGTTGATACATTTGATTTACTGCTTATTTTATTACAGGACATCATTGATCGTGAGATTGCATCCATGCGTGCTGCTGCATCAGTCATCCATCCTCCCTCTGCAACATCTGCACCAAGGACCAATCCATGCACGGAAGAAGGGGATCAGTCTGCGGAAGAAACTGAGGGGTCTCCAAGCAAGCCATATTATTATGAGATGTACGACCTTCCTTCAAAGATAGAACCTCTCGGCAGGAATAGCAGTCAAAACCGTCCCAAATCACAGTTTGGTTACAGCCTCTACAAAGACCCACCAAGATCAGATACCGCATTGACCAAGACCTATCCACCATCTAGGTCATCCCTTCGAGACGATGATCCACAGAGAGCAAGGAAATCCCTGCACCAGAGTGGAAGCATCCAGCTACAGCAGTATACACCACTCAAGAGCACAGGATCATCCAGCAGTCTACCTGCCACTCTGCCTAATAGGAGACCTACCCCGCAGCCAAGTGGAGTCTACCTGTCTGTACCACAGCACAGAGGTGCAACCAGGCCACGTGGAGGTGATTCCGTTCAGAACTTTAGGGGTTCCCCAGGCAGCCAAGTGAAGATATCTCCTCCTAAATCAAGCCTGAGGAACAGACGACATCATGCAGGAAAACCCTTCCAAGAACTCCCAACTGTCAGAGAATCCAAATTAGGTAAGGAGCAAAAAGAAAAATTCCTTTTTGTGTTTGAGACATTTACCGTACACAATATAGAATTATTAGCAAATGTTAAGAAACGGAAAGGAAAACATTGACTCTTTATGTGATTATCAGAATAAGAAGAAGTTTTTTTAAAATCATGGATATTTTCTAATGTATATCTCACCGTTTCTCTTTTGAAAACTTTCCATTGGATATGTTCTATGTGTACAGAAGGCAGAAGTAGAGACATTGGTAATTCTTACTTGTGTAATGAGATGTTAGTGTAGTTTGTCTTTGTGTTTTATGTGATTTTGACATTACCTTGACTGATCATATTTTTAATTTAAACAGCTTCTGGACTCTATCATTTGGGTGTCTATTAAGGGCTTTTCACACAAGAGAAGAGACTGCACAAGTAACATATACACAAATGCACTTTCCAGGTTCATTTTGAAAGATATTATCATTCATAGACAAAAGCAAACAATATATTCAAACTATATATATTTTGTTGAACAAACATGGTTACATCATTTGTATGCATCCCAATGTATCAAGCCACAAAATGAAAACAAAATTTATTCAGCTAGGTGTAATAATTCATAAATTTCCACATAGGTGCATTACGATCCGACCATTAATTCACTTTCTCACATACATTTCCATTATTATATTACATCTCTAGGCTTGAAAATGACACATAGATGACAAAAATGACATATTGTAGTGAATTACCATTGCCACAAAATTATGTATTTGACCATTTAAAGACATTATGTAAGATCAAGGTTCTCAAAGGAAAAAAAATGTGTTCAAAATGTAATCCTATATGGCTTACCTATCTAATGCAGCAAGATTTCTTGAAAACAATTGAAATCTTTATGATAATGTTTGCAAATTATTTTTTTACATTTGTTCCAGGAAATCCCAGTATATTCCAATTATGAAATTGTGAAATATGTGTTTGTTTCACGTTCTCTGCAATTTAAAAAACAAGTTGAAATATGAATCAAAATGCATGTTGAAAGCTTTAGAGCAGAACCAAAATATGCCCACACATTTTACATCTCATATTGCATAACATTCAATCTATATACCATTCAATGCCTATATGGGTATAAATATATATGTTTTCAAATGCATATAGGAAATTCATTCCACTGCATATAAATCAAATCATTCATGTAATTGAAGTCAATATTGTAAACACTGTCATGTCATTGTAGGTATAAATATTTCTTTTATTCTTGAAAGAAAAGAGTGTCAAGATATTTATGTCAGAGGTTATATTACATTAAAACACAATACAACAGTTGATGTATTCCATAAGCATGTCATCATTAAACCATTTCTGAATACAATATTTATCTCAAAAATTTCAAAATATACATCCAACTACATTGTATCTACATACTATACATTAAAAAAAACATATTTGTTTACCTCTAATTGTCAAGCTTGTTTCTCATCACAATTTCCAAATATACCTTAATTTGTTCCTAGATAAATATTGACTTATCACATACAATGCGCTCCCCTAAGCACATATAATTTTATTGCAATTTATGTGTAAAAGACATTATGAGTCAATGATTGATATTTATTCCATTCTAAATTATTGAGTATTGCAATCTTTATCTCTCGATGTATTTATTCTTTCATGTTTTTATTATACCATCCCTGTTCTTTGCATTCTCCCACACTTTATCTAATGTTTGGACACAGATACTGCTGCAATATTTGCAACCGTTTCACTGTCAGTTTAATCCAACCGATTTGTCACATGTACATTTCTATTTTTTTTTCCATTTCTTTGTGCACGACCTTGTCAATGTCCTTGTCCACTTCTTAGTCTGGTCTCGCCCTGAATGTCACCTTGTGGCGGAGACAGCATTACAAACTCTTGTTTCTGAGGTAAAAAGGGAATTTGAGAGTGCAAGATGCTCGGAGAACTAAAACTTATTGCTATCTTACTCTTATACTTTAAGCTTTTACACTTTTAATTAGTAACAAATGGCACATTGTTTTCCTTCGTAACACACCTTATAAAAAAAAAAAAATTATTGCTAAGTGCTTTAATCATAATACCCACACTATCACCCCCCCCCCCTCCCCTGCAACAATGAAAATTATTCCTTGTATAAAACTAACTTTTTAAATTTTCTGCCGTCAAATATAAAATGTTGTAAACCAGCAATTTATGTATTTCTACCGATATTTGTATCTGGTATATTGTTTTCTTGTATCACAATATTCTACTCTTTTATATCATGTACGGTCTGTTTCATTTAATCTTCTGTTTCTCTAACATATTTTCTTTGCATAGGTGTGTGATGTTAAAACTTGTTTTTCCAGAGAGTAATAATAAGAATAATTTTGTTACCTTTCAAAATAACCACTTTCTTCTTATACATAAATGTTCTTTGTTTATGAGTGAAAAATTGTGTATATATCTCTCCCCCTCTTTTTGTCTCTCCCTCTCTCTTTCTTTGTGGAATTCGTTTTCATTATATTATTTTCAAATAGGTGTAACCGTCTTTAAGCAGTAATTTACAACAACAAAAAAATCCTTCAGTATAATTATTCTACCTTACTAAATTTCCCAATAATCATGATTATATATTATATTATTTGAATCTTCTTTTCTTTGGATAATTTTGCAACTATGATTTGTAATGTAAGATTGTAGTAGTAAATTTTAGCTGCAGAAAATGATGTAGACCATATTGTTTTTGCTATTTTTATGTGTATGATATTGTGGCAAGGTGCTATATCTGAGGATTTTTATTATTTTACTCTATTTTTTATTATTTGACACATGTAAGCTTTCATTCAGTTTTAAAGACGCAGTTTTTATTTTATTTCTGCACTTACAAACACATATTTCATTCAAGTTGTCCCATCGTTATTTGCAAAACCATAATAGTGTATTAGTTACATCATTTTGATATTAACAAGCATTTTAGTTTCAATATTAGCTAAATAGCACATGTGAGATAATTTTAGTTGTCTAGTTGACATTTGATAATACATGCTTCATATTATATTATAATGTCTAATTTACTATTAGAACCATTTATTGATTATAATTTATATCAGTGTATGATATATTCATTATGTGATAAAACTATGATAAGATTATTATAATAACGATGGGGAAATATATTGGTATTATGGTGATGAGTTCTTATCATATCTTATATTAATAATGTTCTTGTTAATATCATTGTATTTAGTGAGCTTTTAAAACAAGCATGTTTTTTAAAGTCAAACAAAAAATGGGCATGTTCATGCTCAATCTCTAACTTCTGTCTGTCAGGTTTATTAAGTTTTTCATACCTATCTCTGACAAAATAGCATCTGGTCTGTAAATAGAACTGAGCAGTAAATTTATGATAAAGAAATACTGCAGACATTCTTCATCCTCAAAGACAATTAAAAAACCGGAATCAGTGTCAGGAGTGGGATTCGTGTGAGAAACATGTCTTGATCAGTTAATTCTCTCTCCTATTTGCATAATGTCTTGTTTTCAAGAGCTCACTTGGCATTATGTAGTCGCAGGGAGCAATTGTATTGCTTACATTTTATTGAAGTCAAAAGGAGCCTGAGCTTTCGATCCTAGCAGAATTTTCGTCAGAGACAAAATGACACAGAAAAGTAAGGAACAAACATGGATATAGAGAAAGACAGAGAAAAGCTATACCTAAGTGGCAAGCCAAGAGGGAGAGAACAAAAAGGGGGATGTAAAAGGTGTGAAGAAGCCAGCCAATCAAAAGCATTACATTTTATTCTTACATTCAGATATTAATTTGGATCCATATCCTATGTGATCTTTGAGAAGGTGATTGGTCACTCACTAACCTTCCTTTGATGGATAACTTTCTATGATAATAATGATCTCATCAATTTATGTTATATTTTCTGAACCCTAGATGGCTCCCTTCACAACACTTTGACCCTCGAAAGTCAGCCAGCCAGAGGAGCGAGGCGAGGATGGAGGTGAGGAATACAAAATGTGATTCTTAGAAATTAAAAAAAAAAAAAAAAAACACATATTGTAATGAAATGAAGCTGAAAATGAAACTCCGCACATTGTTGCATAAAACTTACGGCCTAAATGTTCAAAACACCAATAAATGGAAAAATGCCAAACGCAATTTTGGTTATAAAGTAATATGAAATTAAATAAATGAATAACAAAGAAAGATGGAGGAAATGAAGAGACGAGGCATTTGCTTACATGTCGTCTCTGTCACATATGAGAATTCTGTTTTTAATATATGTGATATTACTAGCGAACTTCTTGAAAGTCCTCTTTTAAATACTTTCGCTGGATTTATATTACATCCAATAGATGTTATTTTCTGTGGGTGATCTACATCGTAAACCCTGTTATAAAGTAAGGAAAACCTAATATAAGATAATAAAGATTGAGATACAAAAAAAATGATAATACAATTACTATTAATCAATTATTGGAAATTCAAAATTTTTAAAATGTACTATAATTCACCTACTTGACCTCAGGTATGAAGGAAGAGAACGAAGACATACTACTACTGGGTGTAAAGACCACTCGCCACCACATAGATACCCATCAATAGCATGAAGGTTATTGGTATTATCTAAAAGCTCCGCAAGAACAGGTCTTAACTACGCAAGAACCACAACAATCGCCAGTTCTATGACCCTTATGCTCAAGGTAGTATATGAACCAATCGAGCTAAGGCTTGAGTTACCATCTAATTTTTTTTCTTACTTTTTTTATACTTTTCTTTTATTTTAAACAAAATACTATAATTCCCCAACAAAAAAAGCCAGTATATATATCAATTCATTGGGAATGAAAAATGTCACTGAAACGACATAAATTTAAGTTAACCATAGCCCGCTGAGAATACGTTAAAAGTAAATTTAATAAGTATCCAGTGTTATACAGCATAATCACTTTCTATATTTTTCTTTTCTTTTTCAGGAAGTTGAATTGAAGAAAGATTTTGGAGATGATCTGCAGGATTGTATATCATGGTCTTACAAAACAGATGCAATGTGCTTCTCCAACATCCAAGAGATTGTTGTGTGAGATCTAGTCAAAAACATTAGAAAATGGAAATATCATAGGATTATAATAAAATGCATATTATCACTAAGACGTATAATTTTTCTATAGTTTTATTTATTCAAAGTTGACTTTAAAAAAAGAAGATACGTGAACAAAGAATTTTAAATGAGTACAATTTATGTTTAAAATAATGGTACTGGGGAAATAAAAGAAAAAAGGTAAGAAGAAAGGGGAGAAAAGTTGGAAAAAAAAATTAAAATGTAACAGATTACGAGTTACAGACCAATGTTATTTTATGTAAATGTCTGAGCATGTTTAATGATGCTCAGTGATTTTTTGAAGTACAAAGAGAGATAAAGTACAAACAATTAAACTTCTTATATAGCACTTAAATATGGATTGGGAAAAGTCAAAGGAATTGTGTTTAGTTCTCACTGCTGGAGTTGGGTTGCTCGTCATGATCCAATCCGCATATAAGTCTGTAGTAAAATTGTTCAGTATTTTGTTTTTTTGTGATAATTATACAAAAGGTGATTTTCCGAACAAAAGAAGGAAAACCCGACTTTGAATCACAAATAATTTCAAAAATGATATACGCAATGAGTGATTAATAGAAATTATACATAAATGTAAAGTGCAAACTACATTCGCCATTCTAAATGATACCAAAAAAAAACGCAGAAGAATAAAAAAACTCAAAAACAAAAGAGAAAAAAAAATAAATCGTAATCACAAGACTCACCAATGTCAAGCAATCACTAAACCCCATATGTTTTTGAAATTATATAGATAAAATTGGTACGACGTGAGATTCACTTCATGCACCTATAGATGATTTGTGTGAAAGAATAGCCTGGAAAAGGAACGCACAACTATATTGATCAATATCAATAAACATTAAAAATATATGAGTGGTGATTAAGAATTTAATATTCACTGGTAAGTAGCAAAATAACTCATTACATTCTTAGATGAATAAAACTCTCAGCTCACAAACAATATCATGCATAGCAGCTGAACACACCATTGTTTGATTGATACTCGTAAAATTAGATAGAATAGGTTTCTCTTTCATACTCCTATAGAGATGAAAGTTGCTTAAGATTTTACAAGATCTAAGTAAAGACATTTTCACCAAGTAGACTTTAATAAAATAAATGTAAGTTTGATAAATGGGATATGGAAATTTTTACTTATTTAGTACCTTAATATGTAACGAATCAAGGTAAATATTCAAACTGTTACTAGCAAAAAAAGCTACTCAAAAAAGCAACACCAGAGAAACTTGCAGTTAGTGGATAATGTAGAAGCGTGGACAGCGCAATCAATCACAAATTTTGACAAAGAATTTTAGACAATGGGGTTCAGTGACGCGTGACATTGGTGAGCTGAAAGAGATATCAATACAATGATAATGGGTCACACTTTCCAGTGATATAAACGTCATAATCACTACTGTCATGTTTTTAAAATGATTGATGATGAAAGTTGGGTTCCCTTTTTAGGCACATTGCAGCAACCCATCTCAATGAGCGTGAAAGTGAACCACTCACAATTTTGCAAGACATTTTCAAAACAATGAGGTTCAGTGATGCGTGACATTGGTGAGCTGAACGGGGTATCATTAAAATGGTAATGAGTTGCACTTTCCAGTGATATAAATTTTATAATCACCATGGTAATATTTTTGAAACTATTGATGATCAAACTTGGGTTTCCTTTTTTCTGGGTCACCCTGTATTTATTTTTTTTTGTCTTTTTATTATAACAATCTTTTCTTCTATTTTTTTTCTTCTTCTTCTTCAAAATTGTCATGGCAGGATGATCGATTCCTGGTGGTTGCATCATCCATCAAACATCCCAGGATTCCACCAAAGAAGAAAACAATCCGAGCCGATGTCCTCCTGGCTGGATGCAGCATCCAACCTCTTCTAGACGGAGACATGGAACACTGCCGTGTGACCCATCTTTCACAGGTCAATCTAAATGGAGATCTTCAGCCTAAACTTATCAACGCTCTGAGCAGCAGTCTACCAATGTGCATAGCCGATTTAAGAAACATTGTCCAGATTGGGGATGTCTAGTTCTGATGAGGTCTTTGACTGATGCGTATCGATGCTTTAAGCAGTAGTCTGCAATGTGCAAAGCCGATCTAAGAAACATTGTCCAGATTGGAGAAGTGTAGTTCTCTTTGGCAATCTAGAGAGGTCTTGACTGATGCATATCAATACACTGAGCAGCAGTCTACCAATGTGCATAGCCGATCTAAGAAACATTTTCCTGATTATGGATGCCTAGTTCTCTTTATCACTAAAGTGCCCTGTAACATAAAGAGATTGCAAATTGAGAATAGCCAATGAGGATCCTTGTTGCAAGAACTTCCTGCATGAAAGTCTCAATCTGAGCCAATCAGAAAAGTTGTTTTTTCTCCAAACTTGTAAAGTCTGTAATTATTTATGTTACAGGGCACTGAAATGTCTTTGACTGATGCACATCAACACTGTGATCAGTCATCTATCTATTAATATCTTGGTGACACTATTGAGACTGACTGCAAACTGACACGAGTGCCTTCTGATCAATTGCTGATCTGGTCAGTTCTGATCAATTGCAAATTTGAAACAACCATTCTGATTGGTTCACAATGTGACTTTTATGCAGGAAGTGCTTGCAACAAGGACCCTGATTGGTTACTATCCCTTCGCAATTGATCAAACTTCTTTGTAATATAGGGCCCAGAGTGAACAAAGTATTACTTTACTCGGAATGGCAAGCTAGTGATCAATTTGAGTTGGTTTTGAGTCAATTTGGAGTCGGTCTGGTGTCCTTTGGAGTCAGATTTAGTTGTTGAACGAAGGAATATTTTTCAGGTTAGAAAGGTGTTAGTTTCACTCACACCTATTTACTACCACCAGTCGTGCCTTTATGCTGAACAGATCAGACAAATATCACAATTTAAGAACTACGCAAGCACTTGTATATCATCTCACAACCTTTCATTAATATGGTAAATCATAATGAAATCAAATTATCCACCTCCCAGTTTAGATTTTTTTTTAAATGAGCTCTTGATTAGAGACCAAAATGTGGGATGATATCACCAGTTAATTGAACCAACCTGTATAAAAATAGGTGGAAGACCTTCATTATTTTACTTGCCAGGAAATTTAGCGGTAGGTTTCTGGTTTTTGCTTATAAATTAGAATTTCAAAATACTAAATGAAAACACTAATGTAGAATGATTTTATTTATTTGTTATTCTAATGTAAACAAAGTTTGATATTTAAAGCCACATACCATAGTACTTTTACGATGGACCATGTCACATCCAATATATTATCACTTAAAAAAGAAGAAAATTGCAGTTGCAGACAATGATAATGTGTATGGTTTTTGCAACATACATGTATCTTCTGGGTTAATCAATATATATCCTGAAAAAAAAATTGTAAAAGAAAAAAAACACAGTCCGACAGGGTACATGTAGTCAATCATACCTCATGAATTTAACTGAATTAGATAAATAATTTTTGTTTAGTAGTCATAGGCATAGTTACTTAATATGTAACTGATAGTAAAATATTATTCATGTGTAATCAGCTGAATGAAATATGCAATATGAGAATAAAAGAAACTTCCTTTATTTGTTCACATCTACATAATTAAAATGTGGAGTATGAATAAATGAACAATTTTGTGGTATTTTGCAAGCTGGAGCAAGAACAAAGATTTATACCTTCAAATGATTCATTTAATAAGTAATTTATTTACAAAAATTAATTCACAATAACTTCAACAGTTGAAATTCACTTTAAAAATGTTTATTTGAAATGATAAATTATTTGCAACACATATAACACATTTATATGACTATTGTCATTCATTTTATTAATGTGTTTTGTATTATTGTTGAAATTCAAAACAAAACTCTTACAATCACCTTGATATTGGCAGCTGAGATACAAAATGAATTGTTGCAAACATAAAATTGGTTATTTGATGAAATTGTATAGGATTAGCAAAACTTTCTACTATTGATTTTGTTTTGATTTTCTACAAAATAACCTTTCTCTATCTCTAACACAATGTGTGTTTTATAAATGATATAGAATTTTGTTAAATGTGCTTTTGATTTGTCCAAGTCACATTTCAATTTTGCTGAATTAAAAATAATATCATCCAGGAAATATATTAATACATAGTCCAGAATGATTCATTTGATTTAATTTACTAAAAATTAAAATAGATCATGCAATTTTCCGTCCATGAATTTTATTCAAAAATTTACTTTAGGGTGTAAGGACACCATAATTATGCTTTTCTATTTAGTACAAAAACTGCCGGGTTTGAGTTAATTAAATCATGAATAATGGAATTTGAAAATAGATGATAAGCACTAGGTACTTAGTATGATTCATGTGCACATTCATTTTGTTATTGTCAAAACAAATGTAACGGTCCTCTTCTTAACTTGAGGTTTAAAAGCCTAACTGTAAAATTATTTAATTGACATATCGTATCTTGAAAGGCCAAATCTTCCGTTAAAACGAAGACAAATTTCTTCATGTCTTGTAAATTTATGACTCTTTTATTTATTAAACATTCCATCTGTACAGAACTTATTTTCTATTGATAGTCATTAGCGTACAAACAGAAATGTAATTGTATATACAATTAGTGTAGAAAAATTATTTACTAGTGGTCTGGATGTCACAAAAATATAAGCTTCCAGACCAGTGTATAATTTGACATGTATTTATTTATTAACAGAGTTCTAAACTCAAAAGCTACAGAATGTACCATGTATTTGTTAATCTCATTTAGTTTGTGTTGAAGTTCATTATTACTTTGAGTTACTTTAAAGAGAGTGAATATGTTGCTTGTTTGCCATGTATTTTGAATTTATTTACAGTATTTCATATTTATTTCCAATCAGGGCCAGGTGCTATTATGAATGTCACATTGTGTTTGTTGTTTTCTCCTCTTGATTGAATGATTTAGAATTTTTTTGTCAATTGTAAATCTCATTTTATAATTTCAATCATTTGCTTTGTCACGAGTGTGCTTATTATGAAGAATACAGTCCAATTGTTTCAAGTGAAGATAGAGCGTCATTTGTCGTTTATGAATCCAAGAGTTGGTTTATAATTACCTTGTTGTTACTTAAGTGATTGCAGAGATGAAGACAATGGCGCATTTCAGGGGATGTGATAGGCATGCCCCCCCCCCCACATTTTGAAAACCATGTATGAACAATACATGTTAATGCAAGATAAAAAAATCTGCCCCCTTCAAAAAAAATTGCTGGCTGCACCCCCCCCCCTCTCTTATTTTGAACTGGACCCGCCACTGATAATGATGTTCATGATGGAAGTGATTGTCAAGACGATGGTAATGATGAGATGATTATGGTTTTGAGTTTTCTTTAGCTGGTTATCGTTGAAAGAGCATTGTAATATAGGCAGCGTATAAACAAATAATTATGCTTACCTGATAAGATTGAAAGTGATTATTATGATGTGATCACATTAAGGCAGAAATAAATATTTGCAAAATTTCCCCCTTCACTATGTTTATGCCACATTCACCCCCCCCCCCCCCCCCCCCTTCTTCCTTTCCATAGTTTTGCTCCAAGTCTGTCTCTTCTTCATTCCTCTCTCAATTTTTCTTACTTTCTCTCATTCTTCCTTCCCCGCTCTCTCCATTTGTTCCCCACCCTCTCTTTATTTTCTCTTAATTATTCCTTTGTTTTTATTAACATGTGTAGAATTAAATGATTCAAATTTACATAAAGCTTAATACGATTATCGGTTTCAAGTTTATTCCAATAAGATCATTAAATATAACCATTTCCAACTTTAAAACTGGAAGAACATTACTAAATCCATAAGTGGTATATTGCATTAATCTATGGTAGATAACATTTCTTCATTTATAAATATATTATTCATATTTAAGTAGGTAACATACGTTTTCTTTCATTCACTACCTTTTCAATTCTGTATTAAAATATAAACAAAAAAAGTACAGTCCACTCCTGTTAAAATAAGGTGCACGAGACTAAGCTAAATACATTGTTATAATGGTATCTCATTATACTCAACACAATAGCAAACATTTATGATATCTCCTTGTTAAAATCTTGTATCTATGGTCGTTATAACAGTAGTAGACTGTAATATCGACTGCAGCAAACAAATATTGTCACATGTCATCTTTTCACGTTGCCATAAATCCACAGGCCTGATGGGGGGAAAAAAAATCAATAAAAACATGAATACTACTAACACAAAAGGTAGCTAAATGATACGATAATTAAAAACACACTATCATAATTTATTAGAAAAATCTGCCACTACAGTGACAATATTTCAGCATTTAGCACCTACTTTTAAGTACTTGAAAATACTTCCAATTTTAACTACATGACTTCTATGCTTATTACTAAAACAGGAGGATTTACAGAGCATGTACGTAATTTGTGCAAAAAGAAAGTTTGTGCGTACATATGACTGAAAGTAGACCTACACTAGGCAGATTAATAACCCAGTTAGGATAACAATACCTATCCCAAACTCAGTTCATGCCAATGACCAACTTCTCATTGACAAAAATACAAAATTTGGACTGTCTAGTGTCATTCTTGCCAATGTCTCTGGAATAAAACATAGAATGTACTTGAACAAGGTATAACATCTAACTGAGGCTACATTAATTAATCAAGACTAGTAAATATCAAATCAAATTATGAACAGTACACATATGCAATTTCAACAGGTTTATGGCAACTTATACATGGGATTTACACATACTACCTGTGTATCCATCAGAAAATATAGAATATATATAGACAAGGTTGTGCATAATCAAGACGGCATGTCGTAAATAATACACATAAATAATACAGGTTTATAACAATTAAAAGGTACAACTTGCTATCAATTATGAATGGTAGAATAGTACAGGTATTTGGACAAGGTTGTGCATCTAAGGTGACATAATTGATCAAGACAGCAAATATTAAATTAAACCAAAAATAATCACATTTCTGCTGGTTTATGACTACAAAAATGTATAGATTATAACTTGCAATCAATGATAAACAATATAATGTCCTCTGTACAATGTACTGTACAATAACCTGTGAGTAGAGACACATTCTAGGAAACTTCCTTTTTTTTTTACAAAAAAGAATAGCAAAATAAATTGCAATTGATACTTCTTGGACGGATTATTCTTATAGACAAAGAAGCTTTATATTTTCACAGAATTCCTCAAAGCCCAATGCTTGTAAATGTTGCAAGTTATCCTGATGCAAAACAGAGCTTACAACCAGATGGATTTGGGCAACTGTTTGGACCCTACTGCCCTCCCCCTTAAAATTTTTTTTTAAAAGCTTACTAATCCTCAATAAACCTGACCCAAATGGCCTCGAAGTTAGCTGCCATCCAATGTATATTCCATTTAATCAGACTGTAACATAGTTGATTTTGTGTCTCCCTTTTTTTTTTCTTTCTTTTTTTTTTAAATTAAAACTAATGATGCAGCATTTAACTAGCAATAAATATATTTAGATGATTTTCAAAAGTAAAGGAAAGATAAGCAAGCATATTTACATAATTGTAAATTACATGTGCACACACAAAAAAGTTTAAGCACATGAAACAACTCTCATGGTCAACCTATGGCCTATCAATAATCATAACAAAAGTTATAGCACCACATCTTCGGGATATATTCAACTGACCTCTTTTAACATTATCACCTAAACAACCTCTTAGCCTTATATTATTACAAATACATGTAGCTTGAACATATATTTTATTCCATTCAAACTTCAAAGAGTTGTAAATAATAGTATTTCAAAGTTCAAGTATTTGGTTTTAAAAAAAAAGTACATTAAAAGAATTCAAACGTGCCAGATGAACCAAATTAAAACTTGCCTATCATAATGAAAATTACAACTTTTAAGGATATAGCACACCTCTTTCAAATGAGAAGAAACAATATGACATTTGAACAAGTATTATCTCAGAAACACCCTATTTGCAATAAGCTTCAACTAATACTTAATTTTAAAAAATTCAGCTCAGTCTTTATTCATTTATGCTTGTGTCTATTCACAGGACTCACAATGGAGTGCTCTGATAAAAAAAGAAGACTATAATTTTTTTTTTAAATAATACAAATGTGTAACTTGTTCTGCACATCTGGGTCCATGTTCACAAAATCTTACTAAAGCTAGTTGTCAACTAATTACATAGGGAACAGTACACAGTTAGGTGATCACTAGGCCTATGAAGGTTTTTATGAATATGGGCCCTGATGTTTATTAGTAGTTTATAAATATACATGTTAACATTCAACTTAAACTGAGAGTTCTCTTACTTTAAATTCAGTGATAGCTGAAAGGACATTCTACCTCTCTCACCCTGGAAGGAAGGAAGGAAGGAAAGAATTCCTTGAATTTTTGTTTAAATGCTTGCTTTAATGACAGCCTTGAAATAGAGCAGGAAATATGGTTAAACCATGGGCACCACTACCTAGAGTAATTTGATGTCATTTAATCAAAGCATACAAGAGTTTTAAAACAATTTGGCCTTATCAACAAAAAAACAAAAAAAGAAGATATGTTGATCTAATACATGAAGCAAGTTAAACTCCACATGTATAGCTCATTATGGTAGATGATTGGTGAGAATAAACTTTCAATTGGTCTTTGCACATCTGGAGATCATCCATATTAAATAAACATTCAAAAGACGCAACTCACATCTCCCTGTTAAAAATGATTTACCCTGATAAACTTTAACTACAAGAGTTGGCAAGTTACTATGCAGTACATCCAAGAGAAGTTTTATGTATACACCCAAATTTGATAGCCTCATTAAAAAAAAAGTTCATATATGACCTTAAAATCTTTTTCATATCAAAAGAGTAACTAATAGTCCATTCCATGATCACCAAAAACACACATGTGCTGGACATCACAGATGACTTGGTCCCTTGGCTTTAAACAAATTATATTTTAAAAATGTACCACCCAGGCTTCACAGAAGCAACTCTTGCGTTTCATTTAGACCAAATAAAACTTTTGACTCTTATGAATGGTTCAGGAATGCTGACCTCGAAGAATGAATATTCACAGAACACAATCGTTATTTGAAAGAAAACTTGCAAAAACTAGATTTTCTACCGGTCTACATGTATCACCTTCATTGACACTACTCTTGGTCATGCATGACATCTGTGATGTAAGAAAGATATCATTGGAAAGGTGAGAAGTTCCTCTTCAATCATATTCTTAATCTATAAATTACAAAAATAAGCTTGGAATACCAGTCCTTTACATTAGGATAGAACCATCAATAGAACCTCACTGACTTGAGTATCAAAAATATGAAAAAATGAAAAAATGAGCAAAGAAAATGGGGTACCATCGGGATTCGAACCAGAGACCTCCTGGATACTAGTCAGGCGCTCTTATTCAAAATTTGACTTGAGTATCTTAACAAAATGGATTTGGTGCTATATTAATCCCACATATCATTATTATTATTATTATCATTATCATCAAAGACTTTGCAAGATATCACATTTGAAATGATCTTTATATGAGGGTGCGACACAATGTATGAATTGTTTTTTTAAAAATATGCTAAATTGTGAAAAGACTTTAGAAAATGCCCTTTGTAGTGGTCCTTTGCACACTACATGTTTTCTGTTCACTACAGAATGAACAAAGGACAGAAAGAGAATATAAGAAAATAAATAGTCATTTAGATATGACAACTAGCACACATTCTTCAATCATTTCTTCTTTTTCTTCTCTGATCCATTAGAGTACACATGTCCTGTAGACACAGGTTCTGGAGTATCCACAAAGTGTAGCCTAAACGTATGCTTCATCAGGATCTGCTCATTAGCCAGAGTACCTATCATCCACATTGGGAAATATTCCAGTGTTATTAGCCCCAGGAAGTCCCATTCAAATGGTGTATAGTCCCATGGGCAAGCATTAAATTGTCTCAGTAGCAGCCCCGTTGAGAACTCCCACATGTAGACCCACGTGGAGTAGATGAGAACACGGAGAAGTATCGGAACTCTACCTTTCATGTGCTTGTACATCCACTCCATGACCAGGCTGGAGCCCCCATAGATAAAGAGGGACCAGACACTCGTGTTTCCAGGAAACTTCCAGTTCTGGTTGACAACGAATTCCCAGGCAGCCGTGAACATCACTTCACTAAAGTAACCATGGATTGCATAGATGTAGAAACGCATCCACACAGACAGTGGACCCTGGTCAAACATGGTTTCGGTCGGTCTGGGGATCGTAGTCTTAATGATGTTGAGCAAGAGTTGATGATACAAGTATCATGAAGGATGGAATATTGCCTCGCTTGGGTCTGGAGTAGAGAAAGACAAAAATTGATTTGTTTAGAATGGCAGGTACACATATTGCAAGAAAATACAAGCATCATTTTAGTTTAGGAATACATGTATGTGCATTGCCCTCAGCAAAATTATAAACTTGATTAATATACCGGTACCAGTTCTACTCATAATAACTTTTAAAACATGACCAGTTTGAAGTTTGAACCTTTTTAACATATAGCGGTCTATTTGATTAGATATACATGAACAAACTCAATCTTTAAAAACTTTTGCAGATTAATATAATCCTCCTTTAATTTTAGAAATAGTCTACTATATAGATCTAGATTAGGCCTACATCAGCAAAAATTATGAACTGATTCATCTATGAATATGTTTTTATTCCTTCCACTTTCAAATCTTCAAAGAGAGGTCCCGCCTACAGGTCAGAAAGTGTTTCTTCAGCAACAGAGTGGTGGATGACTGGAACAGGCTTCCTCAAGAGATAATCGACTCGACATCGACTCAAATTCTGTCGATGTTTTTATTATAAAAACTCGACTGGACGAACACTGGAAGATTCAGATTCAACCTCTCATAACCAAACTGTCTTGAACCCATGCGCATGTGCAAAATAAAAGTAATGATAAACTCAAAGTATAGAAAGACTAGACCGAGGATCACATATTTTTGATCTAGGCCTAGACTCTACCTCTCCTTGTATCCAGATGATGATGATGATGACTTTTGTCAATCATAAAGCTAACACAAGCTGGAACACAATTAGATTCTAAGTCCTAACGACAACGTTATAAATATGGAAGTAAAACTTGGTCTCCTATTCCAGGATATCTAATGACAATCTTCAATATATTGTGTGCCAAAAACTAAATTGTTACTCGTGAAGTAAAATCTAGAGTGGCCCAACTCCCAAATAAATAAAACATTAAAATGGAACGCGGCACTCTCCAAAACGCTGAAACACCGACCGCCACACCGACTGTCGCGCCTGCCTGGCCGGCCTGGCTGGTGCGGCGGGGAGGCGAGAGCCGGAGTCCGACAGTGATAATCTTAAAAATTGACAATAAATAGCTTGACTTGTCTAAATAACCAAAGGCAGCCATAACCAAAATATAAAATGATCCGAAACTTACTCGGCACAGACACACAAATATTATTGACACTTACAATATTTCAGGAACAACTATCGGACATCAAATTCTCAGTTTTTTGTCTTCAATAATTTCGGCATCTAATATCCGCATCTCAAGAGTTGTAAACAAAAAAATAATACCGGCATTTTCATTATCCCTACATTTAACGTTAGGTGGCGCTACTGCATGCAGCTAGCGCAAACTATGATTGTCGCCCCCCTGCATCATCATCATGATTTATGAAATTGGTTTAATGATTTTGATTTTGAAACAATCATTCTAGGACAGCTGTTGGATTTTTTTTTTTTTTTTTTTTACCTTTCGTATAATGTATGAAATAACTTTATTTGATGTTCACAGATAAAACTACATCGGTTTCAGGCGCGTATCCAGGATTTGGCACCCCGGGGGGCCCGATGTGATTTCGATTTGGGCGCCCCGTGGTGGTGGATCCAAAAAGGTACATACTATTTTTTTCCCCGTTACACCGGGCGAGCCAAAAGGTACACTCAAATTTTTTCACGTCACGCTGGCCGAGCGATAAGCGGGGGGGGGGGGGGGGGTAGGTGTGGGAATTTTTTTTCGGCCTTCGGCCGACCAAAACCAACCAAAAGGTTATAGATAGGCTCTAGGGTAGGTATAAGTTGGCAATCGACTCAAATCATGTAAATTTCCGGTTTTTTTTTCTTTTTTTTTTTTTTTTTTTTTACATTTTGGCCTCCATTTTGGCGCCCCCCTAAGGTCGATTTGGCGCCCCTTTGAGGTCATTTTGGCGCCCCTTTGGGCGCCTACCCGGGGGGCCCGGGCCCGTAAAGCCCCCCCCAGAATACGCGCATGGGTTTAAACTTTCATGCACAAACTTTAAAAGTCTAGAATACGATTTTTTTTTAAACATCATATTATTAGCGGACAAGAAAAACATGAGGAAGAAGGAAACTATTGAAAACTATTGAGAATGAAATGGAATTTTCAAAATCTCTGAGAAAAGTAGAAAAAAAATTTAAAGAGATTAAAGGTTCTCTCGGAAGATCTGATCGTGGCCGGAAAATAAAAGGGGACAGTGAGAGGGGTACCGGTGAGAAGGACTTGGTAAATATAGAGAGCCCACAGAAAGAAAAAAAAAACCCCGAAAACAACAGCCTATTATACAAAAGTAATGGGACGTCAGGGCCTAGGATTGAAAATGATCATCTTTAAAAAAAAAATAATAATAATAGTAATAATAATAATAATAAAATAATAATAATAATAATAATAAATTAAATTAAAGTATGCATTTCTGAGCACCATGACTTTGAATATTTTTTTTTAAATAAAAAACGTTATTTTGTTTGCTATGGGTCCCATGCATGACGGGTAAGGTTGTTTTTTTTTTCAAGTGGTGAATTATGATCTCTATTAACTATAATTGTAATTATACTTTACAGCGGTTTATCAGAGGATGAAGAATGGGTGGTGTCTATTATAGGCCTAGGCCTATGGGTGGTGAATATCCTTTTATGTACCTTCAAACAAAGCAGTTTTCCTCATAATTAATTTAACGGTATTATAGCACAGCATTTTGACTTACACTTACTAACATAATTGTTTTCCACTGTTGGAGCTTGTTGGGTTGTCCAGACGCTGCGGGCACACGTGTTGGCCAACAATGTCGCGGTTATTGTGGCTTTCTCAGCTTTGCCCTATCTTTCCTGACATAGCGCCAGTGGAAAACAATTTCGGTTAATTGCTGTTTTGGGCATATGTTAGTAAGTGTAAGTCAAAATGCTGTGCTAATACCATTAAATTAATTATGAGGAAAAACTGCTTTTTAAAATATTGTTTGAAGGTACATAAAAGGATATAGGCCTAGGCCTATAATAGACACCACCCATTCTTCATCCTCTGATAAACCGCTGTAAAGTATAATTACAAATATATAGTAATAGGAGATCATAATCACCCCTCTGGAAAAAAAAAAACCTTACCCGTCATGCATGGGACCCATAGCAAACAAGATAACGTTTTTTATTAAAAAAAAATATTCAAAGTCATGGTGCTCAGAAATGCATACTTTTATTTTATTATTATTATTTTTTTAATATTTTTTTTAATATTTTTTTAAAGATGATCATTTTCAATCCTAGGCCCTGACGTCCCATTACTTTTGTATAATAGGCTGTTGTTTTCGGAGTTTTTTTTCTTGTGGGCTCTCTATATTTACCAACTCCTTCTCACCGGTACCCCCTCTCACTGTCCCCTTTTATTTTCCGGCCACGCCACATTTCTTTCCCCCCACCCCCCCCCCCCCCCTCTCTCTCTCTCTCGTTTCCTCTCAAAGCACATACTCTTCCATAAGATCTACTTTCATTCGTTTATAGCATCTTCTCTATCTTACGTAGTGTTAATACAGCACAGTGCACCGTGTATATTATTTATATTTGACACCCCACCAACGCCCCCCCCCATTAGCTCCCCTTATTCTATCATTGTGGTGTATGGTGATAATCTATACATCTATACCGTTTATTGCAACTATTCAAGTATATATAGTATAGACACCCAAACATCCATTCTGTATTGACCGATGACGAACATTTTCGATTACACCGTGCATATTCTTTCCAGATCAAGTTCAAGTTAATTCATTTCATCCAATCATGAAAATGTCGGTCACAGGAGGACAATTATAACCATTACTAATCAGGAAACAGTGTAATAGACCTACACCTGACCAGATATGTGAGAGTGGAAGGTGAGGAGATGATGATCTTACAATGAACAAAGTGTGGAAACGGAGGGGGGGGGGGGCTCACTTAATTTGATTTTTTTTTTTTTTTTAACGTACGACAGACGAGCCGAAAATTTTGAGTTAAACTTGGAGTAAACTATGCATTATCATGATTATAGACTCTATTTAGTATCCGCGAGCACGAAGCTCAAAAATAGGTTTAATTGTGCATTATAGACCCTGCTTATAGTATCCGCGAGCGCGAAGCGCGAACTGAAAATTTTAGGAGTCTTGATGGCTTTTATTTTTTATTGTTCATTTAGTAATAAATATAACGGAATGCAAGCGTGAAGCGAGCCCAAAATTTTGACTAGATCAAAATTGGAGTTAATTGTGCAATATAGAGCCTGTTTAGTATCCGCGAGCTGAAAGTTTTGAGCTAAAAATTGTGCCTTATAGACTCTTTTTAGGATCCATGTTGAAGATACATAATAATCTTGGCTCATTAATAATCTTTGCTATGAATATTTTGTGGGCTGTAGGCCCCTAGCCCAACCCCATTCTAGCCCAAACACAATTACACCAATTCTTTTGACAAGGTTTGTCTCCAGTAGAGGGCACTGGGTCAAATCCTTTTTTTAATACTTATTGTTTGTTAATTTTACAGTGCGAGGTCGCATAGCGACCGAGCAGGAAAATTTAGGAGTTTTAAAAAGACATATGATGTAAAGAAAGGGGCACTTTTTAGTATTGTAAGTGACACCTTTTTTAAAGAAATTGTCCATGGGACTTTTAAAGAGTATGAAAGGCTTCTTTTTAGTATAAAAAGGGCATTTTTAAGGTAAGAAAAGGGGCACCTTTAGAGTGCATGAAAAAGTGGAGGCACTGTGCCCCCTGCCCCCGGTTCCATCGCCTTTGTTAGAACGGCCAATATCATCAAGCTCGAAGCGCGAGTAGAAAACGTTGAGCTTAAAATTGTAGTTTATTGTGCATTATGGACCCTATTTAGTATCCGCGAGCCGAAAATTTGGGGTTTAAAGACATATGGAGTAACAAGGGGCCCTTTTTAGTATTGAAAGTGCCCTTTTTTAAACAGAAATTGTCCACGTTTTCAAAACTCTGAAAGGCTTCTTTTTAGTATAAAGATGACACTTTTTTTTTAGCTTAGAAAAGGGACACTTTTTGGTCTAATAGGGGCACTTTTAGGGTGGATGAAAAAGTGGGGTCACTGTGCCCCCAGCCCCCCCCCCACCCCGGTTCCACCGCCTCTGCCACTTGCCCTTATTTCTGTTATTATTTCCTAAAATTGAAGATAACATCATTTAAAATATAAAAATAGAACACAAATGTAAACGAAAACATTCCTGCGTTTTATGTTCTGAAACATGATTATCATCCCCAAAATAAAAGTTGCCAGCGTGAAGCGCGAGCGATAGATTTACATGTAGGGGACTGACTGAAAGCAAAGTGTTTTAATCTTCCTTTCTTGTATTTCTATTCAAGTATCTGCTGCATTTCTGCCAAAAAGTGGTGTTTTATTTTATTTTTTATTTTTTGGTCAAGTGGTCCCTGCTCGCCAGCGGGGGGGGGGGGGGGTGGGGGTGGGGGGTGGGGTGGGGGGGGAGGTTCGTTCGAACCACCGAACCCCCCCCCCTAGTTACGGGCCTGCCACTACCTCTTTTTATACTAGCTGGCAAGGCCCTGCCCTCATTTAAAAATCTAGCGACCCGTCCCCAAAGGCTGATCTTTTATGTCAACTCATCGAACTCCAGAAAGTATACCAGTATTGGGGCACCACATGAGATGTATTAATAGTTGAATACATGTGCTGGTGATACCATTCTATACCTAACCCCAATTGTTTGTCTGCTCAATCTGCATGACAATGAATATATTTTTCTACCCTTTCAGAGCCCACCGTGAATACCCATCCTTGAAAGAGAAACGTTCTGGTCCAGTAACTCGTGAAACGGGGTACGCCCAAGGACCGCCATTCATACCCTGTCGAACAAATTCTCGCCCACAAAATAATAAGCAAACGATCAGGGTTTTCTTTCACACATGGGTTATACGTCATCAAACGGACCCATTATTATTACATCGAATGTCTGAGCAAAGTGGACGTGTTTATACACAAACATTGTTTCTTTGGAACTTTCTTTTTTATAACATCAATATTTTAATCGCATAGAAGTTAAAGAGGGAGGGGCCGAACTGAGGGACACGAACTTAACAACATTTTCGTCTAGTGTTGACTTTGAGAGAGACCAGTGACGTATTTTGTCCTGGTTTTGAGGAGGAGATATTTTTGACAGCACATTTTAGTGTTGCCTCAGCCAAGCACCCGTAAAGGACTGCAAGTCTTGGGCTTCAATCTGACATGTTAAATGGTAAGTAACTTTAACTAAGTATTGTATTTTGAGACGTTCTTATATTGTAGAATATTATTGAGTAAGTTTAAGGAAACTGAAATATATTCCATCAGTTCATTTGATAACGATCATTTTTGTTATTGTTTCTAAAATATTACTGCCCTACAAATATTAATTACTACTGCATATATATATATATTATATATATATTATATATTATGTAAGTACTTAGTTTTATACTTCTAAATCACTCGTGCTAATACTTCTACATCTACTGCTGCTTATACTACTTCTGCTATTATTACCACTGCTGCTGCTACTACTACTACTACTACTACTACTACTACTACTACTACTACTACTACTATTACTACTATACTACTTCTACTACTACTATAATGCTCCTGCGAGGAGAACTAAGTATACTACTTCTGCTTACATTGCCCCTACATGCATGGGCAAGCTCCTATATTAGTGATACCTTTATATTGATATTAATACTGGTAATATCATAAGTACTCCTACTACTATTACCCTTACCACTTCTTTAAATTACACTACTTTAGTTATTCTCCCAAAACTTCCTGATTTTATAACAACTTCCATCATCAACTACTTTTACATCTACCCATGATGACTACTACTATACTACTACTACTACTACTACTACGTCTACTACTACTACTACTACCACTACTACTACTACTACTACTACTACTACTACTTCTACTACTACTACTACTACTACTACTACTACTACTACTACTACTACTACTACTACTACTACTTCTACTACTATTACTACTACTACTACTGCTGCTAATGCTGCTGCTGCTGCAGCTACTTTTAATTCTTCTTCTCCTTCTTTTACTACTACTTCTGCTACTACTACTACTACTACTATGACTGGCACTACTTCTAACTCTATAAAGGCAGTACTTATTTGAATATACTATTTATTAAAATTAGCAGTGGGGTTATCAGATCTTAATGATGGACAGCGATACCAATGGCACCTTATGGTCATTATTTCTTGGGAAAGGTATAAACGAAGCATTTAAACAACTTAACTTAGTTAAGTAGGCCTACACTCTTTCCACATTTTCAGCTATTCATCATAATTTTTTGGACTACTTTTACATTTACAATGAATTGCGCTTTACCCTGACTTTACTACAATAGATAAACAGATTACAGTATAGAGAATTTTATTCCCGCTGATATTGATTGCTTTTATATTGCTTTCTTTTATATATCTTTTTTTCTGCTTGCATCTCAATCTATAGATCGTCCACCTGTAGAAAACCTTTTGAACAATTAAAGATTATTACCCCTCTCGATCCTTTGAAGATGAGACTTTGCATTGTGTTTTAACAATCTTCCCCATTCTAAACGTAAATCCTTTATGTGCATGAAGAGAAATCAATCGTCGTTTTTAGGGGCTCCATCATCATTGCAAATAAACTAAACAGCCTATAAAAGCTTCAAGCTTTTTCAATTTTCATATCAATTATTATATTGACATAAAATCAGTCTGATTGTTGACTTTGCCAATATTTTATGTCCGATTCTCCTTTTGTACCTGTGGTTTAGTATATAGATGAGAGCCATATGAAGAAAGTTTCGTGTAGGCCTAATCCTGATTTACGTGTTAAATAATTAAAAAATTCATGCAAAATCACGGTTGAGAAGTACTACTATTATAATGATATTTCGATTCCACAGTTCAGTGGATCTCGTGTATCGTGGAAACATTTTTTTCCCCCTTCAAACGCCTGTAGAATAAATAAAACTGAAATGATACAATTGAGATGTATTTCACACATACACGACATAACTAATTTAAACACGAATGATTGTAATTTGAGGAACCAATTTCTAAAAGCCTTTGTGACTTCATGTGGTTTTAAGTGTATACACCTAAATTGATTCGCATGTATAGGCATATCACCCTTACTGATCACATCAAATGTGGCTCATTTCGTTGAGGGCAAAAGTTACTATCTGAAAGAAGGAATTTAGAACGCAGTCAGTGGCGGATCCTAGATTTTCAAATAGGGGAGGGGCGCAAGGACGATGGGGGCGCAGAATTTTTCTGATTATAATAGTCAATAAGTGGTTTTTGAATTATAGGAGGCGTGTGTCCCCTTTGCCCCAGCCTGGATCTACCACTGGCAGTTGATCAGAAGTATTATTATGATCATTATACAGTTCATGTTCTGATGAATTCCGTTCTGTTCACCATCTAATCCCGTTCTATCCTCTTGCTTTCGCTAATGATATGAATTAAAATGTAGTTTGCTTACCACAAACGATTAATGGAACATGATTCAAATCATCTGGCTGGCTGCCATATTCAATTACGTTCTGGCTTAATCATTATAATATTAGATTAGCAAATCTTGACATTATACATGATTACATGTAAGCAAACGGGCTTGTGGACTTGATGATTATGATCCACTTATGTTTCCTTTTTACCATATGACATGAATTGGTCAGAATAACCGTCTAAATTGATGCCCAAAAGATGACCAACTTATATTTCAATCACCGGGCGAATGCATTCATCATTTAAAAACTTGTATCTTAATGATAAGATTACGGATATGAAGAAAAACCATAATTATTTAAAGATTACATGTCTGACATAGAACTTCTGCCATTTTGTCTGTCTATTATGCAATTCATATTCTATCATAAAAAGTGTTATTTCATTTCATTTCATATCATTGAGATATTATTATTTCTTAATACCAGTTTGAAGTGTTTACCCTTTTTGTTTTCGGAAAATATTGTGTTAATAATAACAGGTACACAGTTAATAGATCATAGCGAATATGTGCTGATGTGGTATGTTAATCCATTGTAATTCGCGTTAATTTGTCTCAATATAAAAAAAATCTCATGGCATTAGTTTTACCGCGTCATGCGGTTCTCCATGGTGATATTTTTAAGTTCATTTCTCTATTGTGTCCAATATTTGCATTTGAGGCATTTTATAAAAACACGAAAGAATTGAAAACGCCCTGTATTGTGTGCAGATTGCAGAGATAATGTATATTTGAACAAGGCAACGCCACAAGTGAAAATGGTTTTTGTTGTGCCCATGCTTGCCAAAGAGAGGGTTTCGGAATTGACATTTGTGGGGCAAAGTTTGTGATGACAATTACATGTAAATAGAATTAGATGTTGGTATGATTATAATACATGCGGAAATGAAGTCTCGAATAACGATTTTGAACATGTCAGGTTTAGAGTGTCGTACTAACATTAAATTTTATGATGGGATATTTATCAAAATCATTATAGTTGAAGGACAAAACGAGATGTCTAGCTGTTACAACTTAAAAAAAACACGGTTTTTTAAGGGATTTTACCAAAATTATTTGTAGAGGGAATTCTTTTTGTTCAGTGATCAATGTGTTATTTATAACATTAACAAGCCACCTCCGTGGTGACAAGTTATGTGACGTCAACACTTCAGTATACTCTCTATTTGCACAGTGTTCAAGTATGATCTGATAAACACATACCACAACGACTTGAAGAGTGGATATACGTGTGCTCTATTCAATGATTAGAACGACATCCAATATTAGTCAATGTAAAATGTTATTAAATCTCACTTTAAGCAGGGACGTGAGAGGTCCCTGCTTTAAGTGTGTACATGGGATAGCGCTTTTTTTCCTTTTTTTTTTTTTTTTTTTTTTTTTTTTGGGGGGGGGGGGGGGAGGGGGTAACATAATAGGGTAGTTTCCAATTTATAAACACAAATAAGAATGTTATATTCTCTTGAAAAATATCAGTTAAAACTGATATCAATCATTGTCACTAGGCCTATATTAGCCAATGTTCATGCTATTCAACTTCACTCGAAATGTGTACATATAGGATACATTGTCAGTGCTTATGGGACATATACATTTGAGTTTCGGTTATAAATATGAATTCTATGGCTCTCTTGAAAATTATTGGCTTATGATTAATTCATCATGGTTTATAGGGGTAGCAGTGCTTGGGATGTCATTATGCGCTTGAAGTTCAGTTTTAAAGTTCTGACATTCCAATTCAATAATTCACGAAGGGCTGATTTTCATCTCAGAGGATGGTTATGCTACCGAATGGAATTATGGTAATAATTATTATGAAAGCTCTCAGCGTCACGACTGTTTGGAATTTAGTATCGTTTTTTTTTTAGATAATGAAAATGCATCAATAGGTTGTTATGAACTTATTTTGCTCTTTCAGATATTCCCCCTTATAAAGAGATCGTCGACAATGAACGCGTTATTACAATATTTGGGTTATTCTTCTCAACCGCAATCACATTCCATTCTATTATTTATGAATCGCTGTGCATATCAAGTTATTTACAAATAGTAGATGAGAAACATGTCAATAATGTACTTAGCTTTCGGCAATATCATGGAGAAAAATATGAACATAATAGTTCATCTAGCCCCCCCCCCCATAAAAAAAAAATAAATAAAAAAATTTTTTGTGAACTCAACGACCTTTTCCTCTGTTCTTTTGACCACACATGACTTTGACTTGAACATGAACAATTTTTTAATTTAAATATAAAAATGATAGAATTCATGTAAATAATTATGCATATACGTTATAAGATGATGCCTCAAATATTTACTACATAGGCCTAATAATCTTTGAAAATGAAGAGTGAGCAAAATGCAGTGACGTAATGATTATTATGTTGGAATGGGCGGTGGTGTCATATCTCAGTCACCCCGACGAGACAGCCACCAAACTAACACCAAAGGTTGCGTCAGGCGCAGATACAGGGGCCTCCCTAGCAACAACAACAACAAAAAAAAAAAAAAAAAAAAAAAAAAAAAAAAAAAAGGAAAAAAAGAAGAAGAGAAAAAAAAAAGGAATAAAAATAGATAGACGAGCGGCCCGCTCATCCAGCGTGACGCTATCATATAATCATCTATCGCTCTATCATCTATCTATCATCTATCGCTCGCCCGGTGTAACTTGAAATTTTTTTTGGGGTGTACCAAAATCTGAAATTCCGATGTTTGTAATGAAATCGTGGATCCGCCACTGTGCATTACCAATTACAATCATTATTATGTTGCCACTTTGGGTCTTGTCAGTGTAAAATAGGGTATAAAGTTGACCATGGTAGAGAAATCCTACATTCGGGAGACATTCGGGACAGCGGTATCGTCTTGTTCTGGTATGCCACTTAAAAATATTAGGATTAATAGTCTTTTATTAAACAATTTGTTCTCTAATATTACATAGAGCGACAAATACTGTATGATGTTCACTCTCGTGAAACAAAATAATCATTATTACTATATCGACGTCACAAAAGGTATTCGTTGAAAAATGCAATTGTGAAGCATTATGCGGAACTTTGCAAATAGTATTATTAGCGGGCCTTTTGTTTGGCGGCTATACTGACGCCACCATACTTGAACTATTATTGTACTATCATTTCCGTGTTGAGATTTGTACTGTAATACCAGTCAAATAAGTAAACATTACAAAATTCCCCCAACAATTAAGAGAGAGAGAAAAAAAAAAGAATCTTAATTAAGGAGATGCATACGTTATTCGGGCCGATGTAAATATTTCCATTCCCTAATTGAAAGGGAGTTTGAACAAGTACACAAAAATACAGAAAGATGTTTGAAAGTGATTTTCTAACGCTAGATTATAATGACTTGTATCCATGCAACATTATATACAGTCCTGATTATATATAGAAGAGGAGTTCATTTTAGTGAATGGAGGTACTTCCCCTGAAAGAAAGTAAAACGTTTGTTTCACCTTGTTTTCCTAAAGATGTAAGAGAAATGTTTCTTAATTTGAATATCTCACAGATAAACATTTAACCATTCAAAAATATTTCTACTTGTTTAATCAACAGATCACTATTACAAATGGCAACGCAAAACCCAGGTAAGTTGACAATAATTACGATTAAAATTTGTAATAGGACGAACAATAAATTTCATATTCAAGAAAATGAATTATTTAGAACAATGTAAAGAGAGGCAAAGTCTACTTTTTCAAGTTGCTTTGTAAATTTTGCTTTGATTGAGTAAAAATATGAATAACCATCAGTCTTTCCGATCTGTGAAAGATCATGTAGGTAATTTATGGGAGTGTTGTACAACTCACGTTTAAAAAAAAACAAGGGGGGGGGGGGGTTACACTGCAAAAATTATTAATTAGTATTTATATAGCACAAAACCACCATGAGAGTTGTGCTATATTATAAAAACCACTAATGTTTACCCCAATTTATAACACCACCGTCTTTGCAGTGTAGGACAAATGGAGGTACTGGTAAGGAGGAAGCATATTTTTACAGTGGGAGAAAAAAGGCGAAAAACATTATGAAACCGAATAAGAGCAAAAATCAGTTGTCTCAAAGCTCCGTGGCCGGCCTGGAGTCACTCTGAAATAAGATTAATCCACAATGACTGTGGTATGATTATAATGGCACAACCATAATATTAATTTTAACAATATTAATCGTTGTTGTTTAATATTGCAATATTTTAGGAAACATCGAATCAACGGTTGCTCCTAGCAGCGGATTGAGTACGGACACTATCATTATCATCGTCGGGTCTGTAGCGGGAACGCTCTTTCTATTCGTCATCATCATGCTGTGTATCGTGGGCTGTATTTATTATCGAAACTCGAAGTAAGTAGCACGTTGAATTATTATTATAAACTCATTCCAACGATAGTCAGGTCGAGTGATACTCGGTGTGATATTCTTCCTTTAAAAAAAATTCAGCCCTCCCTTCCCTTCTGCCCATCCCTTCTCTCCATCCCCTTTTAGGTTCTTCCCATCTGCATATTATGTCTTCCTCTCTCGTTTCCCAAGAAGCCGTTATGTGTGTTCCCCTCCTAACTCTCCCTCTCTCACTTTATCATGCCCCCTCTTACAGTAGCAGTTATTATTTCTTCTTCCTCTTCTTTTTCCGGTATAGGCCTAATGCTGCTTCATGCCATTCCGAAGATTTCCAAAATGATTATTATAGTCATGATAGAGAACGTATATCATAAGCGTTTTGATGACCTTAATAAACAAATAAAAACAAATTTGAATATGTCAAAATTCAGAGAAACTTGCCAACTGAAAAAAAATAAGATAAATGTCCTAATCGTTATTATTGGTGCCCTACCCCATGTCCTCTATGAGCCATTGTCACTCCTCCGTAGAAAACTGATTGTTATCTACTAAACTTTTTCATTTTTTAATTTATTCATCAGGAGAGATGATGATGAAGATGACGAGAGAGTGAAGAAGGTGAAAAAGTCCAAGAAACATCCGCCTGAACACCGTGACAGAATATTCCGACCCGTTGATCCATGGTAATTGATTTCTGAGCATTGAACTTAAAATTACTCTGTGAACAGATCGAAAACATGGGAAGAAATGTTATCTTACTGCTTCAATACCCCAAGTTATGTTCTAGAGAGAATGTCTATTGTGGTTTTTGAGAAGATAATACACTTTATAATAATTAAGAGTAAACGACGTCGTCACAATCAAAATCACAATTATGCAGCATAATATCAGGGCCTATATCAATAGCCTTGACCGCAAACACTGTATTTGTTGACTATAGTGCTGGTGTTTGTGATAAAATCACGGTACCATAAAGCTGCAAACCTTGAAAAAAAACATGAATATTGCTTTTTAAGGAAAAATATGTGGTCATGAATTGGAGGCAAACTAAATCAATATGTTGTATATACTCAACGCATTGATTAAAACAGTTACTATTCCACGATAAACAGTCGTCTTAAAAAATAACAATAAAAACAGAGAAAAAATGCTGCTTGCTGGAAAAATCACGATCATTTTTTTCTCCTGAAAGACAGTCGTCCATGTTGGTCAGACTATAAGTTACCACTGTCTTTACAAGCATAACAAAGGCAATTCCATATAAAATGATACCATTAATGGGTGCCATCGATATAAGACTATTTTCCTGTCTTTCAGTTGGCTCCCTCCGCAATGATAATATGATTTATGTTTCATCACATTGTATGATATATGCTCGTTTTGTCTTTGTCAATGTTATTGTAAAAACATTCTAATTGTTTTAATTGTCCTCATAATTGTATATTATGATTGTTATAAGTAACATACATATTTGTACTTTTCTTATTGTGGAAAATAAATGAATTGAAAAATATATATAAGATCATTTTTCTCTCCTCATCGTCATACAGGGATGGAATGGAAGACAAACATGACATGGTAGATATTGATAAAATACTCTTTGAAGAAAACAGAAGTCGAAGAGGATCAATTGCCATGAGGAACCCAGCATTTAAAGACGACGAAGATGCAGTTGTAAGTATTTAGTGAAATACTAAATTATTAACTATTCGTGAATACTGTGCGTGAACTCACACTGTACCCACTTTCTTGAGGGGGGGGGGGGGTGCTAAGCCGTTTTTGTTTTGATTTGTAGTGAATTGTCTGGTTCGCTTTTTATTTTTTCGCTTTTTTTTTTTTCTTCATTTTTTGTGATATTTTTAAAAAAAGTAATGAACAACAGGAAATCGCCGATTTTGATCAATGATATTATTGTATCAATATTTTTTACAGTTGTAAACCATCATAATGGGCGCCTTATAAATCTAGAATTGTTATTAGAGCTTCATTAAAGAATTCATTCACAGTCATCTCTATTTACTTTGAATATAGTTTCATCATCGTAATCAAACGTTGTTACTGTTCTTAACTTTCAGATGTCGGAGAATAATGGTTATCCCTATCGCATGTCCAACGGTAGTATTCTGCCTCCTCGCCCTCCCAACCTGGAGATGCTTCCACCCGAACGCCGACAGTCTTCTAAATCCAACGTCTCATCGAATCAGCTTTCCCTTCCACCGTCATCACCCACGGAATCAACTCAGATCTCAATCCTTGACATGAGGAACACATGGGGTGGGCCAGATGGGCCAGATCTCACAGCCGACATCGAAGAAGACTACGGCAACCCGCAAGGAAACCGCTCGAGGTCGAACAGCCGCATGAACACTGTGTCGGGTCCGCACAACGACCCTGACGTTGACTTGTCAGTGTTCGCAGGGAACAACCGAGGTTCGGGTCTGCAGAGTCAAGAGAATACCTTACGACGCTCGTTCCGCTCCAGGAATCAGGCGATCGTGGACTTTTACGAAAGCGGGTATTCTAATTCGATGGGTGCGCGGTCGGCTGCGTCGCTGCCGATGTCGAAAATGGACTATCAGGTGGATTCGGATGAAAAACCTGACCAGAGCAGTCAATGGGGCACAGGCAATAGACTGCTATGGCAGAAACGCCAGTTCCAATCATGATTGTTATTTCATTCATCTGATTAATCTCGATTAACATTGCTATTATCTATGAAGGAGAGAGTTTATCTTCGAATTTCACAAACAATTTACTGACCGAGAGGCGTACCTATATCACAACCGGGGGCTGGTACCCCCTTCTCTTGATGTTATACAGACAAAAAGACAATATAACTTTCAATGGCCGATATTACCGACAGGGCGGTTGATAGTGCACTCCTCCCCGGTTGGAAAGATATATTTTGTTTACATTCAGTGAATGAAATTCTAGAACTGCCACTCAGATGACGTCTGAATGTGATATTATTATGTTGCTGTCATACTGGATGAATTTGTAATTCATTTCGAAAATTAAATGTTTAGATCTGGGCCCGTATTCGATAAATGTTGGACTTAAGCATGAAACTTAAGAATTTTTTTTGCTAAAATATATATTTTTTTTAATTAAGAGTATTTTTGACAGTTGAACATAAATTCTTTGATTTGGTCGAAGTAAAACGTCTTCAATTGAGTTGCGCCCACAAATACGATCATAAGTAAAGCGAATTTTATCCTGACTTTAAGCCTACTACCTAGTGGCTTAACTTTTATGTTAATTATATGCCAAGCTCATATGAGGCCACAAATTACAGATGACAATATAAACAGAATTAAGACTTTCTGAGCTCAGACAAAGTGCTTTACGTATTTGGAACAAAAGCTAAGAAATTTTTTTCCTGGACAAAATCTTAGAAAAAATACTTAGACTTAAGCAAAATTGCTTAAGTATAGTTTATGGAATACGGGCCCAGGAGTATATGAATTATCTCCAATATTCTTCAGTATGAATATGTTTGCAAGAATAAAAACAATAGTAAGCTTTTGACCAGATAAAAATATATGCTCAATTAGTTGTAAACGTCTTCCACCGATTATCATATTTTATTTAGAAATGAATATATAAATATTTGTATAAACTGAGTGGAGGTGATGCAATAATATACATATTTCGTTAAGTAAAATTTCCCTAAAAGTATGATAAAATCTTATATATTTTTCTTTCTATTCATGTCATGTTCATGTTTGTTGTCGAATAAGACGCTGGGAAAATGATCGAATAAAACATTTTTTTGTTGCTTTATATAGCTCTAATAAGAAGTAGATAATGTGTATTCAAAATTGATAGAGTTACAAACTGTGATATGAATATTAACTTCCTATGATGTATAAGTCAGTGTATACATCATTATCTATTCGCTTCTAAATAGACTTTGGATTGCGCCAGAAAATAAACTGTTTAAAAAAGTGTATTTCATTGTAAAATTTCGAAAAATAAGAAAGGAATACCTTTGAAACAATCTTCCCTTACGCATATCATGTGTTTTCTTACATCAATGTAAAGTGTGACGTCTTATAATATTGACTTATTAAAACAATTACACATGTACTTCAATACCCGAAACTTTTGTAATAATGGATTATGTTTTACTGATCAACATTATTCTTTTTTAGGGGGGACAAATGCTTATATTCATTTTCATTAGCAAATTCGGCTTTCCGATGTTTACGCCGAAAGGGATCAAATTGATAGTTCTTGATAATGAAAGAGAAAAAAATAATGCTAATAATTTGTTTAATTATTTGAGTATTTTACAAACTTTCGATAAAACTATGCAAAATTTCCAAATGTTGATTACAAATTAATCGGATTCCCGTATTAACGTTCAATGTGCTTACGCGGATGTTTATTAGTTATACACGGCGTATGTCTTTGGAATCGCATAGAAATGCATAATTATGTGGAGGTTATTTACTTTGATACTGAGCTGATTTAATTTCGTATAATTATGTGTGTATGTTTTAGTGTAATGCCATGTGCAAACAGTATATGAGGCTTGTTTATTAATATATATCTAATGAAAATGAATATGTTTGTGATGTAATGCGTATATCATGTTATCTTTTAGTATGAAATGTTAATGTTATCTTTTTCAGGAAATGGATTGTATATAATTATTGTGATAGCAAAGTTATTATGGATTGTATAATAAAGTACTCCAAAGTACGGTGAAGCGAATTAAATAATATAGTCAAAGTTTGAGTGTGTATTTTATCATTGTTCATGTCATTGCATTTTAGCTTTTAACTTTAGGAGAGCAAAATGAAAACGAAAACAAAAGGATCCGAAAATACGGCAATGAAAAGTTCCACGAGGTTTAGCCTAAAGAAAAATTATTCCAATGATAATTTTATGATAACAAGAATAATTGGGCCTTATGAATAAAAAAGGGAAAAAGCAGACCCGTAATTTTTACGGGGGAGGGTGTTCGAAATCTGAAAAAGTGGACCTGTTTAAAGAATTTGATTTTTTTTTTCGAGCGCGATGCGTGAGCCGAAAATCTTGACTTATAATATTACCCAAGGCAGTATATTTTGCACATATTTTCCCTCTCGTGTTGTTGTTTTTTTTTTAAATACTTTTACAAACAGTTACGATTATCTTCCCTTTTAGTTTTAGCAAAAATGAATTGCGAATTTATGTCACATCATTTCAATTTTGGACGTTAGGAATCAGTCAGTGGGCTTTCCTAAGAGAATTTTGCGAGGTGCCAGCCCCCCCCCCCCCCCAAAAAAATAATAATAACAAAATAAAAAAATTGGCTTATCAAGACCTAATCAAGGTAGTAGATTTTAGACACATTTTTACCTCTTATATTTAATTTTTGTTGAATTCCTTTGGGGAAAAAATGTGAGCGCGAAGCGTAGTTGGAAAAATATACCCACAATAATATATTATTGCTTCATTTATCTGGGCATCAATAATCAGTGTATGAATAGGAGTTAATCTAGGGTGATGTAAGCGCGAAGCGCGAGGCGGGGAATTTTCCGTATAATGACATGAAAGTAGTGTTTTTCACACATCTTACCCAATATTTCTTTGTTTTAATTTTTCATAAGCTGTTTATCACCACCCTTGAAAAAGAAATGCGAGCGCGTAGCGAGAAAGATTTTTTTTTTCTTTCTGAAAATGGAGAAAGCCGCTCGAAAATATATAACCATGCACAGCAAAGCTCTAATTAAAATTGTTTTACATACGGACCTCCGACAGACCTTCTTTATTTTTTCTTTATTTTTTTTTTAAATTCAAGCCTTTTGGACAAATTAATGGCCAAAAGAGGGTGAGGTGCACGGGGCATGGGGAAAATGTATTGGTCTCCCTCTCCTCCCAGTCTGACCCCAGAATTCATTATGTTTTATACTCTAGTTTTTATGACTGCCATCCCTTCCTGTACTATTCATGTAGCCCTGAACTTCATAATGTAGTGTTTTTCTGAAGCTAACACCAACATTTCTCTATAACTTTAGAAATAAGCAGTTTATCACGCTCCATTCTGACAGATTCTATACTGGTTAGTCATTATGCCAGATTATATTATTCACTAACTTCAAAAACAAATACCACTGTTTGATTGTGTGGTTTTTTTTTTTATCAAATGTATTTTCTTAAAAACAAAACAAACGAAAAGAACAAAAAAATATATATATCAACACGCCGAATGATGACCATTTAAAAACATTAAAGACTGCAATAATATTTTTAAATGGAATGGTGAGATTAAAAGATGCCGTCTTGAGCATGGTCTTGAGAAAAAAGGAAGACGGTAAAATGGAAACATTATTTTGAAAAGCAGAGAACACAGGGGCCACAGAGCCGGGGCTGGCCGGGGGGGGAGGCCTTCAGCCCCCACTTTTTTAGCAAACGTGTACACAAACGGGAAAAATGACCATGAAATGTGTGATTTTTTTATTTATTTATTTTTTTGCTTCACACCGGGCGAGCCAAAAGGTACACTCAAATTGTTCACGTCACGCTGACCGAGGCGCTAGCGATAAGCGGTGGGGGAGGGGGGGGGGTGTGTAGGTGTTAGGTTCGGCCTTCGACCAACCGTAAGGTCATATATCAGCCGTAGGAGTAGGTTTACGAGGGTCAATCGGCCATAGACAAGTCTTTACTTCCATTTTATTTATTTATTTTATTCTTTTTCTTCATATATTGCTCAATTTGGCGCCCCTTTGGTCACCTACCCCGGGGTCCGGGCCCAACCCCCCCCCCAAAAAAAAAAAAATACGCGCATGATTAACATGATTAATGTGTTTTTCTATGATAACTCTTATCGTTTACAATTTATTGTGATATGTTAAACAACCCCCCCCCCCCCACTCAAGCGGTCAACCATGTAGGCTCGTTCCAGATTCTTAGAGATACCCCGTATCACCAGCTGATCACAGGCTTTTGGAGGGGAAGCCGTGTCAAATTCCTCACTATTAGAGGCTTTTTGAAGGGAAGCTGCATCAAAATTACCCCAGGTCTAATTTTAAAAAAGGACAAAATGTCAATGGCTTAAATAGCCTCCATGATATTGCGGGGTTTTTTTTCCTCTTCTTTTTGTAGCACATATATATAGACTTTTAGCATTTTAAAATGCTAAAATGATTAGCATTCTGATGAACTTGCATAAACCATATAAACAGGTATACATGCTTTTTATTTAGCTTTATTGTTTCACACAGGGACGTAGATACTTGGGGATTCATCCCCTAATTATTATTTTTTTTAAAAGCTTAAAACAACGTTATGACCATGACTTGTGTACCCTATCCTTTATTTCGTTTTCCTTCATGCTTTTCTCAAATTCCTTATTGTTATTTCCCATTATCATTGTAGTCAAATTGTTTAATGACCATTCAGTAAAGTCCTATGTTTCAAGATTTGTTTCATTTTCGGAACTAAAAAACGAAATACAACTCACAGCAAGAAAATACACGTGCTTCAAAATTTCCGACCGTAGGGTAGACTGGGGTAAGTGGGACGCATTTACGTAAGCATTACACAAATTTAAAATACTAAAAAAAGCAATCATATACCTCATTTTGAAGTTTATTTAGATATAAACGTTTTATAAATGTTTTGGTTAAAATTTCCGCCAATAAATGAAGGTTACGGTGACTGACAGTTAATCATTACTACTCCATTGTCCCACTCACCCCGTCAAGTTGGGGCAAGTGGGACAGCATAATACATGGAATAAAATGTGGTTTAAAAGTGAGAAGCAAAGACCTCTGTCTTCATATACACTGTTAATACATCTGGAATATCATTTCTAAGATGTCATAAGAACTGATTACCAAACTATTTTTTCCAAACATTATCACGACTCATTATTACTCTTTTTCTTGTACACTTTTCAAGTGATGGAAAATATGATTTTTAAAAAAATAAGAAATCAAAGTTCAATAGCACTTTTCGCCCTTCACCCCCTTTTTTGTATGAACGTAAACAAAACATACAGCATAAAATTTTTTTTTTTAAAAGACCTTATTTCTTTCCCGTATCACAACTTTCTTCATCTTCGAATCCAAACTTTACGAAAACTAAATAATTGCATAATTCAACAATATCAGTGCCCCGTTTAAGACAGCAATAAAACCCTTGGGACACTCAAGAATTTACCTAAGCATTATATAAAATAATAATAATAATACTTTTTAGAGTAATCATATCTCACTTTGAAGTTTATTTAGATATAAACGTTTTAGAAATGTTTTGTTTAAAAAATCCTCCAAATGAAGGTCAAAGTGACTATTATTAATCATTACTACTCCATTGTTCCACTTATGTTACCCCGTCAAATTGGGGTAAGTGGGTACGTGCTAAGAACTGTGATATAAAAGTGCGGAATGAAGACCTGTCTTCGCAAACTTTATTTATACATTGAAATACTATCAATATTGGTACGTCCCACTTACCCCAAAGATGTGGGGGTAAATGGGACAGTTAATTTAAACAATTGCTTCAAGTCTTTTGCTTACATCATATTTCATTTCAGATTATTAATTTTCTAGTTTTCAATTTATTTTGTGAACAATTTCAATGCCACGTTACCCCTAAAACAAAAGGGATCTGGAAAACACAAAGACAAGTTTGCATACGAGAGTATTTTCAAGTTTAGCTAGGTGGCAATCGTTTTATGTCAAGACGTGAGATATTACAGATTTTTAACGATTATTTTTCCGATAACTGTCATTCCCCCCCCCCAAACAAGGCAAATATGTTGCTAGATGTATGTTTATTCACGCTAAAATAGTTCTTCCACTAAGACATGTTTAATTATATGCATATATGCAATTCCCCAAAGTGTCCCACTTACCCCAGTGCCCCATTTTTACCCCAATTTACCCTATATGGTAGCGGCCGTGTACGTTCGTGTGGTGGTGCGTAATGAGGGGGGGGGGAGGCGTGGGGGCGGTGTGAACTGGCGGTGGGGTGGCTCGCATCACCTGCCTCAAATAGGTTGCCCGCCCCCCCCCCCCCACCCCCATCGGTGATTTGTCACCCATGAGAGTTCATATGTTTAATTTTTGTTTGGGACATATAATATTATCTAATTTATCATCAAATCATATTTTGCTTCTTGTTTTCCATTTTAAATACCGTACGCCCTCTAGCTCTACTCGTAGGCGGTAAACAAATCTTTGAAAGAATAATAGCCGTACCGCTACCGCCGATTGATTCCGCGTGAGGGTGTAATATTTCTCACGAATTTTTGTCCCTAGGAGCTCCAAGGATGCCTGCAATAGACGATATGGGTTGTGACAGTGAACCTGAAGACATGGAGGAGGAGATGAGCACAATTGATACAGATAAAAGTGAAGAGGATGATTCAGAAAGTGGATCTTCTGGAAGCGATGAGGATTCTTCGGGTATGAAAGTGTTCACCTCAGTCCCGCTCATTGATATTTTTGTTTTATGTCCGTGTGTGAAACAGTTTTTGTTTCAGTGTTTCATTTTTGTGACCTAAATTTATGGTAGATAGACGAATCGATGCAAATTTCTGATACGTCACTTTGTTACTTTGTTAATAGTTATTTTCTGATATTTGTAGCTATCTTTTGGAGATTGTGAATGTCCTAACAACTTTTAATAGTGTGTTTTCTTTGCCCTGAAATCTGAATTTTGCTCAGTGACTGCCATCTGTCAAATTGGACAGGGATGATGTGGGACTGGGAGGGTAACCCGTGCGGAAATGGCGAGCTGCTTTCACATTTCACACCCTCTATTTCTCTTAGTATTAATTGGGCAGAGAAACTGGTAATGCTTTGGGCGTTTTAGTGTTAAACTGAACAAACTCATATATTTTTTTCTCTTTTTATTAAAAAAAAAAAAAAAAAATTGAAAAAAGGCTTGCCTCGATTCAAGATGAAAGGCCTGTAACGACTAACATTAGACAAAAAAAATTACTCCATCCATGCTACCAGCTACATTGTTTTTTAAATCTTCAAGATCAAGCATGAAGGAAAATATAAATTATTAAGATCTAGGACTAGATTTAGTTATAATTGTTACTAAGTCAATTGCGTGCAAAGACTAAAAAGAGATAAATATTTGTAATTGTATCGACACAGAACTAGACTACAAATATCTGTTTTTTTTTGTAGTTCATTGGAATTCAGGCATGTATACCCAGCTATTGGGTGTCCGGACGGGTTGGATGTCCAGACAGTCAATTTTTATCAGCCATTTGAAAAGGTTTTGCAAGCAATATTCTTGTATTTTTTTAGAACAAAGGGTGGAAAATATTGTGAAGAACAAATATTGATCATCGTAAGCACCATTCAAAATATATTTTTTGGTTAATCCAAAGGCAAAAAACAAGGCTTCAATTTTGTTAGGTGTCCGGACACCCAACCCCCCATCCTACATGTGCTTTGAGTGTTAAAATCAATTCCAGTTCAATTGACCCCTTAGTCGATACAAAAAAATATGCCAGAATAACATGCAAAAAAAAAAAAAAAAAAAAAACTTTAATGAAAGCAGATGTTGAAAAAAATTTCTTAAAAAGAAAAAAAGAAAGAAAGAAAAAATAGCATTTGTAGACTACCATCGTCACCTGCAATCTAGCTCATTTGTCCATGTACTTTCATGAGTAAGTGAAGCTGGGCTATTGTTCGTAGTCATCTCTGTTTAGTCTAGATAAGTGCCAGTGGCAAAACTTAAGTGGGATCTGAAATTGTTGCTTTGAAACATGATAGCGAAGGAAGGTGTTTTCAACCTGGGATTTTTCAGCTGCTTTTACCACCTTTGTTGCATATCTTTGCTAAATCTCATAGAACAGTCCTAAAACAAATTATATACCAAGCCAAATACATGTACATCAAAGGACATATCTGCACAGTTCTTGAAATGATTTTGTTTTGCCACAATATTTTGGACATTTCCTAAATTATAAATAAGTACATGTAGAAACCTGTAAATGAAGATTGAATTCAGTGACAATAAAAAAAAAAAAAAAATTGAGAGAATAGCTTTAAAGTGGTGAGGTGGCTGAAAACTGCCTCATGGGTCCAAAACTGCTGCCTTATGTTTTTCTATGACCATATAAATTTCATTATATAAAATTGGCCTCTATAAAGAATGTAATGTATACTTCAAAAAGGTCTAGTATGTTGAAAATTGCCTCCTAAATCAGTAGATTTTAGAGACAATTTTTAAGCTTTTAGGATTTTTCTCAAAAGGAATAAAAACAGAGAACAAGCATTGCTCTAATTTAAATACAAAAAAATATTTTGATATTGCTTTATTAATTTTATTTAGTATCCCCATATTTGTTTGCTAAAATGTTTTCTTTTGTTTTTATTGGAACAGAATTTGATGAGATTGACTGTGACAGAAGACGAACAGAATGTATGGAGGATATGAATGATTTAGAGAGTCAGTTCACAAGTCTCAGAGATCAGTAAGTATTACTAATTGATTATTGAAAAAATGTATGTAATTGTGATTTTTCACTTTTAATACAGTAAGTTTTCTTTTGTAATTTTAAGTATTAGAAACATTGAAAGTTTATTTCTTTAGAGATCATGTAAATTTGTTTTTTGGCATTGTAGAAATGTACATGACAGTGGGAAATTGTTATATGACTTTGGAAAAGTTTAGTTCTTGAACTCTTATATTAATGAGGAAATAGATTGTACAATAGAATTAGCTCGAAGGAAATCTCATCTTCTCTATACAGTGCGTCCCAGAAAAAAGTATACCGGTACCCAACTTTGAGAGCCTCATATTAAAATATTATAGCTTGTGTGACCTTGAAATATATATCATGGTAAAGAGCAACTCATATTATTTTTAATGATACCAAACTTATACCTGTGTTGTGACGGATGACTAAGCAGTTGGGCTTTAAAAAACAAGCGTAAAAAGTGCCCTGTCCCAAGTTTGAGCAACAGCAGCCCTTGCATTTCAATAGATCAAGTAATCCTTTGTGCCTAATGAATGGACTCAGGAAGGCTGACCTCAAGCAAACAATGAATGATCAGAAAGCCAGGGCTGCTTCTCAGAGAACTTGGTACAGATCACTTTTGACCAATGTGTTTTAACACTCGAGTGTTCAGTCATCCATGACAGTATCGCTATGATTTTGGTATCATTAGATAGAATATGAGTTACTCTTTGTCATGAAATTAAAATCAATTACACATAAGTTATACAATTTTAATATGAGGCTCTCAAAGTTGGGTATACTTTTATCTGGTACGCACTGTAGAATAAACTAAAATCAACTTATAATATCTCACAATGTCTATTTTCTATATTGATGAATGTTAACACACATAATTAGAAAAAAACAAAAACAAAAACAAAACAATGCATAGTTTCTAGCCATCAGACTGAACATATTCACGCTCTCGAAGTTTACACTTTTATTATTATTAGCATTATTATTATTATATTCCAGTACAAAAAAACAAAACATTAACAACAAAACCAAAGAAAAAGCATTGCTTTTATTCACATATCCAGATAATTGTGGGATAGATTAATAGAAAATTCTGGGATATTTACTGATATTTCCATACAGTCAAGACTTTGCAATTTCATTTGTATTTTCATTTTCAAAGCAGAGAGTTTCTATACAACTTCAATAGGCATAGTATTTACTAAGCTACTCTTTAGCATAATGGCATAATGCTAAGACCCCTTAATTAAATACATCAAACCCAAATTGTAATATCAATTAACTTGGGCTTGTTCGTGATTTTGTTATTTTGGGCATTTTGGGGGAATATCACCCCATTCCCCATGGTTAATGTATTGATTTGATGTCAACATTTGGAAAAAATTTTCTTCATTGATCAATACAGACTGTATGTGGAGCGTCTTGAACAGATTGAGTTCAAACTGAAGGATGTCAGGTTGGAATCTGCTCATGAATATTTGAACCCGCTTCATGAGCTGGAACAGATGAAGAGTAGGAAGCTGCGTATTGCCAGTGTCCTCCGAGAGCTACGGATGGAGAACATCAGGAATAAACTACAGAGTGAGGAAAAGGCCTCTCGAGAGAACCACGAGGTAAACTTATCACCAAGCAAATTGTTTTATACCTGCTTCAGTTGTCTGCTTTCAGTGACGTTCTTTGTTGTATTTTCTATTTATGTGGAATGCTATGAGTTAAAAAGTCAAAACTCAGATTATAGGTATTATGTTATTACTGCACGGCACTTATATCCTTAGACAAGGCATTTTTATCTACATTGTTTCTCCCTACCCAGGTGTAAATTAGTACCTGTTGGGAACGGAATGAGTGCTCCTTAAAGGCCCTCGCAAGTCGGAGATCGTGGGGAATGCGCGTTTTTCCTGATCTCCATTGACTTGTACACAATGTCAGTGAGGCTTACGCATGGGTCGGACTAATGGGGATTAACATTCGGACAGCACAAACATGACGAAGTTGGCCGAATTCAGTCCGTCGCTCGGTTTCTCGATTCATCAACAATCCTTAGACTCTCAACGGGTCTCTTCGTATAAATTCAAAGAGAGGACTTGTATAATGCTCCATTTAAAAAACAAAACATAGGATAGATTTACTTCTGAATTCTGGTCAGTTAGTCTATAGCCATGAAGGATTACCGGATTACCTCCAGACGGGTTGTCGCTGGGGATTACGCAACACGCCTCAGGCTCTGATTGGAATGTTATTATTTCATCCGAGATAAGGTGAATTCCCCATGTTTTATCAATTATACGTCCCTTTAACCCGTTGAGGACTGAGCCCGAATATATTCTGGCTGAGGTCTATGGGAAATGTGTGTTATAGCGAAATCAGCTCGTCTCCAACAGGTTAAAGGGAAACAGTAACTTTCAAAAACAAGAGCAATTAGATCAAGATGAATAAAATTATATTGCTCTAATAGTAAAAACAAACTACTGAAAATTTCAGATCAAATGGAAGTCATTTACTACCACAAAACAGTGTAACAGCCAAACGCGAGTGAATTTTCAACCCCTTTGCAGCAAACCCTCCAGCCCGCTAGGGTCGGGGGGAACACGACAGGAAGTGGGGTGTCTTGAAAAGCACATGGCAATTTGTTTTCCACCACGAGATGGTTTACTAAATTTGAGTATGAAATCATTGATATCTCGAAAGTAAAGCAAGCAATTAACTTGTAATTTTGAAGAGATACCAGACTGACCTATAAGTTTATAATTATGTTGACAAAATGAGCTAAATCAAGAAATTGTGATTTGAATATCATTCAATGTTACTGCATCCCTTTAATGGCTGCTATGATGCAGAAACAATCCCTTTAGGATTGGAGAGGGGTCAAAAAGTCAAGTAATAATAATTATAAATTGCTTAGACATATAACTGTTTCATATTAGGTGGTATATAGATGGCAAATATTAATATTAATTGAACAGATTTTAACCAAACTTGGGTAAAGTACTTATGCAAGAGGAACTGGGGTCAAGGAGGTCATAAGGGCAAAAGAGTTGTTATTTGTATTTCTCAGCCTTGATGATATGCTCAATGTTCTTTTTATGGTTGTATCAATGAAGTATTATGTTTTGTCAACAGAGTGAGAAGAGTTTATTACGAGATCTCATGAAGGCTGATCTAGAAGATAAGATCCGAAGATTAGAGGAAGACAGACATAACATCGATCTCAGCACAGGTAAAATTATCTTCATATTACAAGAAACTTTTAAGCTATATTTATGTACTACAAAAATGGTACTTACATACATCCCACATAAAATAGGCATCTGCAGTGATTATTATTTTGAGACTCAGGGTAAAGGTCAAGTTAAATGTGATTTTTGTTGTTGTTGTGTAATGAGAATTTCGTTGTAATTGATGTGAAGGTTTATTTGAGATGCAGTTTAAGTTTGCAGATAAGTGGATGCTTAAAGTTTACCTTGTTAACTCAAGAAAGGGAATTTCATTCAGTTTTCAAAATGCTTGCCTTTAATTGTATCTATTGTGATCAAGGGATCAAAATAATTCAAAGTATATTCTTTTGCTTTTTTTTTTCAGAATTATGGAATGAATCTCGCATCATGAAGCAAAAAGGGAAGAAGCCTGATTCATCTCATTCGGACAGAAAGAAGAAACCTGTTGCTGTATCAGATATCCTTTTCAGACAATACAGATGTATTTTTAAATTTGATTCTTTTCACCTTCTTGAAAAATCAACCCTGAGTCACATAAAGTTTAAATAGGAATTAGAACTCCTTGGAAATTTGGGAATTTCCCACTTGTTGCATATCACTATCTTATTAAGTTTGCATTTTGGTTGCTTGTGAAGAAAATGTATGTTCTTCTATTTGCCCAAAATTTAAATTTTATTTGTTCATCTATTCTTTCTTCTTTTTTTTTTTACATAATATTCTGCTTTCACTCAGGCCACCTTCTTTAAAGGGTCTAGTCAATTCTAACTATAAAAAGGCTCTAAATTCATGCTAATTCATTGTTTTCTCTATTGAAACAATTTATTCCTTGACCACCACCATACGTCCCTATATCATATATATGCTCCGAGAGGATGACATCTTAGATGATTGGACAGCGATAATGAAGGTAAATACATGAGATGTTCTTTATAGTATTCGTTTGATTTTTTTTAATACTAACATTCTGTGTAATACATGACTTAATTCAACGTTTAAAACTTTTTTTGTGGACAGAGGTTCCTATTTAAAATTTTAAGTTTGTAAGTTTTGGGGGTATGTGTAACCTGTTTAGATTAAATAGGCTCTGCACCATTGTGTAACCTCTTTCTTTGTAAACAATATGTTTAGATCAGTATATTAAACTTGTGTATTTTTGTCAATTTACAGGCGAGAGGAGCAAGTGCAAGAAGGAAATCTGAAGGTGAGATATTATTAACTCTGATCCAGCATTTTAGTTTTTAAGTCATCTGCAACCATGTAACAATGTAACAATGAATGAGAAACGTATATATTGTTCAGTAATCCCTTGAAATTGACAAGTCAATTGCTAGCTTTACTATCAAGATATCTATGATTTTAAATTCAAATTGTGAAGACCGTGACCGGTTATGCATTAAAGTATTTGACAGTGGGCATACCTTCCTCATGGCACAAACAGAACAGCGTATTCTGTGCCACAAAGTCCCTGAGTGTATTATCATAAAATAAACATACTGAAATGAGTTTTTATCTAATACTGTTTAAATCACAATAGATTCAGGATACAAACTACATGTAGTAATGAATTCAAATAGTGAATGATACCTTTGAAAGATTTCCCCAAACTATAACTATCTTTAACATCTTTTTTTTAAACTTCATTATGTTATCTTCTTCAGGGCGTACATCACACAGTGCCAAATATGATGAGGGAAAGCTCCGCTATGACGGCAGAACTTTTCATAAAAAGGACCAGATCCTAATCGAGAACAGGGAAGACTCTCCAGTATCGTAAGTGCATTGAGTTACGATTGAAAATTAGGTTTTTCAAGAGTAAGTGTCTTATATTAATTTTAAAACAGATTACTTGATAGGATTGTCTGTATACTTAATTGACTGGACCAGGAAAAGTTAAGCCTGTTTTTGATAACATATTGAAGCAGAATTCGCTTGGTTATGATGATAATGAAACAAAGCTGATTACACTTGCTAACTTCATGCATGTGGAGTAGAAACCACTATGAGCCTCCAATAATAAAGTTTTCCAAAAACATGGAATACTCATGCCTCTCACAAAATATGTAAACAAAAATCTCCTTGAAAACATAATGCATATTTTAATATAAATTAAAGTACTAAAAATATTTTTGAATTTCCAGTACATGGTTTTGAATTTTCAATGTTCATCATTTCTTCAATGTTTCAATTCATATCATTAAATTTGCATGTCAGTTGCATTTATATGTCAAGACCACATTCCAGATTTAATTCAGATTGTATATTTAGAAGATGAGGAAGGGGCATTGCTAAAAAAATTTAAACTTTCACTATAGGCGATGCAATCAGGGTTGAAGAGAGAACAATAATTGTTTGATCAGAGTTTAAACCAGAATCAAATTCTTAAAGTTAAATTAGTGTTGTGGTCGTGAAAAGTGCACTTAAGATTTTTTTTTTTTTTTTAGCTGTGAAGTTTTGGAATCAAGAAAATGATAAGAAATTGACCGAATTCTTCTGAGAGTAACTCTCACTCAAAAATGCATGTATGGGACTATATGTACATGTGCACACAAATGTTCGGTCCCGAACATGTCAGCTTTTTTTGTCATACGTCTCAGAATAAGGTTATGGAAATAAGTTATTACATGACGACAAACCTTGACATGTTATTAACCCTCTCTGTTATTTCCATGTGACCCCACAGGGCCAGAATAACTGCCATTGATGCTCGGGAGGTGTGGGTCCGTAGACTGGATGGAACTAAATCCAAGCTCCTCCTTCACAATCTGGAGAAAGGAAAGTACACCATCCAGCATGTACGATAGTCAACACATAGCCACTCCAGTGGCAATGCTATGAACTATTTGACAGTCGCATATATTTTTGTTGTGGTGATGTTGGTCAGTGACCTTTGACCTGACAAAAGGATATTGTTATTTACCTCATCTACCAGTTGCGGGTCCAGTCTGTGGTTCCAAGAGGCACACAACCCTCCCTCATTTATGGGTCATGACGTATTGTACCTGCATTGTGATAGAACAATAGGTATGAAAATTTGCTGTATGCGGCCCCACTGTCAGAATCCTGGATCTGCTGCACTCTACAATACTCGCAAAACAGGAGGATTTCTCAGAGGAACTTTGTGGAACAAAAAGAAGAAATTACATGTATGTGAATGTGATGAAGAGATTTTATATATGGTGTTTGATTCACGCCCTATGATGTGTATGCAAATATTATCATTCTCAATTTCTCGTGATTTAGATCTGTGCCCTGGAACAAAGAGTTAACATCAATTGCATATTTGAAACAGCTATTCTGATTGGGTTAGAGTGAGACTTTGATGCAGGAATTGCATGGAACAAGAGTCCTTATTGTCTACTATCAATTTTATATCGATTATAACTTTTTATGTTACAAGGCACAGATTTAATATTCAGTCTAGAAATCCAAATATCTCAAAATACTCAATGTCAGCAATTTCCCCCATTTAGCCTCACTCAGGAGTTATGGGGATTATCCTAAACATGTATCATTTACCCGTTGAATTTAAATTTATAGTTTTAAAATAATTGTAATTGTCTATGAGATCATCTGCTCAGTGCCAGAACTAATACCATGATCACAACATGTTGTGCACCTCTCTGTATGCGATCCTTTTCCTCGAAATTTTTAGCAGGTTCACAAACTTCACACCCTGGTAGGATTTTGAGTTTTAACATTTTATAACTGTGCAGTTATTTCCATATATTTGTTTAATGTTTCATTTCAATAGTTACAGGTAGGGCATGCTGGTATAGTACAATGTAGGTACACTGCTGTAAATTTTTTGGATTCCTAAAAATTACAATACTGTTGGTCATTGTTTTTTTATAGTTTTTTTTTTTAGTCAACTGTAGCTGCAAAATATGAGACAAAGTGTAGCTGGTTTACTTTAGGATCTTTCCAGTTCCTATTAAAAGGTATTTACGGAAACTTCAAGAAATAGACGACTGCACAGATTTAAAATGTTAAAATCATTCATATGAAACTTTGTGTGCGAAAGAACGTATGACCAACATATAAACATGGCCTGGACTTTGCAATGAAAGCTCTCTGAAGGTTGCATGGCAAAAATGTGTCTTGCCATTAACAACTTCCTCATCATTTGACTTAACTACTTTGCCATGGTCCAAGTAAATTCAAGATCATCTTTAGATTTTTTTATGACAGAAAAATAAATCATAAAAATAATCAAACGAGGCTTACTCTGTTGTAACCTGCAAAAAAAAAAAGATATCTGTTGAACAATTTTAATGGAAAATATCAGTTTACTCATGTTATAATGAGCATAGATGCACTTAGATTTTGTAATAGTGAGGTGATATGCCCCATGTGTACAGTATAAAATATTTTGTTGGAACAAGATATTTGTATACTGCAAATATATTCCCATTCAATCATAATACAAAAACATGACAACAAATTAGCATTGTCAACACAAATACAATGTGAAGAAAAATTGAAATTGATGTTAAAAAAAAGATGTTTTATACTGTTAATTTTATCAGAGTTAATATTTTTACATCATGCCATTTTTTGCGGAAAATCAATTTTAATGTACATTTAGGACTGATACCAGCAATATTCTTTTTCTTTTCAACAGGTTCATTTACTGTATAGTCTGTGCTGTGTAAAATATATTGTAAAGATGTTTAAAATATATCATTGTATTTATATGTTCCACAAAGAAAACAGGGTGCATCATTTACGATATTATTTTCTTAGCCAAGTCATAAAAGGGACAATTTCAAATATTTGCTCAAAGAATCTACCCCATATATAGTTTTTCATCTTTCTCATGATTTACTGTATACAGTAAAATATAATGTGAATGACTAGCTGAAGTATGCATGTAAAGTTTTGGTTTAAAAATGTGGTTGAAAATGTTGTTGGTAAATTGTTATTTCCAATAAAATTTAACAGGCACTCTGCAATCGTATTCCATAAAGAAGGAAAAAATTAATATACCTTATCAAGTTATGCCAAAAAGAGATCGGTACTTACACATATAATTTGAGCAGACTGGATTTGAGAAAGTGCAGAGCTGCTCAGTTGTATTGGTTGTCAGTAAACTGAAAATTGAGATGAATTTTGAAAGGTTTGATTTATGTCTTGTACTCGTGTATTCATTTGAAAATACTGATTAACCAATGAAAATGCTGATGTCCGGTTTTTGAAATAGTATTATTTTCTAATTCTATAGAAAGTCAGCAGCTCTAAAATGCATCTGAAATCAATTTTCTTGACCATTTCCATGTCCATGTGATGCACCCTGTTTGAAAGTGTTGACACAAGTAGTAAATGAAAGAAATGGATCGAAATTTGTTCTTTCATTGCTTCAGGAAAACTAAGTGTAAATAAAATAGCATTGTGTGTAAATATTTAAGTGTATAAACTTGAACTCAAAATATTATCCTGTTCTCTACATTTTCAGAGAAATTATCATGGTAATGATTGTTATATGAATTTTTTATTTGTTCTTCAGAAAAAGGATGAACTGAAACAGAACATCATTTTTAGGTAGCCATTATGGAGAACTTTTATGAAAATATCAATTAAAAATATTTTTGGTACATGTATCTTGCAATTTTCAATAAGTATTAACACATTTAAAGAATAAAGAAGATCATAGATATTTTTAAAGGGGCTGTATTTACTAAACAAGAGACAGTCAGTAGGAAGTTAGGTTATGTTGGCTTTTGAACTGAACATAAAAATGTTGACCAGGGTCTAACTGTTGTTTTCATTCCACCAATGAAATTAATGATTGCTGTATGAAGAACATTTTGAAAACAACTCTTGATGGGTATTGTGCTCAATTGACATGGGATGCATATTGTAACTCCTGTTTATCTGCAACCAAAGTGTTAATTGAAGAAATTTTCCAATGTTCATAATGGTTTGGCTGAAAACCCATTTATCTAATTCCTAATTGCTCTTAACTCTTTACATGCCGGACGCATGATACGTAGCCTACTGTTCGGTGCCATACTCGTGCCTGCTCGCCTAATATTGACTGCTTAATCCATGCTTTGTTTCCTACCCTCCCCTGCTTCGTGCATGATTGCGCACATTCAGAATAACGTTGATTGATTATGCCGATTCCATTGTTCTGCGCACTGCACACTCGCAGGTTAATCCGCTTCATTCTGCGGCGGGCACATCCGGCTTTTAATTGGCCAATTTTCTCTTTACACAGTTTACATTAAACTTTTTTGTGAGTAATTGAAGGTGTTTGTCATTATTTTGATAGGAACCTAGTGAATAAACAATCGCACACAATAAAAAACAATTTCATGCCCTGGAACAATGCAAGTTTAGATAATTGCCCTCTTATTTTAAAAACAGAATTTGGTGTGAGTTTAGAGACAAATAAGAATGCCACATATTTTAAGTACAACATTGTTGTCGAAATTTCTTTTTAAAAAAGTTATGAGGAAACATTGACTGTCATATTTAGTATAGTCATTCTAGGACAAAAAAGGGGTCAACCTCACACTAATTGCAACAGAAAATCTGAAACATGTATCTTGATCAGTAAAGTCTCCTCTACAACATATCAAAAGTCCTAAGGATTTCGAGTGGTGGAAAGGGGTCAAAAGGTCAGAGGTCAATAAAGGTCATTTTTGGCCTAAAATCATGTAAAAATGCTGTAATGTCATGTTTATTTAAATTTATAAATTGAAAATTAGCAAAGCATTCTTATCAAAACTTGGGGCAATTATGTATAGAAATAAATGGACAGGTTTTGGTAGTAACCATTTGAAGGTCAAAGGTCAGAGGTCAATAAACGTCAAAAACCTGGGAAAATGCCACAAAATTTCCTTTGTCCTAGCTATAACTTGAGACCCTCTGCAGGTATGTCAACCAAACTTGGTTCAATGTTGTTAGGTGAATGAACCTGTAAGGTTTTGGTGATAAATATTTGAAGGTCAGAGGTCAGAGGTCAATAAAAATCCAAAATCCTGTGGAAATCTTTTGAAAGTTCCTTTGGGCTTTAACTATAACTTGAGATCGACTAAAATAATGTCAACCAAACCAAGTGCAATGTTGATGTTGAAATGAACTTTGAAGGCTTTGATGACCAGTAGCTATTTGAAGGTCAAAGGTCAGATGTCAATAAATTTGGGGTCGATTATCATGCAAATGAACTTGTAAGATTTTGGGGTAATCATAACTGGGGGCATTTCAGCCAAACTTTGATCTATCATATTTATAAAGGTAAGTAGGTAACTATAGAATGTGTTTTGTGACTTCCATGAAGGTCAAAGGTCAGGGGTCACCAAATGAATGTCTAATTCATGTAAATGTCATTCTTAGCTTAAAGGGGAATCCAACCCAAGGAGAAAATCGAACTTACAAGAAAGGGGAAAGTGAGAGGAACAATCTAAAAAAAAGGTTCATCAAAATCGGTTATAAAATAAGAAAATTATGGAAGTTTGAAAAGTTTAGTTGTTCCTTCTATGGGGATCTTCAAATTGGCATCATCGGCTTCAAAATGGCCGATCTTATGGACAACTCTCCATTCATTTTGTACACAAATTTTCAGATTTTCCCCATTTTCTTTCGAAATATATCTTACATGTACCTCCTTCTGAGCTCAACATATGTTATGTGAAATACGTTTTCCCATGACATAGTTTGAGCTCAGAAGTAAAGAAGACATATTTTGAAAGAAAATGGGGGAAAATCTGAAAATTTGTGTACAAAATGAATGGAGAGTTGTCCATAAGATCAGCCATTTTGAAGCCGATGATGCCAATTTGAGGATCCCCATAGAAGGAACAACTAGACCTTTCAAACTTCTATAACTCTCTTATTTTATAACTGATTTTGATGAAACTTTGTTTAGATTGCTCCTCTCATTTTCCTCTTTCCTGTAAGGTTGATTCTCTCCTTGGTTTGGATTCCCCTTTAAAGTCCTGTCCAAAACATGAAAGGGACTACTGATGGGAGATGAACCAATGACCTGCGGATGGTAAACTCTTTCAAAGACGAAGGACATTATGTATGACAGTAAACTATTTTTTTTCAGTATAATGAAATCCCTTGTCTTCAGTTGACAATTACTTCGCAAGCACTTGATAATTATGAAGGTTATTGCGGTTCATGGTACTTGAGTATTGCCAACGTAACTATTATGTTTCAAGAATTTAAAGTCAATTAATGACGAAAGACAAAATTACTCATGAGATGACGAGAAATTTGTTTCATTAATGTTATCAAAAGTTCAGTTGATTATGTATAAAGAGGGACTAATGATTTAATGATCTTTTTGGGCAGCTATCTATGTCAAAATAATGAAATACATACACATGTGCATGTACATAGTTTTGTTCCATGATAAAGTTAAGAAGCACTGATAAAATGACTTTCAACCTAGCCTTGTTGAATAGTCCATGATTTTGATGGTACGTGTAATACTGCAAATATCCGATAGGTCACCAAAAGTATATGTAAAAATGATAAAATATCATGCTAACCGCAGAAAGCGCAGTTATAGATCCAGGATTTGAAAATAGAGGGGTGCCTGATCCCATGAGTAGTGAGCCGACAAGTTTTCCCAAATTTTAACATGTACAGTCAATTAGTATCAGTATTATAGAGGGGGCGTGTCCCCTGTGCCCCTGCCTGGATCCACCACTGAAGCATGAGAAGTATTTGAAGGAATTCAAAAGTAATTGCCAGATTGATTTTTTACCAAACATTTGTAGGAACTACATTATGCTGATCATGTTCTGGTAACAAATGTTTTAAGATCATTTTGAATACTAGCAGTCAGGATTTAATTGTGATGGATTTCATTGTGGCTATTAGTTTATTTTTGGTAGGTCTATTCCGTGTAACATAAAAGAGTTAAGATCACTGAGTGTAACTCTTAGTACACAGTATACCATAAATATGTTTTATTTTCATGATGTTACAGGGCTCAGAATTAAATTTAGATAGCATTTCCTCATAAAAGCCCTCAATTTTGTCGAGCATTTTCATTTTCACAAATGGTGCGGTTAAGTCCTCCAACATTTCTCTTCCATGATAATAAACCTTTACTGTGGTGCTAGATACATTTGCCTTCAAATATACAATTACATGTAGATCTGTGGCCCGAAATACCACCCTTGCCCCTGCCTTATTCTTTATTTTTTGTCAACAAAAATTGTGACGTGAAGGGCTCTGCTAATCATCAATACACTGAACAAGGGAAAGGAATGATAATTCACTTGAGGAGATGGTATGCTTTTACAGACATAATCCCCTTTTACAGACTTTTGGAAGGGAAGTTAGCAAATTACCCCTCTACCACCGGTATTATTTTTCATTATATTATACGGGACCCTATTATGAAATTGCTCCAAAAATATTTGAAAACTACCCCTAATTAAAAAACAGTTTTGGGAAAATGCGAAGAGACCATTATTGCAATGATTTTCAGAATTTCCCCCCTGAACTGGGACCCTAAAATACATGTGCACCCCTTTTCCCAAGAAATCACAGGAACGACCGCCTGAGAGGGGTGGGGGCGCTTTCTCCTTGAGACAGGAGCTCCATACCAAAGGATATTCACCTAAAACTTTTAGTTGTTGAAATGACTGTAAGACATTGCCAGAGATAAAGATATGAATATTTCCATGGATGTTTTTATTTCTTGGCAAGGATGCACTATAATGAGCCAGCTATTGTACCTAATTTAAAGCATTTTCATTAAGATCTTCTCATGATATTGTGGTGTTTCATTACTTTAAAAATATTTATCTACAACGTTAACAATTGACTTTATCTTGGTCGCTACCAAGATTTCTACACCATTAATCCAAGTGTGGTTGCAATTACCTAGTTGTACTAAAGTCAGTTATCGCTAAAAAAGGTAACAAAAGTAATATCTTATAATTTGTGGAGGATATTGCCCTTTGATCCTAAACATGCTCAAGGTCATAAATTTACCTATCAATATACATAACTAAAACAAGTTTGGTTCACACTCCTCAAGTGGACCTCAAGTTAGGGTTATAGGTACACAACGTCCTTGTTATAAAAATTTGCTTATCTCTGACCTTTGACCTTCAAAATATAGTTGTCACTACTGCAAAGTTCATTTGTCTCTCAATATACACAATGCAATGAACCTAGATTTTTCATCATATTTACAGGATTTTTGACATCTACTGACCTCTAACCTTTGACCTGTAATGACTGTCACCTCATGTGCTCCTATATGTTAATTTGCCTCAGTATCAATATAATATAATTCCCCAAGTTTAGTCAGCATTCCTCATGTAAAACAAAACAAATTTGCTCATCTTTTCACACGTTTCTTGACATCTACTGACCTCTGACCTTAATATGGTTGTCACCAACACCATATAAATTCATGCCTAAGTATCAATAGAGGCTAAAGTTTGGCTGATAGTTCTCTATAGTTGATCTTGAGCTGGCCATAGGATAAAAGAAATTTCTCGTCATTTTCACAGGATTTTGGATATCCATTGACCTCTGACCTTTAACCTTCAAATATTTTACTAACAAAATTAAACTAAGTTTGGTTTACATACCTGTACTGGGTTTTAAGTTATGCCTATGATAAGGGAAATTTCTCATCATTTTCACACGTTTTAGACATTTATTGACCTCTGACCTTTGACCTTCATACGGTTACTACCAAAACCAGCTCATCTTATTTGCATATTTTTATACATAATTGACCACAGTTTAGTTAAGTATGCTTTACTAATTTTGAAGTTATAAGTGAAAACAAACATGAGATTACATTATTTCGACATGGTTTTAGGCCAAAGGTGACCTTTATTGACCTTTGACCTTTTGACCCTTTCCACCACTTGAAATCCTTAGGACTTTTGATATGTTGTAGAGGAAATTTTACTGATTAAGATACATGTTTCATATTTTGTGAGGTTGAACCATATTGACAGTATATATAGTTGTATGTTAAGTTATGCCTAGGATAAGGGAAATTTCTCATCATTTCTCATCGTTTTAGACATTTATTGACCTCTGACTTTTGACCTTCAAATGGTTACTACCAAAACGTGTTCATTTTATTGCTATACATAATTGACCCAAGTTTTGATAAGAATGATTTTTCTAATTTTCAAGTTATATGTTGAAATAAACATGACATTACAGCATTTTTACATGATTTTAAGCCAAAAATGACCTTTATTGACCTTTGACCTTTTGACCCCTTTCCACCACTCGAAATCCTTAGGACTTTTGATATGTTGTAGAGGAGATTTTACTGATCAAGATACATGTTTCAGATTTTCTGTTGCAATTAGTGTGAGGTTGAACCATATATTGACTGTACTAATTTAAGTACAAGTGGTTCTGATTACCACTGCGGCAGAGGGGTTAGGGCGGGGTGGCACGTAAAGAGTTAAACCATTAAGTTCACGCCCATTTCGTCTTGTATCCAAATGACCTACAGTCTGCTACCGTTATGGCAATCCAACAAGATTTCATTATAACAAAGGAATTCTCCCATTCCAGTTTATGTCAAACACGTGCCTATCTCAGTCTGCCCATGCATTTGGTATACATGTATAAGGATTTCATTTTAACATTGTGATTGGGTTACACATTGGTATCGGACTCTATTCCTACTTGGTCCCATTATGGGAAATTAATCATTAGACCTTATATGCATGGAGACACGTTGATATTAGACCAATCTTGAATAAGACCAGGGCCTGTATTCCATAAAAAGCATGAAATTTAAGCTTTTTTGCTTATCTTTAAAATGCGTATTCCATAAATACGCCTTACTAAGAATTCTGTCCAAGCCCATTTTTGGTAGTGAAGCATAAATTCTTAGATTTGTGTTAAGTCAAAAGTCTTAAATGGAATTGCGCCTTCAAATCGCAAAGAACAAATGAGAATTTTATCCTAACTTTAAGCCTACTACCCTAGTGGCTTAACTTTAATGTTGATTATATGGCAAGCTCATTTGAGACCACAAAAATTAAAAATGACGATGTTCATAAAATTCAGACTTTTGCTTGATGCTTTCTGACCTCAGACAAAGTGTTTAACATGTTTTGTATAAATGCTAAAAAAAAAAAATTTCTTGGACAAAATCTCAGAAAAATACATAGACATTAGACAAATTATTTAAGTATAGTTTATGGAATACGGGCCCAGGTGTTATCAACCAAATGGCCACTTTACCATCGAGTCACATTTACAAGCCCAATTATCATGCCTTCGTGGCTGACTTCACAACATCGAAAAAAGTAATAAAAAGTTAGGATCTGAAATGGGAATTTGAAGTATTCTGAGTGAATTCTAATATGTGAAATTTATTCAGGATGATATTTTCCAATTAAATTGAAAATATTTAATTTCCACTGTATATGTGTGTGTTTACTTCATTGTGTCCTCAGATCAGAATGAGAGATGTGTGAGACAATAAAAAAAAGGGGAAAAGCTATTTGATGAATTTATTTTTGCAAATAAATGTGAGATTTCAAATTGCTAATTTATAAAAGAGAAAGTTGTATTTATTTGAAAGTATATTTAAGTATATATGATAGACCTGTGCTATATAAGAAGGTGATTTGGTAAAATACAAATTGATATTAGCCATTTGGGTTCCTTGTTGCATCTAAATTTTTGGCGTCAAATCTCACTGTGAACCAATCAGAATGGTTGTTTTGTAACTCTTTATGTCACAGGGCAAAGATCAAGTGAGAGATTTATCCTTAATTCTGAATTTTTTAAATATGCAAAAATTGCAAATCCTTTATCTCATCATTTTCCAAATATTTTCATTTTATGTTTAAAGCATGCATTTAACTTTACAAAAGCTACATCTTTAGCACCTAAAATACATCTCTTTTATTTAGAAATAAACAAATACAATTTTAAAAAATAATGGCTCTAGGGCTCACAGTGCTTTGAAGAAAAAAAAAAGGAGATGTGACTATTTCAATTTCATCACTAATACTTCTTCAACTTCGTATTTAGAGACTAAAACTATGAATGCTTGTATTCAGAAAACAATGATTCTTAACAAGCTACTATACGAACTTTAATTTTCAGTGTCATTTCAGAAACTGCTTGGCTTGAAAATATGATTGAGTCAAAAAGTGCCTGAGTTTTGAAAATATAGCAAGAAATAGATTCTACATTTTCATATAATTAAATTATACTCGATCACTGCTTGTAACCACAATTTGACTTTCAATTATATGCATTGTACACAGCTAGGGAAATAACACTTTGATAGAATATAACTGGCTTGATATGTTATCACGATAAGGAAGTTAGTTTATAAAAGAGTGACTTAGGAAAGCTATTTTAGAGATGATATGCACAGAAAACCTGCAGGCTGTTTGACAAAAGGGAGAAAATCGTTAAAAACATAGCAGATTTACTATAGTGATATACTTTGTATGTTCATTTTAGAGATGATGCACAGAAAAATCTATCTATATTTTTTATACAAGGATAAACCATGTTGTGCTATAATAAAAATAAAATTCATGCTACAAGACTCATCTTTTGCATCAAAATAAAATTATAATTATAATTGAGAAAGGTTTCAGCCGGGTTCTACAAATCTAACCACATAAATCTAACTAGAGCAAAAATCAGCGAACAAATTTTAGATTATTCCAGACGTGATAGTATGACTAATACCGGTAACGAAAAAGTTATACAATTATGAAAATATATATATATCTCATAATCATATATCTCGCTTTAAAGTGTCAAAAAATGAGCTCCACCACATGCGGTGCTCTGTTAATGGTCGCGCCTTAACCGATGACTTCACGAAAGACAGACCTCCCCCCAGAATCAGAAGACACTGGACAACAGAGACGACCTATCCACGGAGAATACACCCGATTTGGAACCCTCTAGGAGAGCTGGGGACAAGGCTCTGCAACCGAGCGCTGAGCATCGGGAGAACCTCAAGCAGGAGAGAGTGGGTAGCGACAGGTTTGGTTACACCTACAGTAGGGGCCACAGGACCGAGACCACGAGGAGCACCTTTATTGCCTACACTCTAGCGGTCAATCACAGGGACAGTGGCGACTGAGACACCCCGCGCGACCGATAGTTAGGCGATGGTGCGCGCTTATAAATGCTCGAATTCGAAAGCTTTGAAGTGCTACAGTTAGTAAAATACTTTTGCCAAAATTAACATTATAACTACACTATTACAATAATTATTTTTAATATAATACGTCATCATCATTTGCTCCAAGAAATGTTATCTGAAAACCCAAGACTTTTCAAAGAATGTTACGTAATAAGTGAAAACAAAGATCAAGAGGTGCTACCTCTGTCACCTATGGTAATTTATTCAGCATAAATTACTTAATGCAAATTTATGCATGCAAAACATCAACACGGCCCACTTTTGTCCCGAGACTGAAACCAAGTCGAGTTACGAGAGAGGTTCGAACGAAGCTAGTATGTTCATTTTATTTGTCATGTATTGATTTTTATTAATCTGATATTAATTCGGTATACGTTTTTGTGATTTGATTGGTGAGATATTTTGTAAATAGCTTGAATATGAAGCTCAATCTTCCGTGCCTGAAGCTGTAAAATTTTCTCTTCGGTCCGACATGTTCAAAACAATGTTGTATGCAGATTGTGTGTAGGGTGCGTGATAATGCTGCTGGATTTGAATGGGTCCGATTTGAATACTGGGGCAGACTGCTAGATCTACTTACATGTAAAGTGCTGATATTCTTATAATGCTATATTATAAGAGGACATGGGACTACTCTGAGGGAGAGGAGGAAGAAGAAGAGGAAGAGGAATAATAATAAGAAGAAGACGAAGAAGAAGGAAGAAGAAGAAGAAGAAGAAGAAGGAAGAAGAAGAAGAAGATGAAGACGAAGAAGAAGAAGGAAGAAGAAAGAAGAAGAAAGAAGAAAGAAGAAAGAAGAAAGAAGAAAGAAGAAGAAGAAGAAGAAGAAGAAGTAGAAAGAAGAGGAAGAAGAAGAAGAAGAAGCAGAAGAAAGAAGAGGAAAAAGAAGAGGAAGAAGAAGGAGAAGAAGAAAAAGAAGGAGAAGGAGGAGGAGTATATTGTATGAGGAGTCTTTACACATTAATCAAATCTGTGTAATGACATTTCGTTGTCTATTATTATCTTTATTCTTTTAATTCATTTTGCCAATTATCGATGTATAAAATACTCTCTATAAGTATAGTGTATAGGCCCAATAAATTATCTGGCTCTCCAAACATACGTACGTACAAGCAGGAAGCTACATAGTGTTGTCTATTGTATTGTAGCTTTCAATTATAATGAAAATGGGCTAATTTGGTATATTAATGTGTTTTGTAATATTAATCAGTTCCCCTTTTTTTTCACTGCAAGTAGGGAGTATTTCTGTGAAGACATTCAGTTCAGCCAACTTCAATCCTGAAAATATAAAACGAGGAAATGTCAGTTAATTAGTCTAGGAAGATATGATTAGAATCTACAGCATGATAATAGAAGCATATGGAAATACAAGAAATAGTTGGCAGAATGTAAAAGGAGGTTGTTCAGTTTTTGGTATTTAGTAAAAAATATACGCAAGAAATAAGATTCATCTCTCCTTTCCTTTCACAAGATACCCCCTTCAACTTTTTCCTTTAAAGTTTTATTTCCTCTTCTTTTCTTTCTCTTTCTCCCTCTCTATAACCCCATGAGATTCCCTACCAATCTCCTTTCCCATCATTGTTTCCCCCACAGATTGTAATAGACATGGAAGAAGAAGAGGCTGTCAAGAAAGTGGCACAGGACTTGGGCCTGGATCCATTTCAGATCCAGCAGAATCTAGATCCACATACCTTTACAATTGTGGTGAGTTGTTTTTTGTTTGTTTGGTTTTTCTCTCTTGAATGATATAATTTTTCACTAGCATTCTCATGATTTTATTCTAAATGCATGTATTGAGCAACAAAAAACAAAAAAAATTGTCATTGATTCCATTCACGAACATGTAGATAAATTCATATTTTACACTAAAGAATTATTGGGAGGAGGACAACCTAATTTGTAATAAAATTGTTTTTTCTAAGCAGATGAGAATGAAAAACAAGGATAAATGTTAATATATTTATCTTTGGTCAGGGAGAAACACAAATTTTATTTTGGGGCTACTCTTAAGCATGGCAGCATTATAGGCCAAATTCACTCCAAAATCTTTCTAAGTATTGTCTACAAGTCAAAACAAGAAATAATCATTCCTGAATTCCGAAAAGTCGTTCTGTATTGATTATTTTCATTTTGGTAAAGTTTTAAATGAAACAATAAGTGTGAAAATCAAGATGTAATCACATGATAACCTGATGTAACACTCACCACTTGCTTTGGGTTTAGGGCAATTCCAAGTAAAACAGGACATGGAGCTGAAACTTGAATGTGGTGCTGTGCCTTTGAAAATGCAAATTAAGATCTGAATTTTAATACCACAAAGGCTTCTTTACAATACAAACAATCATTTAAGTTTAAAAATTATGCGATTCAGTTTTCTTGCACTGAATAATTGATCAAACCCAAATTTGCACATATGGGACTATGGTGCTTTAAATGCTTCTTATTCTTATATGTAGTCACTTTTTGCTAGTTTTTTTTTTACTTAATGTAATTATCATGGACTACTCTAACAAAATTTGGTATCAATATTTCTTGCATTTCTCCTCACAAAAAAGACCGGTAAACCAGATGTCACTCTGTAACCGGACATGGGTTCAAGTTTTAAGTCATAATTAACAAAATATTCAACCAATTTTCTTATGCAAGGCGGCATATTATACCTAGAATAACATAGAATCCAATCAATAACTCAAAATTATGATAGCCATTTTAAAAGTTCACAGAATTTAAGCAAAATGTTTTCTGCTCAAATATCCATTTTGCGTCACTCTGTAACCATGTTTATGAATATTCATATCTCTTTAATTAAGAGCATCACTATAAAAAAAAATTATCATTTTGAAAAGGGGGTACCATTAGCTTTTGTCATGAACCATTTCTTTGTACATAAAGATTAAAGTATGGATGATAAATTTGTTTGAATGCTGAAATGTTGCTTCTGAATGTCACTCCGTTACCTTGGAACTGCCCTTTACTGTGCTTGACCATCTCGCATGGTGCTCATGCAAAAATGTAGGTGTCAGTCAGTGAGTTTATTATGTGCAGTTGAACAGTGATGGCAGGTGGTACGTCATGGTCACATGATTAATAGTGGATCTGTGCTTTAAATATGATTGTTTTGTTTTAAAAATACCAACATAAAACCCGTAATTAAGGAGCAACTGTTGGGAATTCAGGCATTTTTCTCTCTTTTTTTTGGGGGGGGGGCAGGGGGAGGGGGCAAATAATTTTGTTGAAAGTACTTAGGAATTTTGATTTGGGGTTGAATTTGGCCTTGGAACTCAGAAGCTGAAGCCCAATGAAATATATATATCTCTCTAATTTTCCATTGCTCTTTTTGGCATTTTGGGGCAGATTGCCACATGCCCACCCCCCAATTTTTATAATCTCCATCTGGGTTGGGGAGTGCAGATTTGATGGGATTCATGTTTGAATTAATAGAATAAATGCATCTTATTTTCTGTTATTAAAACACCATATAGGTACATGAAAAATGGGTGTGGCACATCAAGAAAACGGGAAACATTCCATCATCGTCAGATGCAGGCATTCCAAAGTGGACTCACACTAGCAGGAGCACAATCTTTGCCAAAGCAGTCAGACCATGGCAGAAGATATCCATATCCAGGATTAGTAAGCCAGCCAATGGAAACTTTAGGTAATTAGCACAGGCATGAATCCAACAATTTTATTGTCCCCATTGTCTAGGGATTAAAGTGGCTATATTATCTTTATGCGTGGGCTGATAAAATCCTTTGTCAGAGCAAATGCTGGATGCGCCTTTTAAAGGTAGTGTCATCCTTTTTCACAAATTGCGAAAACTAATGCAACTTGGCATAACTTTAGAATATGATCAACCTATACTGTCTATTCAATCTTACTGTCATAGGTTGCCTAGATCAGTAATATGAAACGAAAATCTGACTACCAATCTTGACCAGCTCTCCATCAACATCGTTGATATTACAGCGCGTGCAGCACGGACCACACACAGCAATTACACACAGCGCATCTGCGTGCATTATTCTCTGCGCTAACGGTCAGCGGTTCGCAACGTACGTTTTTTTTTTCAAGGTTCGAAAAAATAGGAATGAATTTTGATAATCGCAATATAATGACAAACATACACATTTGAGCTTAATCATGTTGTGGGAAGATATAGTCATTGGTATACTACTGTATAAGTGGTTATTTTCGCGGTGACTTTATTTTCGCGAATTTCGCGAGTCGGCCATCGCGAAAATTTCCTCTTCAGTACAAGGCTATTTATAGTAATGAAGTCATCACCAAAATCGCGAAATTTTGCTCTCGCGAATTTCCCCAATTAGTCCAAAATCGCGAAAATATCTGTACGCGAAAATATTGGCTTATACAGAACTATATCCTCTCAAAAACTAGAAATTTAATATTTCTGCCTGCAAAAGGATAACACTACCTTTAAGTACTAAATGTAATTTTGAAACATTGTATTGGTCATGACAAAAATAATCTGTCCAGAATCAAACATAACCTATAAACTAATTTTCAAACATGATTGGTGCATGGATTTTAACCCTGTCCCGTGATCCTATTTAAAGACCTGTGACTTGTCCATGAGACCATGGCAACTCCACTTCTGAGTGTTATTAAGCATTTAGAAGGTCACCTTCAACACATGTACATCAATGAATGTAGAAATGTACCACCTAGCAAAAACAGCTGGGCCACAGGGTGTATTTACAAGCAAGGAATTGATCTATTTTGAAATTAACAAGAAATCAATAAGCAAACCATCATTCTGCATTCCACCTGTCAATCAAATGGTGAAACTAACTCTCAAGCAGGATGAAATTTACAATCAAAATATGTATGAATTCCATGAAATGTACATTGAGTCAGTAAACAAGGAGGAATTCAGGTCACAGTCTGCCCTGTTTATATTGATTATATCAAAGTTTGTACACAAGTGACAAAACACAAACCCTGTTCATATACATCCTCTAGATGATGTGTCTCAATAATGTGGCATTAAGGTTTGTCCTTACGCTTATTTTAAGGTTGTTTTCTTTAAAAAAGGTAAACAAAAACAGGAAGTTTGCTTTCTCACAAAACATATCTTTGAAAACAATACAATCTTTTCCATTTTCTTCACCTAGCCTGCCGCAGATCCAGAAAGATCGAGTGATGGTGGCTGAGAGTAGTTTCATGAAGTTTATGGGTACGGTGGCTAAACAGATCTACCAAACAGAGTGGGATGAAGCCTATCAGAAGGGCTCCTCTACCCTGAATAGATACCATCATTCCTTGTCATCTCAGGTAATAATGTATTTTTGTAACAAAAAAATACAAAAAAAAAAAAAAAAAAAAAAAAAAAAAAAAAAAAAAAAAAAAAAAAAAAAAATGAAGATTATCATCTTGGTGATCAGAGCACCACAGGACCTCTACGGTTCTTACATTGGAAGGCATGAAGAGATGAAATTGTTTTATGGGAACCAGTGGTCAACAAATGTACTAGAATTCTGTTACATAATGCCTTATATTGAAAGAAACATAATTTATGATTTTCATATCCCTGATTGTGTCCGTAGTATAGGATGATGATAGCCTTTGTAATTGTTATTGTCATATGACCTCACTTTGACCTTGACTATGGTAGGAATGAGTGAATCTGATTTATTGGGGTTTCTCTTTTTTCGATAATACTTACATGTAGATGCTATCTAAATTCAGGGGCCTGTTTGACTTAAAGTTGCACTTAAATAAGTGGCACATCTGGTATCTATAGTGCAATCTTACCAATAGACTTCCAAGTAGCGTGCCTCCCATGAGCATGAACTGAACCATTGGGTGGTGCGTAGTATATGGCACGCAACTAGGAATTTAAAATTTGCAACTTTGTGAAACTCTGAAATATATTATTATAATAAATCCAATTTGACAATATGTAGAACTCCTTGGTAAAGAGATAAGAATGTTGAAGAGTATTAATGTCTTCCATAGGAATGAGACCATCAAGCTGGGATTCGAACTTTTAATCTTTAAGTAGAGAGTCAAGTTAACAAACATTACAAGTTTACCACCTACACATATGTTATACTGTCATACTTTTTGAACAACTATGATTAGGGGAAAAATTTCCCTGTTCCACACTGCTTTCAGTTGTATTTTCAATTTAATTTTGTGAAGGAAAAAAATCCCACACCCACAAACACTAAGGGTAATTATCTTGTGTGATATTGAACATTCCATTACATTTCCTTCCACCTTTCAGGTTGATTCTACAAGTGTGATTGACTTGATACAGCATTTATACGGGTGTCCAATCATTTATATTAACGGAGAAGAAACGTTGCACCACCCTTTGAAGACCAAAGGCCAAGGTGTGGAACATTCCAACATGGTGTCTACATTCTGTGGCGTCGTCACCAAGGACTGTATATACCTACTCCAAACACACCATGAACACACAGTCCAGGATATAACCATGTTCAGTCCTGCCACGCTGTCTGGATCTTACGGGAAGGTCCTCTTTGTCATCTTTCAAATGTTGCATGCAGTCTACCATTGTCACCAAAGAGGGGTATCTTGTGGGAATGTGTCGCTGTCAGATTTTATCATCGACGAAAAACTATGGGTGCAATTCTGTGGTCCAAAGTGGAACGATGTCTTAAATTTTGTGAAGAATGGTGAGAGAACTCAAAGGATCTTGCCTGAAACCCAAAGTGGTGCAATAGAAAAGAAAAATAAAGTGCAAAATGATAGAAAGGACAACGATATAGATCACCAATGTGCAATAGGTAATGGTAGCTCTAAGAGCGGGGCAATGGAAGCCCTACCTGAGATTATGCAGAAATGGGCCATGGGCCAACTCTCTAATTATGACTATCTCATGATCCTGAATCGTCTTGCCAATCGTCAAATGGGCAACCCCAACCACCATCCCATAATGCCGTGGGTGATGGATTTCACTCGACCCAACGGCAACTATCGCGACTTCTCCAAATCCAAGTACAGGCTCAACAAGGGGGACAACCAGCTAGACTTCACATATGAGTCAGCACTAGAGATGCAAGCTTTGAACGAGGAACAAGGAAGCAATCTTGTGGGTCAGGTCCCTCATCATATTTCTGATGTCCTCTCTGAAATCACCTACTACATCTACAAGGCACGCTGCACCCCAAAGTCCTTGCTCCAGGCTCACGTCCGGTCGGTATGGGTGCCCAACGAGTACCCAGCTAGCATGCAGAGACTCCAGGGATGGACCCCTGATGAATGCATCCCAGAGTTCTTCTCAGATACCACTATCTTCAAGTCCATCCATGAGGATCTGCCTGATCTAGAGGTGCCTACCTGGTGTCAAGGTCCAGAGGACTTTATTCAGAAACATAGGGCAGTTTTGGAAAGTCCCTACGTCTCAGAGAGGCTACATCGTTGGATTGATCTTACATTTGGCTGTAAGGTAAGAGCAATTTTGATGATAGAAGTAGGGCCTGTTACGACAGGTAATGTCGAAGCGACGCATAATGTCACAACGCATTAATTACGTCAGGGACCAACATTTGATATAATTGCCATCCAAAAGTTGTGACTAGCATTAAAACCTTGGTCCGATTCTTATATGTTTATGGGCATATTTAGAGAAAATAACTAAAGTCATTTAAATTATTTACATTATGGAAAAAGAAAATCAGCCTACAAACTGATCTTGGAAGGCTTGTTAAAAAAAAAAAATCTTCTTCCTTTTGATTGGGACCAATTTTCTGTGTGTCTCTATAGCGTTAGGTGTAAATGCTTGAAATATATGTGTGCAATATTTTGAGTTTGAACAATGGTGATGACATATTCTTTTCTTCGTCCAACCAGCTATCTGGTTCGGCAGCAGTGAAAGCCAAGAATGTTGTGCTGTGTGTGGTCGACCAACACACCCTGCCAGCAAACAATGGCGTAGTGCAGCTCTTCAATGTACCCCACCCTAAGCGCTTCTCCCCATCCCCCTACATGTCACTAGAGGCACCTGACATTGAGAGATCACAGGTCGATGCTGGGTCATCCTCTGTTACCATAACAACTCAAGAGGAGCCTGTTTCTAGATCGGAACAGGATGCGTCGTTGGGAGGTGAAGGGAGTGACGCTAGCAAGACGGCTTCAGAGCAGGACATAACTGATGGTGTATCTCCTCGTAACAAAGATAGTCTAACAGTAAGTAGGTTGGGGAAGTTATTCAGTCAGGTTTTAAAGACCATGGGGTTAGGGAATTTCTGGAAAGTTAGAAAATTTAATTTACCTTTTCCGAAGCAAAAAGACTGGAAAAGTCGGGGGATTCATCAATGTCTTCATGAAAGTTAGGGCAAATTTTTTTTCTTCAAAATGTCCCTTTAATAACTTCCTAAATTTGTAATGATTTTAGTGTGAGATGGCCAGATATAGGAACTTTTGTTTCCTCAAATCTTTATTTACAGTCAAGAACTAGAAAATGCAGTACATTAACAATCATACAAGAACAAATGGCTCGGTTTGAACCCTATCTGTCATATATTCTTTCTATGTGTTTCCTTCAAGACTTTGTGCCATTATGTGGGTTGTTCATTTAGACTTGATGACAGAAAACTGAAAAAAATTGTTATTTTTGCAAATTTCCAATGCAGTCCTTGCAAAAATTCCCACTTCAATTTAGGGAGCAAGGATTTATTCACTTAGTATTCAGCATAATTATAGGCTTTTGTTATTTAATCCCCCTTTCCACCTGGGTCTAGTATGCCCAACTTTTTAATAAAGAAGACCATTGTTATCCTGGAAGCACATCCTGGAAGAGGGAGAGCCAGTATGGTGTTTGATGCACTATCTCCCCAGCACTTGATTGTTTGTGGAACAATAGCGTTTTTTTTTAAGCTGATGTGCTGGCTTGTGTCCGGAATGGGGCCATGCTCAAACCCATTCCACATGATCTAATCTCGTATTTTAAACCTGTGCGGAACACCAAGTGAAAAGGAAAGATCATAAAAATCATGAAATTAAGCTCTCACAAATTTCCCCACGTAGACCCTAATCACCAAAATATTGGCTTATCAGTTGATGTGTACATTTATGTCAGCAGTGATAATTCTATGAATCATATGAACAAATGAGCAAAGTAAATTGGGTTCCATTGTGATTCGAACCTGAGACCTGATTACTATACAGGTGTTACCAGCTGAGCTATTGCAAATCCATGCTGACATTGTCCCTGAGACCTCCTAGTTATCAGGAAGTTTCGGAATCAAATCCTGATGGAACCCCATTTTCTTTGCTCATTATTTTATATGATATATTTCTGGTCAGTTTCATTTGCTGTTCAATTTTCTCAATTGTTACTTGTCTAGAACTTTTCTGATAATGAAAAGAGCAATGATCATCTGGATGTTGATGCCCTCTCGATCCGTAACCGATCCCAATCTTTCAACACTGAGGCTCAGAACATGGCTGGTTCATACTCTACTGGAGACGACTCTCAACTCAGCAAAAATCCTATCAGGAAATTACCCTTCTTCAGGTATTTATCCTGCCAACAAGATAATGAACATGTAGAACAATTGTATACAGGGTGACCCAGAAAAAAGGAAACCCAAGTTTGATCATCAATAATTTCAAAAATATTACCATGGTGATTATAAAATTATATGACTGGAAAGTGCAACTCATTACCATTTTAATGATACCTCGCTCAGCTCACCAATGTCACGCATCACTGAACCCCATTGTTTTGAAAATGTCTTGCAAAATTGTGAGTGGTTCACTTTCACGCTCATTGAGAAGGGTTGTTGCAATGTGCCTAAAAAGGGAACCCAACTTTCGTCATCAATCTTTTAAAAAACATGACAGTGGTGATTATGACGTTTATATCACTGGAAAGTGCCACTCATTATCATTTCATTGATATCTCTTTCAGCTCACCAATGTCACGCATCACTGAACCCCACTGTTCTGAAAATATCTTGCCAAATGTGATTGATGCACTGTCATGCTTCTTACATTATCCACAGAGAACTGAAGGTTCGTGGTTGTCGTGAGCAGTATCATGATGAAATTACCTGGATGGTAAGATTAACGGACTAAATAAGTAGACATTTCCAACCCATTTATCAAACCCATTTATTTAAAGTCACTGGAATGCTTTACTTAGATTTGTTAGGAACCTTTAAAGCAACTCATCTCAAGGAGCATGAAAGAGAACCTATCACAATTTTGCGAGACAATTTCAAAACAATGGGTCCAGTGGTGCATGATATGGTGAGCTGAGAGAGGTATTTAGAATGGTAATCGTTGTACTTTCCAGTGATATAAACTTCTAATCACCACTGAAATATTTTTTGAAATTATTGATGATCAAAGTTGGGTTTCCTTTCCAGGCACATTCACACAAACCATCTTAAGGTGCATGAAAGTAACCACTCACAATTTTACAAGACTTTTCAGAACAATGGGGTTCAGCGAAGCATGATATGGGTGAGGTGAGAGAGGTATCATTAGAATGGTAATGAATTGCACTTTATAGTGATTATTAAATTTCATAATCACCATTGGAATATTTTTTAAATTATTGTTGATCAAAGTTGGGTTTCCTTTTTTCGGAAACACCCTGTATAGTAATTGTAATTACTAAATAATTTTATATGTGATTTTTTGTTTAAAAAAACTTGTATTAAAGTTACAGTAAACTCTTTGGCATGCTTTCTCGAGCGAAGACAATGCAAAGCTACTAAGCGAACCTTTTGTCCGATGTTGACTAATACATCAGACAAAAGGATCCCAAAATAGCTTTGCACAAACTTGCAACTCATACAATCTCGCTCTTCGGTTCAGAATATGGGTCCTAGTTTGCGTGTTTTATTTATTTTTATGTTTTAAATCAGATATATTTGGCAATAAATATATGCAAAGTGACTGTTTTGAACTAGCATTTATATGCTGTTTTCGTTTTTTTTTTTTTGTAAGCTGTTTTTATGTTGATTGTATATCATTTGTTAATTATTAGATGATAAATTTCAAAATCAAATTCAAGTTCAACTCATTCAATTCTATCATACAGACCTAAGTCAGACATGCCCCTTGACTCACGGCTGATCAGACCCGAGCTAGCCACCATTGTTCTCCCTGAGGAGTATGACCCTCTATCTGCCCTAAATCAGTTGGAATCTCTCTACTCGTTTACAGCCAAGGCTAGCTATGATCTCCCAGCAAGGCATGAAATGGTAAGACACCCATTGCTTTTCGGCATTCTAAAAATGTCATGTTCTTGGTTTGGTTTTTTTCTTGCCAGAAAACTCGAAGTTGTATTTAGGTTAAAATGTGTCCTTGCAATGTTTATACCATGTTTAATAGGAAATGACTATTCCAGTTTAGGTCTGCATTTTAAATTCAGAGTATCATGTGAACAAAATCAAAATTTCAGAACACCATTTTTTTTCTGGTCCCGTTTGTTACCGACGAATAAATGATCATAAATCAATCATGTATTTAGTTATTTCAATCATCGTTTATGTTTCTGTTGAAGGGTTTTAGTACCTTCAAGAATATACCTAAGGATTGGGATTTCATTTAAAGATTTATAAAAAAAAAACTATTTCGCTCTAATTGTCCCATTTGTTACCTCACAAAATAGCTTGGTCTTGCCGAGAAATAGTTTCCCATGGAGTACAATTTCATAACCAATTTAGTTTTCTTATAACGATTGTTGTTTTCTCCTCAACAGAAAGAAAAAGAAGTGAAGTGGCAGCAGCTTGTTGCCAGAGATGTTGTAGCATTAGGCTGTGCTATTGCTGAACTCTGCCTTGCACCCAAACTGAGATTCCGACAAATTGGTTCAGACTTGGATTCTAGATGGCAACATCTTCAGAGAGTTGTTGGAACTGATTATCAAGAACTACCAAGGTGAATATTGCAGACATTTCCATAACGTTCAATGTTAAAAATTTGAAAGATTGTAGCTTAAAGACCTTTTATGGATTTAAAAGATTACACATTAATGGTTCAATATCTACAGAATACAACAATACAAATTGTCTTTTCATTGACTACCAGAAGAGTATTTGCCTTAAAAACTATCAAAATAGGGAGCTTTGATAATGAGCTTTTTTCCTTTTCCTGAATTATTCCATGGATGGATGTACATGTATGTATGTGGAATGAAAGAGCTGTATGGGCTACTTCATGACTGTGATTGCATGGGTTTACACTTTAAAAGATTCTTTTCGACAATTGACTTATTCAAATACATAATGGATGTTTTCTTCCATAGTAATGCATTATTCAATTGATCTGTTATCAATTAATGAACTTTGAATCCTTTTTGCATTCATTAGTTGTTGATATTAAGGTTGTCAAGTACAGTTTAACTAGTAACATATGCAGGAAATGTGAATATTTTAGTAAACATGTTCATTTTTAATGTTTTCAAAGTAATATTTTTTCACAAAGCTGCCCTGTCGGCTTTAGTATCTTGTCATCTACTGATGTAAAAAAAGAAATAGAAACTTTTTTTTATTTGAGGGGTAGCTTAGTTGAGGTTATAAAGTTAATTACGTATTTATTCGTTAATATTCTATATCAACTTAGCTTTCCATTGATGCATGGTTGTATTTACTTTAAATATGGCCTTTAATGCATAATCGTACTTGTTTAGGAAATATAAATTCTTTTGTAAATCAAATTGGATTTATAGTGCTCTATTGGATCAGTGATCTATTCTTGTATAAAATATAAATATGAGCCTTTTTGTGTTTCTATTTAAAGTGTTATTATTGTATGATTCTTGCAGGCCTGTCAGGGAGATTGTGCGTATCTTGCTGAAAATGGACAAAACTTCAGATAAGGAACTTGCGGGACAATTTGAGTTGTCCGCCTACTTAAAGAGCGGTCAGGATGGCCTTTCCCCGCTATGTCCTGGTCTTCTTCTTCAACCTCACTCTGGCCTTGTACCGTTTCCTGAGTACTTTCAATCCTTGCACCAGTTCCTCTCTGAGCTTCACCTGCAACAGTTCCAAGTGGGTGAAGATGACCTTCATCCAATGGACCTCAGTGACCACCAGGCAATGAATATGGTCCATCTAGCCAGGCAATGGCTACCTAGGTTCACCCAAGGCATCACTGAAGAAGGAAGGGATCTCCTGCTGCCTTACATCAGGAGCCTATTTGTGGAAAGCAGTACTGCTGTTTATGCTGCGCTGTCTCTCTTCAGCAAGTACACGGCACATCTTGGTCCCAAGATGGCAACGGAGGAGCTACTTGCCCCGTTGGGACGTCTCTTCGATTCTGATTTCACCTCACCAGACTACCTCCTGCTCTTTCAGCATTCTTTTCTCTCTCAGGTCATCATGTCATTGGGTCTGAAACCATTCTTGAACACCCTGGTCACTTACATCACAGAGGCAACCAATGGAGTCAAGCAATGTCCTATGTTTGTGCAGGGTGCCAGTGAGCAAACCAGTGGTATCGCTACAATGGCTTCAGGCGTAAGCAACAGCATAGAAGAAGCAGAGACATACCTGGCTGAAACGGAAGGCATCTCTGTGGATGAAGAGCTGTTTGGGAGTGAGGATGGCAATGAAGTTACGACTGATGTCAATGAAGAGAGAACTATAGAACAGGGAAATAGTGATAATTTAGAATTTGATTTGGAAAATCCTGACAAGGACAAAAATGGGGCAGGTGATGGTGAAGATGTCCTGGTATTCCAGAACAATGGAGATGATGAAAGCTCTACAAGTGAGCAGGCATCACCTTTAGATAGTGAAGGTAGTGAAACCATCTCTTTGGAGAAAGACCAAGATACAGTATCAATCGGCTCCGTCAATCTACCTTCGCTACCAGAAGAACCCGGTGAAGACTTCTCCACCTTGGACAGAATTCCTTCCAAGGAATCACCTTCACGCCAATCTACCTCATCTTCTCCTTCTCCTAGTACCCACTCTCAAACCAAAGAACAGGACATTATCTTTACAAGCCAGACTAAGCCATCAGATCGGTACAGGAGGACCTACAAGAAGCAGCTATCCTCAAAACTCTACCAAGTCAACACGCTCATCGGCAAAAGCCTGGGTGAAGTTGCGAGCGAGAGCATCATGTGGCTGGCCCATCGTATCGGGCCAACTCTGACAGTTCGGTTCATCACTCCAAAGCTCTTAGAAGCTCTTTCAGGTTGCTATATGATGCCAGAGCAACTTGTCTACTGCTACATGAATGACGATGTGGATGCAATTGAAATAGGTTTGTACTTAATATATGTGTGTGTTTCTTCCATACAACAATGCAGTGTTGAAAAAGTGATGAGTATTACTGATTTTTCAGTCTGTGACATTACAGGCAGATATCCCACCAGTGGATATCTTATTCAATACACCTAGCATAGAAAAAGACAGAAATATGTTTGAAATTGATATTCATTTCAAAATTTATTTAGGTGAGAAATTATTATTCATTCATACGTACCAAGTGAAAATGGGGGAAAAGAGCATTTGTATCTGAGGATCCTTCTTAGTGGAACAAGTTGCCTGCTCTGTATGCAGATGGCTAACACCCTTTACATGCGATATGTAGCGCTTGTTTAAAACTCACCTGTTGCGTAACATTGTTGAAGCATTGTTTACATTTAAGCTCTTTATTATTATGTCAGGTTTTGTTTATTTGGGCCTTGAGCATCTCTTGAGAAAAAAAACCCCAACAACAATGATGAAGAGATTGAAAACAATTATGAAAGAAAGCATTTTGTAGTGGACATCTGGAGATTGTGGATTAAGATCTTTTATTCTGAAATGAAGCATTCCACATCACTGTTATTACATGTATATAATACATAAACATAAATTGATCTTTCTTTCATGGATTCATATCTATTCAGATACATCCAGTGTTTGTATTGGAAAAAAGTCGGTTGCTGGCGACATCAATGCTAAACCTGTCCTCAAGTGCCTTACAGATATTGCAGTCCTCTACGGTGACCAATTCATCTTTCAACAGTATCTGCCCTTTATCAAGGAAACTGTGAGTCCATCTGATTATATCACAGAACTAGTGTTAACCATAATAAATCTTATCATTGAAAATGTTTTCACTGAGTCAGATGTTTTATTTTTCAGTACAGCCTTGAGGGGAAAAGTTCAAGTATTTTGATTATGGTAGCATATTACCATAACTTGCCTTGACTGGCTAAAACAATCAAAAATTTATTCAGGAGGTAAAAAATATTACAGTGCTAATGTAAAACATGGAATTTCAGCCTTTTTCTTTTCTTTTTTTTACCTCTTATCATATTGGTATCATTTTGTTTGCTCTTTCATTTTTCTGCCCTAAATCTTTAAATTTTGAAATTTACAATGAGCAAGAAAATATACTGCAATAAATTTTTTTTTTAAATGATGCCAGGCCAGTATCTGATTTTAAACCATTGTAGATTTCACAGATAATGCAGATCTCCAAAAATAGAAGTAAAATGCTACATGTTTGTGTTAAAAGCCCTTATCCGTTTGTTGGATTCATATGTAACAGGTTCGTAGAGTACAGCGTAAAGTGAGTGCCAAACTAGAAGGTCGTCTTATCAGTTCTATCGTTCTCCTCAGACATATCTTACCGTATCTAACAGACTCCAGCCTCATGCAGAAGTTACAGGTAAGACTCTTCTACTGTTTTAGTTCTGGTAGAATTAAGTGAATTTGTTTGGCAGTTGTTCAAGAGGAAATTCATCTTTATATCGCATTGCTTTAAGTAAGACAATATGACAACTGATAATTATAAGTAAATTTGCAGGGAAGTTATTAAACAGGAAATCCGTTTTTATTGGTTTAAATGAGAGCAGAAATGAGAGACCCAGATTGGGAAATGTTCATTATTAAAAGTCGGACAGAAGATTTTTTTTATTTTTTATTTGTACATTTTTGAATTTGTAATTCATGAAAGAATTATATTCTTTGCAATGTCACTTGTTTGATGAAAGAGCATATTTTTTTTATAGTGGGGATGTAAAATATGCATTTTTATCTACATCAAATGTATTTTAGGTTACTGCTCATTGTGTTTGAAAGACACAACTAAAGATCTTCCTTGAAAATGTTGTGTGGCAAAGTGTAAATGACTCTAATGTTTCTAATTATTGAATCTTCATATGTGATTCTTTTTCAATTTTCTCTCACTAGTACCTCTTTGGGAAGTTCGTTCACCCTCTCTTGGACATCATGTCCTGTACCAGCATCAGCTTCCCCAGCGGCAGTCAGGCGAGGGCGGTCATCTGCTTCAAGCTGGTTGATATCCTGAATGCTATTGCCCTGCGGATCGGACGTGAGATGACCAGGGATCACATGACTGATATTCTGAAGCGTTTCTTTCTCTGTTTCAAGCTGGGTGCCTCAACACTTAAACGCCTTGGTATGACCTTATTTTAATTCTCTTATTTTACCAATAAAGTAGAAGAATGCTTTAAAGAAAATGTTGAGTAGTGGTCTTGATGAATAAAAATGAAAAATGAAGCATAGTTAGTGACCACAGGAATTCGCCGAAAATTGTGCTATCACTGACAACTGAGAAAAATTAGCATTGATTCTGATCTCATGATGGGCTTTCAGAGAGTGATATACTCATAGTCTCAATTTGACAGACGGTTCCAATGTTTTCTCCAAATTTCCTCTGAAATCATTAATGGAACATTAACAAATTGGTGTGGATATATTTGTAAATAAGATGGAACAATATGAAGACATATTGAACAGATTCATTCCAAATCATTTGGCTCCAACAATTCAAGAGGTCATTACATATTCAAATCATTTCTTATTCTTTTCTTTAAACTTCAGATCACAGTCGTCAGAACAGCCTTGCTCTCAGCACAGACAGTGAAGATAAGTACCTGGTCATTGATTTGGACGACGAAACCAATCAGTTGTCTTTCGGCTCTCCTGTAGGACCCCACGCTAGACTACAGTCTACGGACTCGGCCTCAGACCTGAGCCCAAGTCCCCATAGCTTTGGATCCCTACCAAGACCTAGTAGTCTAGGTATGCTTCTATTCAAATTTAGTTTCATTCTGAAAGGGATTAGATCTACTTTTGTAGTTTCATATGTTTACCAGATTCTGTATAGGCATTTATATAAAAGTGAAATTAAAAGGTGCAATTTCTTATCGTTGCTCTCAAAGTGAAGGATAAGAGTTTAGTTCAAAGACCGGTAACTAGTTGAACAATGGTCTGATATTGAAAATGAATATTACCATATGCCATTAACGCATCATATGGTCTGTTGAGTAGGAATGACATTTGAGGTACGTGTTATGTAGACTAAAAAGTTGAATTCATAAATGGTCATTTTCAAAGTAAGTGGGACATGTAGCTGAAATTTTAATGTAGCGCTGTGCCTTTGAAAATGCAAATTAGGATCTGAAATCAACACAAAGGCTTCTTTACAATACAACCAATTATTTAAGTTCAAACATTATGTGATCCAGTTTTCTTATGCTGAATAATTGATCAAACAGGTTTTTGCACATATGGGACTATGGTGCTTTAAATGATTCTTATTCTTATATCTAGTCACTTTTTTTCAGATTTTTTTTCTCAGAGTAATTATCATGGACTACTCTAACATGGCATATACACACAAGTAATTTCGATCTAGTTATTTACTTGAATTGTTGCATTTAAGGCACTGGTGGTGTCACTCACGTTTTGGATGTCGTGTCACTCACGACACATAGAGGTGGACCATTTTCCGCAGAGAGGAAATAATTGATAAGGAAAATAAATGTCAGAGAGGTACACTATTCATGTACATATACCAGCACTTATGGTACCCTTAGAGATCTACTTGGGCCCAAATCCAACCATAACCAATGATGGTCGTGTCACTCACACACTGTTTTTTAATCATAATTTCCAGGACCAATTGTAAAATTCAAATCCAACTGGTAATGACACATTCCACTCCTACATTATACATAATATGGTAGTCATGATCCATTCATAACCTACAAGTGCAAAGATATGCACACTTCTATCAGTCCAAATGTCGTGTCACTCACGTTTGAATATGACCATATGAATATGAAAGGTTTGAATTGATTGAGAAACAGTTTTTGCTTGACCCAACTGTTGCTGGTAAGGAAGCAATTACAATGTAAATCTTATTAGGAAAGCTTGATGATGAGGATTAAAATACCATAGGACAAAGTGTGTCGAATTGGTTTTGAACCTGCAACATCTCGGCTGAGCTCTTGTAAAACATAGAATGGAAGACCTATCAAATTATATTTGCGTCTCTCGTGGTACATTCGAATCATATGTAGGAGGTGGAAGTGAGGAATCGGCATCTTTAGAAGACATGAGGGGCGTCCTACAGGAGGTCTTCACTCCAGAGCTTGCCCATGCTGCTTATATTCCACTCTGTAGACTAACAGGCAGGTATGTGAACACTCATTGAAATCCTAGATATTGACAAATTGTAGCTTTTCTGAAAGCATAGAACCTACTGAACATGAATAATCTATTCTTGAGGCAGTTTCCTATCTCTTGAAAGAAACTAGAATCAAGTGTATTCACTGCATGTCCACCCCTAACATCACCATTATATCAGATCCCATACTAGTACCCTGATGACATCAAAATGAACTGTGGTTTGTTGCTGTTAAATTTTTAGAATCAATGCCCAATCGTATGTACGATTTGGCTATTTGTGATCATTTTCATTTCAGTGATATTCGTGCAGTGTATGTAATGCTTTCGTAACACACGTGCAAGGCCAAGTATTTCCGTAAGGTGGCTCAAATTGTGAGGTCACGAGTATCAGCACCATAATTGTGAGTGGATTTCGATCTTCTGAGATGTGTCACATTTGGTTCAATTTCCCCCTCCATATCAAAATTTGTAAAGATTATAAAGTTAATCATTCAACAATGCTTGTTATAGCATACATACATGTATGGAGAGGATATTGGACAACCATGAACAGATCTGGGCCCTATCCAGCAAACATGAGAAGGCTATGTCTACTTATCTCTCTTTTACTATTAATGTTTAATGATCAATATTTAATATAGCATACATATGGAGAGGATATTGGACAACCATGAACAGATCTGGGCTCTATCCAGCAAACATGAGAAGGCTATGTCTACCCAACTGTCTCCTACTATCCAGTCACCGTTTTCAGATGATGGTAGTACTATCAGTAGCCCTGGTGAGTCAACCTCTCTCATATCGAAGCAACATTCATGTATATATTCAGCTCACAGACCCAATTCTGTGCCAGCCGAAATAGTTTGTAAAGACATTGACGTTATTTTAGTCTGTCAAGCATGTGTTGGCACAGACTGGTTTCCAATCAGCCAATCAGCATTCTTTAATATTTTTCTCGTCGTGCATTGCTTACCCTCATTGCTTCTGTTGTTGGTATCATATTTTTGTTCATTCTTGTTCTTGCATTGGCTCTGATGAGTGTAAGTTCGAAAATCTTTTAACCCGTTGGGGACTGAGCCCGCATATATTCGGGCTGAGGTCTATGGGAAATGTGTGTTATAGCCAAATCAGCTCGTCTCCAACAGGTTAATAGTCAGTTTTGTCTTTATTCCATGTGATATCTCTCATATTTGTGGCATGACATTTGCTCCTGGCTTTGCTGCAGGATTTATTTCTAAGATTTAGGGTTGGGGGTTTATACAGGCTTTAATGTTAAGTTAAAGATTAGGTTTATGGTAGGTAACAGTGTAAAGTCTATGGACGAAGTTTGTCATTCAATTGTGTTTGGAATTTACAGTGGAACAAATGTCATGGAGTCTAATCATATACCTTTTTTTCCTCTTCTTTGTTCAGGGGGACATTAGATTTCAAATTCTTCTCTTTTAATTTGAAATAAAAAACTACCTTTAAAACAAAGGTATCATTCATAATAAAAATTGGAATCATGTAGATGACTATAGCGTAATTTTGAAGAAAAAGGAAAACTGATCAGAAATATATAATATCACATAATATCCTCTTTGTTCAGATTTTTATTCAAAAAGTTTTATCACTTCCCCAAGATCCCTTGCACATATCCCCAAGTTGATTTCTCTCCTTTATGTTTATGTTGGGTTTTATAGCTTCTGAACACACAAGCATTGAAAGCTAAGGGTTTTTTGGGACAAACACCGACATACGGTTTGCGAAAGCTCAGTTGGTAGAGCACCGGTCTAGCAATCCAGAGACTTGGGTTCAAATCGTGATGGAATCTCATTTTCTTTTATACTCATTTCTCAAATATTAGCATGATAAGAATTTTGCATGAATGTTTCTGGAGTACATGTTTATGTATCTCTTTATATATTTTTTTTTCAGTATCCCACCTAAGTGATGACAGATCATGGTCATCATCTTTGTCATCAGGTATGCATTTGTATTAGTATCATTAGACATTCAAGCAAACACGTATATGGTAGGGTGGGACAGTTCAAATTTAGTTACCTTAACACTGTTGTAATCATACCTTTTTCTCACATTCTTTTTCATTGTAAGTATCATGGCAGCAAGTGCACTTGAAGTTTGAATAGTAGATATACATGTATATTGTGTTGAATTTTGGAGTAATCAATATGATATCTGCCAGAGTTGGCAGATGCCAAACAAACCTCATTATATCTCATTTTAAGAACTTTACTAGTCCCGTCTTCTGATTGGTTGAAAGGGCAGTTGTCGTCTTAACCATGCCCTCTATGCCAGTCATCCATCACAACAAAGGTATAAATGTGGTATCATTGAACATAATATGAAGTTATACATTTTTAATGCAAGAGTTAGGTTTACCTTTTTTTTTCTGGGACACACTGTAGTTACAGGAATGAATCTTTTAACCCCTCTCCAAACCTAGATCATGCATCTGGTAGCCTGGTTACAGGAAGGAGTGGTTTTGGAGGCAACATGACGGTCATAGGTAATAGAATTGAACCATCCTTTGGAGAGGAAGAACCTGCTATCCCTCCAGTGAACAGTAATACAATGGGTGAAGGCAAGAATGGAAAAGAGGAGGAGAAAGACATAGAGACCAGTCCAAGGTGAGAGCGTATTCCAATATTATGAAGCAATCAGATTTGTTTTGAGTGCTAACGCTCATTTTCAGCTATCTGCGTCAGCGTACAAACTGATACGAATCGGTCTATTCATGTCTTAACAATTAAGAAATATCAGTTTAGATGCATGATTCAGAAATGGCAGGGTAGACTACCGGGGCCCCATTTCTCGAAAGCGTCATTAGTCTAAGTTTGTGGACATCCCATTGAAACGTGTGTTTATTTTACGACACGTGTCCCTATGGGTTGTCCAAGAACTTAGACTTATGACGGTTTTGAGAAACAGGCCTCAGGATGCTAAAGTCAAGGGCAACATCTTCCTGAAAGCTTAAAAACTAGTATCGTGCTGTTTAAAGAATGAATGATTATATTAAAATAATAGCATTAAAGACAATGTACTATAATTCAACTTTTATCTGAGAAAAAAAAAAGTAATAAAAAGTCAGACTATTATTACAAAGAGCTTTTGCAAATTTTCTTTCGATTTCACAGAATGGAGATGAATAAAGGCAAGAGGACATTAAAGGGAACTTGGCTCAGCTATTGGGAGCAATATTTGAGTGAGTTTCTATGATATTTGAATACCTAGTGAATTTGACCATTGTTATATTTCTAGATGAAACTGAAGATATTTAACCCCCCCAAAAAAAATTACAAATCTGTGTTATGCAATCATATCATGACTTTTCAATAATATACCGCTCTTTTTTTCCCTCATGCTCCTACATGAACTCTTATCAAGGATGTGTGTGATAAAGGTTTTTAATATTTTTCCCCTTACAGCGAGAGAAGATCATGACAATTCAATGCACTTCTGTCAAATCAAGCTGCAAACATTCACAGGTAAGTATGTCAAGAGCTCCCATCTCGTTTGGAAATTGCATGTAACTATGTGCATAAAGTCAATGTTTCGGCAGGTACTGCAGGTTTAGTTGTAACTGATAGCATCACACCTGAATTTGCAATAAGCAGAAACATGTGCCTTAAAATTGCTGATTTCTTGATTTGTAATAATTCCACATTTTTTAATATTGTAATTATGGATTTTACTGGCTTTTTGGAGGTGGTTGTATGGTGATTGTCATTGTTGAGTGACATGTTTACAATGATTTGTGTGTGGTTGGTAATAGGCCTACTGCTTTCTTCGATTGGGAATCGTGGCCGCAGGACATTCAAGTTTTTCTTACTACTTTTTTCGTAAAATCTCACTCACAGGCCTGCACATGTAATTTAAAATAATGATAGGATGTGAAAAGAGAAAGTGAAAAACCATGTTATGTTACGATGATGAGGTTTACGGTTCACCATGTGGTTAGTCCTAAAAAGGACAGTTTGAGAAAGGGGAAGTGGAAATGGAGAGTTGCAGAAAATAGAAAATTGATAGGCAAGATAGAGAGTAGATAGTAGAAATAGAGGTAATCTTTCTTAATTTAGTCCTGAAATGGACTGTAAACCAGTTGAGAAGATGAGATGCGAGGAAGGCTTGAGTAGTAGTAGAGAGTGCTCGACGTTTCGGACAGGTTGACTGTCCGACTTCAGGAGTGAAAAGTGGCAGAAGATGCGCGTGATGTAAAGCTGAGGTGCGGACATATAATGTTGACGTGCAATTTTTTTTATTTTTTATTGTAAATAAATATATAATATGATCTTAATGTTCCCCTCTTCTTTTATTTTGGGAGAATATTTCAACTTTGATTTAAATGAAGTTATAGTTTCTGGTTTCTTTGTTTATGCTACTACCCTGTAATCTCTTATTTCAGCCTTACTTATTCACACATGCAACACACATGCAACTCCGAATCTCTATATTTATTTGTGTAGTAAATGATTTAATGTTGACATGTTGATATGTCATATTGTTATCCTTTATGTGTATACAGGGTCCTCTGTGGAAAAAGTGTATGACTACTGACCCGGCTATACTGTATTAATGATCAAAATAAATAAAGAGATAAATAATGAAGGAGTAAATATGTTTTATTTCCTCCTCACAGGACACACCAGTGGTGTAAAAGCCCTATGCATGATGCCGAACGAGAATACATTCCTCAGTGCCAGCAAGGATAAGACCGTCAAGATCTGGTCTCTCCGGAACTCTGGGGACGGCTCCTCAAAGTCTAGCTGTCAACTGACGTACCATCATCACCGTAAGACAGTGTTTGATGTGAGGCTGCTGGAGTCTCAACGGCTTGTGGCTTCTTGTGATGGAAATGTTCATGTAAGTTGTTTTTCCCTATTTAAACCCCCAAAGTATTTAGGGTTAACATAGTAAAGGCCTGCTTTGGCATATATAAACAATGATAACAAGTAATGATGAATTCGATGAGAAACAATGAAACATGGCTTTTGCCCATAGGGCTTCATCATTATTTTGTTTTTTAAAAACCTTTTTGTCGTTGTGTTTCTCATTTGAAATCTTTTCTCACTTATTATTTATGTTAGACTAGGGTAACATATGTTTCCATTTTATTAAAGAATAACAAAAACTAGTTTTTGTCCTTAAATATTGATTTGCATTTCCTGTGAGGTTAATTATTACACATCACATAATTCACTAATTCACTTGTTTTAATTGAATTAATTGAACGATAACTTGTGACTTATTTTTAGGAGGGCATTTCATGAAAAGACGTTTATCTGACAAATTTGCTCTCAGCTAATCAGATGCAAGCATTTCAGTAGATTATAACAGTTATCAGTGAGAATCAGTGAATATTTGTTTCATGATATGCTCCCCAGGTATGGGATCCTATCAACGGAGCAGCAGTACGGGGCTATGATCTGAGCCGTAGCGTACCCAGTTGCATGGAGGTGATGCCTGCCCCTAGCCCCTGCTTAGTGGTATCATCCGGTGACTCCAGCATGCGCTTCATCGACACCAGACATGGAGGCGTCCAGCAAGAAATCAGAGTGGCCTCTGGCCCATTAGGTAAGCATAAAGTTTATCACCTGGAGCAACCATATTATGGAAGAATCCAACAGTTAGGGAAGTCTCTGGCCCGTTGGGTAATCTGTAAATTCACTCATCTGAATTATACATATTATGGAAGAATCCAACAGGTAGGGAAGTTTCTGGCCCATTGGGTAATCTTTAAATTCACTCATCTGAATTACCCATTTTATGGAAGAAGACAACAATCAAGGTTGCCTCTGGTTCATTGGATAAGATTGAAATTTTTCATGTAGAGCACCCATTTTGTTATGGATGTAGGCCTACATGTATGTGGGTGTAAGTGAATTTTCTAGCTAACATTATTGTTGAGAGGCATTATGTCATTCTGTAGTGAACAGGGAGAGAAGGCAAAAATGTTGTTTTAAACATTTTAAAATTGGGAAAGCACTTCAAGTAGGCCTATCGGCAAGAATAGTTTGCGCACTTGATCGCATCCTCCAACAATGGATGTGTTGTGGCACATAGTGGCACAAATCCATTGCCCAAACTAGTCATAAACTAGTCAGGTCCAAACTTGTGCAAATTTCATAAGGGCGTATAGCATGATATTTTAGTAAACTCAACTTCGGCATGCCTGTGAAATTTTGATCTAAGTAGCATGTTTTCATCACACAATTGGATGTACATACATCAACATGGTGTCAGTTTCTATTTCATTCAACTGCTGACCCATAGCAGTACAAATTTTTCCACCATCTAAATGAATCAGGTTTTCCTTCTCAACTTGGCTTTAATTTTTTTTTTACTTGCACCATTATAAAAAAAAAAAAATTCATATTTGAATTTCTTTGTGGGAAGGAAATTACCACGAATAATGCCAATTTTTTTTACATGAACAGCTCTGTGTTTATGACTTTTGCACTTTGTGCTAGCACGTAGATGTTTACCACTACAGATGAATGAACTACCAGTTTCTCTCTTTGGAATGTTTTGTTTTCAGGATTAATCCGTTCCATGGCCGTCAGTCAGGATGGTTATACTATAGGGGTAGGCTTCTCCTCTGGTGTGGTCTCCATGGTGGATCTCCGCACTGGTTTGTTAATGGGTGGATGGCGTGCACATGAAGGAGAAATATTACAGGTAGGTCAAAGGAAGAGATAGAGATGGAGGGAGAAAGGGATAGATTTATTTGCTCATGAGTGGATGGCGTGCTCATGGAAGATAGATATTAAAGGTAGGTGAAAGAAGATATAGAAATGAAGAGATAGATTGATGTGATCATGGGTGGATAGCATGCACATGATGGACAGATATTACAGGTAGGTGAAAGTAAGCGTTAAGAGATGAAGGGAGGAAGGGATAGATTGATTTGCTCATGTGTGGATGGCGTGCTCATGAAGGAGAGATATTACATGGAGGTGAAAGTAAGCGTTAAGAGATGAAGGGAGGAAGGGATAGATTGATTTGCTCATGGGTGGATGGTGTGCACATGAAGGAGAAATATTACAGTTAGATGATAGGAAGAGATAGAGATAGAGATGAAGGGAGGAAGGAAGAGATTGATTTGGTCATGGGTGGATGGTGTGCTCATGAAGGAAAAATATTACAGGTGAGTGAAAGGAAGAGATAGAGATTGAGGGAGAAAGGGAGAGATTGATTTGCTCATGGGTGGATGGTGTGCACATGAAGGAGAGATATTACATGTAGGTGAAAAGAAGAGATTGAGATGAAGGGTGGAAGAGATAGATTGATTTGCTCATGTGTGGATGGCGTGCTTATGAAGGAGAGATATTCCAGGTGGGTGAAAAGAAGATATAGAAATGAAGGGAGGAAGGGATAGATTGATTTGCTCATGGGTGGATGGTATGCTCATGAAGGAGAAATATTGCAGGTAGGTGAAAGGAAGAGATAGAGATAGAGATGAAGGGAGGAAGGAAGAGATTGATTTGGTCATGGGTGGATGGCGTGCTCATGAAGGAAAAATATTACAGGTGAGTGAAAGGAAGAGATAGAGATTGAGGGAGAAAGGAAGAGATTGATTTGCTCATGGGTGGATGGTGTGCACATGAAGGAGAAATATTACATGTAGGTGAAAAGAAGAGATGGAGAAATATTGCAGGTAGGTGAAAGGAAGAGATAGAAATGGAGGGAGAAAGGGATAGATTGATTTGCTCATGAGTGGATGGTGTGCTTATGAAGGAGAGATTTTACAGGTGGGTGAAAGGAAGAGCTAGAGATGAAGGGAGGAAGGGATAGATTGATTTGCTCATGGGTGGATGGTGTGCACATGAAGGAGAGATATTACAGGTAGGTGAAAGGAAGAGATAGAAATGGAGGGAGAAAGGGATAGATTGATTTGCTTGTGGGTGGATGGCATGCTCATGAAGGAGAGGTATTACAATTAGGTGAAAGGAAGAGATAGAGATGAAGGGAGGAAGAGATAGATTTATTTGGTCATGAGTGGATGGCGTGCTCATGAAGGAGAGATTTTACAGGTAGGTGAAAAGAAGAGATAGAGATGAAGGGAGGAAGGGATAGATTGATTTGCTCATGAGTGGATGGCATGCTCATGAAGGAGAGATGTTACAGGTGGGTGAAAGGAAGAGATAGAGATGAAGGGAGGAAGGGATAGATTGATTTGCTCATGGGTGGATGGTATGCTCATGAAGGAGAGATATTACATGTAGGTGAAAAGAAGAGATGGAGAAATATTGCAGGTAGGTGAAAGGAAGAGATAGAAATGGAGGGAGAAAGGGATAGATTGATTTGCTTGTGGGTGATGGTGTGCACATGAAGGAGAGATGTTACAGGTGGCTGAAAGGAAGAGATAGAGATGGGGGAGCTCTGCAATCCACCAGCCCAATTTTTTAACAGTCTCCTTCATTTTCAACTAGTGATGTTTCTTTTGTTTCCAAAGTCTTTGTTTCCAAAGAACATTATTTACATTATCTCTCAAATTAATATTAAGTGCAATCATTTCAAATACTGTATAAGTGGCTACATTTGAGGTGGTCTTATTTTTGTGAAACTTGTGAGTCAGTCCCCGCAAATTTCCTTTTCAATGTATATGGCAATTTGTAGTATTAAACATTAAAAAAAAATCACAAAATTAAATTCTCCTGAATTTCTCTACCTAGTCTAAGGCATCTGTATAGAAAATATTGTCTTATACAGTTTACCACACATGTTTAAAATTTTGTTTGAAATGGAATTTGATAATTATGAATTTTAAGTAAATGTCTTCTCTCTGTGTATGGTTAACGTAGATCAAGGCTTACACCAACCACACCTTCCTGACATCCTCTGTCGATCATTCTATGACATTGTGGAAAGAAGATTCATCAAAAGTTTGCCAGTTCAGAGGTATGTTATTCTGATCAAAACCTATTTTATCGCCAGAATAAAAACAATAAATTTTCACCACTGGAATACAAAAAATTGCCCCTGATCATACTTGAATTATTTAAATAATACAATGGATTATATTTTTAGTGTCTTTAGTGGCTTAGAATTCAATCTTGAAGATAAGTAGTCCCCCCCCCCCCCCCCCCTTTCCCATATTTCCCCCTCTCGGGTGCTTTACCAATGAATCAACAAACAAGATTAATAGTTTATAATTGATCTATGTATTTTAAAAATTGTATTCATACATGTTGGATATCTTAGCATTGCAGCTAAATGATACAACCAGAAATGAATTGATCGTCACCTAATAACAATGAGGCACAGAATAAGCAACATTGTGTGAAATGTAGCTTGCATCCTGCAAATTAAGGGACGTTTACACCATCCAGATCCTGTAATAAACCTTTGTACAACATATACTGTTAACACATAGGGGTACTATACTAGAAAGATGATTACATGAATCAGTTTTGAACTAAACAGCCTTCAATATGATATCATTTACATGCATAAAAATGCAGTGTAATTGTTTGGAGAGTCTGATTTTATTATTAGGTGTAGGGCTATTGCAAATTCTTTTATCAGGAAGATTGATTCTTGCTTCTCTTCCCTGTTCAGGCACTTCCAGACAAAATCAGTATCTATATAAGCACTTCCTATCTAGCCTGCGCTGACTGGTATTCAGATTACGAGTTAGTACTTGTATCTGTCAAAATGTTATAAAGCTCCCCATTCACACAGGAAAATTTAAAGATGATTAGTTAAATGTATTAGAAGTTCTGCTTTAAATATGCTAGATTTAACCCTGTGTAAAAAAAAAAAAAAGGCTTATAATCTACGGAATTGTGCAAAAGTCTTGATAGAGGATATAGGTATCATTTACGTGTGACCAACCAACTTCTATAATTTGAGTTGTCAATGGATTTATTGATGTTGATTGAATTGCCTTGTAGGTGCTACAGAGCCTGTTCACTGTGTGTGTCTCTCTAATGATCAAATTCTCTCAGCTACGTTTGGTAATCGGATAGGCATCCATACATCAGTCAGTGCACAGGTAAGATACTCAACATTTCCTCCATCAAATGCATTTAAATGTATAGGCACGGGTTGGCTCATATTTCTGCAAAAAATTCTCTCAAGCATGAGTCGTTCCCTCGCTGTGGACACCAAGTACATTTCACATTACTTTGATCTGTGCAAATAGGTTTTGACCATTAATTTTAAAACTCTTATTGCTCATCCTTCCGTGGCTGTTTTGTGTTGTATTTGATGTCAAAAGAAAGAAATGTGATTGAACTTTTAAATGGTGCATTTAATATTTCATTATTTGCTTCCATTCATAGAGAAAAGTGACTAGCCATTTGGGTTCCACTTTCTCAGAGACACCCTGTATTAGGGAACTTCAAACGAAAGAGACATCCTTCATGTTTATAGGGGAATTTGTTAAGTCGATTTTTTTTTTTCTATGAGCCTAACAAAAACATAAGAAACCTAGGGCACCTTTGGACTCCGGTAATGGTGCAATTTTAAGGCAAAAAACACCTATGAATTTCAGCTGAATCAATCTGTCCTATACATTGTCTATGGCGATTACACATCCTGCTGATGATTACATGATTTGTAGGTCTTTTTTTTTCAAGGAAACCAGCTTTAAATAAGGATCCAGCTGCACTTTAAGAAGCATGTCATATGCAGTCTAAACTTTCTTTACTCTTTAATAACACTCTTCATCATGCACATGATATGTTTTTGTTGTTGTTTTTTTTTTATTTGCAGGCAAGTTATACCAGCTCTAAGTTGCGCTCGGACTCTTTCAAAGGGGCAGTTGGTGCCCTGTCTGTCTTGCCATTGAACAAGCTCCTCTTAGTTGCCTCAGACAATGGAAGCATCTTCTTATTGGCTTGACATCTCTATTTATACAGCTACATGGACCAATACACCCCAGGACTGCTCAAAGAATTTTATTGTGACTGCAGCTATTGGACTTGATTATGATTATGGGCTCTGCTCTACATTAATTGGAGCATTTTACCCAGGCTGGAAACATGTGCTAATCCAACCACAAAGGCCTGATAACACAAACCTATTTTTACATAAACCATTGTCCAAAATGTGTCATATGATGCAATTTGTTGAGCCCAGGGTTTATTTTTTTAACAAAGGAAAAAAACAAAACACATGTAACATTTTGTGTGGTGAAAATGACATCACTTTTACACATGCACATATCTCACAGATCCAAAGACATTGTATTGTACAGTCTAGTCCTCTTATAATGAGTAAAATACAAGATTATGTGATTTGATAGTGTAAGAAAGATATGTGTAGTGATTGGCTTGTTGAGCATCAAATGACCCATTTTCAATTTATTATATTGTACAATTGGGCACAACTTTGCTTCCTGGTTGTCAAATGAATGGTGATTAGTCACTTGCCAGATTCATATAGCATTTATGAATCTCAGGGTTTTAGAGAATAAAAGTCCTTTAATTTCATAATTTCAGAATTAAGATTTCTTTGTGGGGTGGAGGTGGAGACTGGATAATTTTTTGTTCGAGGGGTACGCTATCATATAGCGTATACTGAATACCAAATAGAAAATACTATATTCAATAGGAAGTTTCTCTGCTTGAATGAATGAAATTTAATATTGTACTCATTGACACAAGATAAATGAAAACAAAAAAAAAAATCTCATGGTACATTTTTAAATTTAGCAATAGGAATCCCTATTCCTGGCCAGATTTTATACCAGTAATTATTTTCTCTAAAGATTAGTCACTATTTTTTTTTTTTTTTTTTTTTCCATTTTCAAAAAATGAGTTTGATCAGCTGAAAATGAAATAACTTGAACACTATACAACCTTTCTCTATATCTTATTTGGGCAAACGAACGTCATCCTTATTATCAAGGTTGCTGTTTTTCTTAAGCATGTAGTGGTAATATTAATACATGTATTTCTCCTTAAACAAAATTACGACTTCTGGGGGGTGTAACACAAAGACTTACGATTGATTAAAAGTTACGATTGATTTTTTCTCGGTAGCCTCATCATGGACAGGATGCTCCAAAGTTGATGATCTTAATCCCAGCCCTAGCCCTAACCCTACTCTTAATCATATCCAAATCCTAATCCATGACTGTATCTGGTTTTCAAATAAGGTTACCAAGAAAAAATCAATCGTAACTTTTAATCAATCGTAAGTCTTTGTGTTACACCCCACTATTCCCATATATTGTAGATATCAATAATATTGACTGAAACTGTAGGTACAATAATGATTTTAAATTACACAGAATCGTTTTAAAGTGCCATTTGACTCTTCAAAATATTTTATCTTATTTCGATATGTAGAGATGTACATGTCGACATAATAAGGACATGAAAGCTCAAAGTGAAATGCAGCCAAAGTAATTTGTAATACGTTAGCTATTCCAACGCGCTGTCCAGTCTATAGAGGTGGAAAGAAGAGAGCTCTGTGTGAATTGCTATGAAACCTACTGTGTGAACAATTGGTTTCCAAAGCCATGATACATTGGTCCATGGAATTTACGTTGTTATATCAGGAATGTCTTTTTATATCAGGCTCAAATTAAAAGAATAATAAAAAAAAAAAGAATAAAAAGTGAAAAGTATAAAAAGAGCTGGGACCAGCAAAATCACCGTATTATACCAGGAATGAATATCAAACATGATTTGGGATAAAATTTTGAGCAAACATAGCTAGGAAGCTAGTCAAGTTGAGAAATGTCTACTATCTTGCCAGCAGTCTCGGCACAACTTATAAAATTCATACAGATTCAGTGTGCATTGAGTGTATCCAATTTTATACCCCTACTGTCTTAACATATCGCTATGCGAGAGGAACATGTGCTAGTCAGGACATCGGCTATTAAAATCTACACTTATTTTTACATTCAGTCTGGCATGACGCCACAAAATTTGAATTCATTTATGCTATAACTTTTAACCTTATACATGTATTGTATTAATTTTTTTTATTCGCTTTTAAACATCATTCCCTTTAAAGAAACTACATGTATTTTCCACTGGAGTATGTACAAGTCCTTCTGATAAGTTTTGGGGAAACATATAACATCGATGTTATCCCTATTTATTTCTTTATCAACCATTTCTGAGTGTAATCTTTCAGAAGAATAATTTAGAAAATGATTTAACTGTCAGAGAAGAGGTACATTTTCCCCGTTAAATAGGTGACATGGCAAGGACCTGCTTCTGTGTATGTATACAAATAATGTACCATTTGGTCTTGTGTTAGACCACTAATTGCTAAAAAATATACTGTACTAGTATTCGCTGATATTTTCGCGTGATTAATTTTTCGTGCTGAGAGCCTCAAAACCTGTTCCCAGGTTCTTAAATTCGCGCTGCATTTCGCGTGATTTATTTTTCGCGCTGAGAGGCCTCAAAACATGTTCTCAGGTTCTTAAATTCGCGCTGCATGTTTGTAAGCTGGCAATTGAACCCATTCAATACATGCATAGGAAATCATGCCTATATATTCGCGGGTTTTTTAATTCGCGCCTGCCGCTCTGCACGAAATCCGCGAAGTGAATATTTCCACGAATACAGTAGTCACTCCAAGTGATAATGCACGCTTCTGCAGGGCAAATGCATCATTAATATCTTACTAAAACGAGTGCATTATTTTTGTTCTAAAATGGGTGGGAATAACAGCTTATTTTTTACTTGCCATATGCTTTTCATCACAGCTACAAATATGTAGGGAGGAAAAAATGTTATGAACAGTTCGGCATTTCTCTGCCATTGTATGAGTGATAATTTCATCTGCTTGTTTGCATATACTGCAAACAAAAATATTTCATATGGACAAAGCAAACTTTATGTACAATAAATTCTTCAAAATAAATACTCTATAAAGATTTTGTTTGTAATTGGCTTATTTGTACGATACAGGGATGTGTTTCACCAAGTTGTTTGGAAGTTACAAATGACTTTACAAAGATTTGGTGATCAATTCTTGCGCTAAATTATAATGAATGTGATCAGTATAGCACCCGAGAACATGTCTCTCGTAATTTTAACCCGTTGTATACTAAGCCCGCATATATGTGGGCTGAAGAAACATAGAACATCCCTCTTGTCGACCGTTTATTTCACTCATGCATGCATAAACATATAAAGACCTTTTATTATTAAAATCATCTGACATTGATTTACTTAAAGATGTCTTTGTTTCACCTTTAAATGAAAAGAATTTCTTGCAAGCATGCTTGACAATCATGATTCATTGGGCTTTGTAAAAAGTTCTCAGTGTACAACGGGTTAAGAATGACGTAGTGAAAGACCACCCAGAAAAATTAACGTTGTGTATTGCATAAACGAAGTTGTGTCTATAACAATAACAATCGGTTTAGGTGGGAGCTGACATAACTTCCAGCCCAAGGGATGAAAAATATTCCCTGTTACTGTTAACAGACCAACACTAGTTCTTAATCATGTGATGTGCTTCATGTGAGTAAGGTTTTCATCGGCTGTAGGGGCGGCCTCATTGTGAAAGAAGAATGAAATCCTATTAACCATTGAAATTATATCGAGCAGAAAAATCAAAGAAACAAATCAATGAAAGTTATGAGCATTTGAATCCTCGTGTGATTTCACTCATGAACAACTCTATTTGATGGAGAAAAAAAAATACTCCCGGTCTTTCTAACTGTAATACAGAATATCTGTCCATGATTAGGCGAGACTGGGTTTATGGCCCCCTTTTACACATTTCCTATACTACCATTAAAAGAAAAGTCCAATAAAATTCTAATTATGTAAAAATACAGCCAGTCTATATACCTATAATATGCAAAGGAAAGTATAAACCTGTCACTTCTCATTTGCATATTAATTACCATTATGTTAACAACTTTGTGGGGCCATAATTACTCCACGGGTTGGGGTATTTATGGCCCCTACATTGTATTGTCATGACTGTATGAATTAAAATATATCATGTTAATTAATTATGGTAATGTATAATAAATGTTGTTGGGTATTCCTAATACACTTATCAACCACAAACAATGATTTAATCAATAATTGGGCCAGCCAAAATGTTGAAATTTTGCAGTCATAGCAATACATATATTTATGCATTGGGGGCCATAATTACCCCCCGTGACTTTTTCAATTTGATCCCTCTTTACAGCTCTACTATTGAAGATATTCAGGTGGTAGTTTATCTGTTGTGTTTGTTAGTTCCTATTGTTTCTTTTTCGATCAAAATTTCATCTTAAATGATTTTAATTAATGATATCACACCCAAAATAAAAAAGCAGACTTGCCACTGTCCAACGAACAGAATTGTGATTGCCGTACATTTTAGTCTCCCCTAAGCATAAAATTCGAAGTATGTGGCTTATAGACAATTAATTTATTCATTTGTCTCCAACGGTAGAAACCATGCAAATTGGTAGAAACACACGCAACTGCTGTGTGATAAATTTGAAACCAGACAGCTATGAAAAAAATCATAGGCTGCCCGGGCGGGATTCGAACCCACGACCTGTGGATTGCTAGACCACTGTCATAACCGCTAGACCACCGGAGTGCCCTTAGCGATCAAGGTTCATACTATCCCATATACATGAACATCAAACGTAAAGGAATTTTTACGCCGTTGGGATGTTAAATAGACAATTAACTTATTCATTTGTCTCTAACGGTAGAAACCATGCAAATTGGTAGAAACAAACGCAACTGCTGTGTGGTAAATTTGAAACCAGTGGCTTATTTTTCTCATATGATGGTAGGAAGAGTTTAGCTAGGCATGTGTAAAAATTTAATTATTATTGTGTAATGCAGCAAAGAATTATATGCTCTAAAAGACAAAGGGGCCATAATTACCCCAGTCTCCCCTATATTTTGTGAAACCTACAACACATGTCCTTCCATGAAATTAATACCCGATTACAAATTTGTACGTATGTTGAAATTGAAATTGAAAAGGTTTTATTCAGATATTGAGCATCGCGACCCAAAGGCCGAATTGAGTTCTGTTCAATGTACAAGCATAAAATATATAATTAAGAAACATCACAAAAAGATTAGTATTGTAAAATTGAGTATATGCGACACTAAAAGGGAGAGAGAACGTAAAGTACGAGTATAATCCAACCCTGTACAAGGCACACTGTACACTAATTACGCAATACTCCTGTTACTTCACGATACTAGGCTCATACACATATTCCGCTCTCAAAACACTCTCTTACAAAATACATGCACAACACACACACCCACTCGTAAAGAATAATCTAATAATGGGGAAGTTGTACATGTACGACTTCACATATCTTGGCTGCATTGCCAATTGGAGGATCTCCATAAATACATACATGTACATAGCATCGGCAATTTCAACATTCAAATGCTCATAACTTGTGTATTAGTATTTTTTATTTTATTCTTCTCAAACATGCATGGATCAATTTCTTTGATTTTCTGTTTTATATACCAGTACACTCAGATGTCTATGTCAATTTACAGACAAACATTTCCAAGGTAACAAATTAATGCAACATCAGGAACTTAATAATTGACACAATGACAGAAGAGGCATTAATTCAAGTTATTTTGATTATATTTGTATTTTACTATGTTTCTTGCTTATACAGATTTTATTATTTTTTTGTTGAAACCATAAATAAAATAATCATGCATAGTACATGTATAGGGAAACCTGTTACAGAAATTGTACTTGAAACAAATTGGTTATTAAGGTCCCAAAGTTATCCACTGTGATCTGAGAGCTTTAAAGATCCACTTGTTTACATGCAGATTTTGTGCCTACAAGTACACTATCTTTATTCTCTTTATAAGCACTTCAATAGAATGGCCATCTTTAAGGTTGTTTTGTTTTGCATTGTCGTTCAGGTCCCTCTGTACATTTATATTCAAACATATATACTCAATAGTTGTTCAATCAAAATTTGGACTACATTAATTGAGTGGCTATCAAGCACAAGTTTGAGAAGTGTCAAATTCTTTCAGAAGCTTTGATCTGAACTGAATGAGAATGAGTGTTTTTTTTTAAAGTGGTACTGGAGATGGAAATATGAACAACCAGTTTGGGCAATTTCATGAACGAAATGCTGCAAATTGTACATTCCTCATACAATTTTGCTCATAAACTAGGTATATTGTCCAGCATTACAGACAGAGTGAAAGTTTGTAAAAACAAAAAGCAGTAATTATTATAATAACAAAATACCCTTTCTTTACCAACCAAAGAAGAAGATGCGATTCCCAAGATTTTATCAGACTACTACAAATTAAACTATATCAAGTATGCTTCTGCAATGGCACAAACTTTATACAACTGATCAAATATTCAATACAAAAGAATCTGAAAATATATATACCCATTGTCATTAATCTACTTGCTCTTTTGTTTTTAAACTTTTAAAATTCTTTTACTTAAAAAAAAAAAAATCTTTGGATCGGTATGTTTACCCTAACACTTGAGAGCACATATACTACAATTATCTACCATTCATAACAGAATTTGTCTGTCATAAAAAAAATTAGCAAAGCTATGAAGGATTATGATGAAATATTAGACTACATGGAAATATGTAAAATTCGATTTATTTTTTTTAAACATTATTTACACAGACCACTTCTTCTACACTCAAAATTCATACTGTTCTGGGCGACAGGTCTACACTTATTTTCTCTGAAGGTCAAACACAATTAGTCAGATACAAGAAATAAGAACCAGCAATTGGCATTAATGGTGTTCTATTCATTAAAATATAAAGTATTGGATTGTGTAAGGAGATTGAGAGTACTGACTGCCCTATGATTGATTTACAATCCACATTCGTATTTCTACGTGTATCTGAATTCCATTTCAGTGACCAGTAAATACAAATAATGAAGCAAATACTTGATTTTCTGATGGCTCCTTTGAAATAATTTTCGTTATAACCTCTGATGTAAAACATATGGAAATACTACAACAATGTTGCATGTTGCAAGTGATCTTACTACTACAAACACAAAGGAAGGTTTTTTACCTTCTACATGTATTTAATAACAGTTTTAGGTAGAGGAAGGAAGATATATTTGAAGACAAACTCCTTTAAAACATTACAGTCCACTCTCATTATACAGGGATATAAGATTTCATGAAAATGATGCAATTCACCTGGTCCTCATTCCAAATATTTTGTTTTCAACAAGGTAATTGGCTGGATTTCTAGGCACCTCATTATATTGGGAGTGGACTGTACGTATGTAGTTGATATAATTATGAAGAATTTTAAATCAACTTCATTTTTTTAACAAGTCATTAACCCCTCCCCCCATAAAAACAAGGTCATTCTGGTGACTTCTATACTATTTGAACAAATGGGAACCAGAGACGTGAAGATAAAATATATATATTCATCAAAATTAAATGAAGTTAACCGTAAGGGCAAAGTATAAACAACTACAAAATCACAATGGATGATAAACAAGGTTGATTCTTTCAAAATTGGTCACAAATTCCTTGGCTCATATCCATTCAATGAAGAGCAGATATCGTCGCATCCATTAATTCTTTTGTTTGATTTTATTCTTACGTTATTTAAAAGTGCTTACAGGTACATGGACGTTTCATCATGAAAAAATTTTAGGTCTTACAACTGAATATTACTGAAATGATTCAACGTTTAGGTAAACTGATGATGTCTCAAATTTACCAACTTTGGAAAAAATGGATTTCACGAACAGGTTAGTAAAATTTTTAGCTGGTTTAATGTGGCGCAGTGGAAATGACTGAAAAGTACATATTTACTGTAATTGTATCGATTTTACAAGTTGAAATATTGTCAGTGACCACATAACATGCAAATATAGGAAATGCATGGCATTATGAGCTGATGAATGTTTCAAGAACTACAGTAGGCATGTGAGTTTCCTATGACTCAACATGTAAGACAACTTTTGCAATCATTGCCTTCTAAATATATTCAAATTACGATGAATATTAAGCTGTGCTTTTTCAGGTGATTTACTAAATTGCATTTTCTTCCAACATAATATCTCCAAGTCATGTCTGTGGCAAATTAAAATATTTGCTGGTTCGTAAAGTCAGCGACAATATATTTCTTGTAAAATTTCCTACTCATATGGGACACGAGATAGGAAGGAAAAAAAAAAGCATTTCCCTTTAATGTCCTATTCATATTCAAATATATCTCACCTCCTCATTTGTCTTGTTTGGGTTTTAGATTTTACTTGCAAGGTCCTTTTTAAATACATCAAACAATACTTCAGAAGGTTCATTCACAATCATAATCTTCTTAATTCCTTTGCCTGCTGCCTTGATAGATTCAATACTGCTTGAAAAAATCATCTTGTCTCCAATCTTCAAAGTATCTGGACACCTGTCAAAAGTAGAATAGCATAAAGAAAAAAGGGCACATGGTCATGGTGGATCTTTGATTTTACTACAAAGAGCAAATTTAGCAACACTCTCATTGACTGTGTGGTATATGGCAACGGGCGTAGACACATGCTTATTTCTTTCGTTACTGGGGGGAGGGGTAATCTTTCATATCATATTTAAGTTAAATCTAGCAGACCAAAATATTAGAAACCGATAAATCAAAATCAATCATCAAAATAAGCAGATTTGTACTCATGGATGGATTCCCCTTAAGCCTAAGAAGACCACTGAGCTATTTTGACACGTAAAAAAGACTGAGGGAGAGGGCTGATTCAGCCCCATCCCAAGATCTTGGCCATTGACCTGGGCGATCATGCCGAAAATTGGCATGCGTGTTACCACAATACTATACAAATATTGATATAAGGTTCTTTTTATGTATTTTTTTGTTTTTATATTTCTTATGTATTTCTTTGTTTTTTACTTAAAAAAAAAACTATTTAGCTGGAACAAAGTTAGGAATGGTTTGAACATGAAATCACGTTTATGAACAGGTCTGACATACTCTACCAAATGTTACATAATTTCAGAACGATCGCGGGTTGCAAATTTTGGTCTCAAAAGTTGTGCAAGACTTCAAAGAAAAAAGTCATGAAGTCTTGGCAAATATTTTTTTTTGCATAGCAAAGTTATCAGAAAAGATGTCGAAGATGGGCTGAAGCAACCCCCCCCCCCAGTCTTTTTAAGGTTAAAGGTGACCTATATAGCACCATACAAAAACTTCATTAAGTGCAACATAGTTCTTTTCAAGATGAAGAAAATCAAATGAATAATTGCAATGAGTCTTCACCAAAGGCACTAATTTCATATTGCATTCGACAAACTTATACAGCACGTCCCCAAAAATGGTCCTCTGATTGAGCACCAAATTATTTCTAAAGTAAATGTTTAATCAAAAGAGAGAGTCTATTATGTGACAGCAGTACATTTTTGCCCATTCCAAGTTTTGCACTTTCTGCACTGTCTAAAAGGTCATGAATCAATTGGCTTTGGATTCACTTTCACCTTTTATTTAGATAATTGGATTAAAAGAAACAAAAGGTTTGTATTGAGATACCTGGGATTGTTCAATAAGTTTAATGTAAGAGCTTTAATTAGCAGAGTTAATGAAGGAATTGCACACTTAAAAAGTGAACAGGTGTCCAGCTTAATGTAAAATTTAGATTTAGAAATTAAAATAAGAATAAAGTGAACAGATTGTTAAGCTTATTTGTATTTTGTCTTTCTTTCATACTGAACATTATTAAGTGGTAAGATTTGGTTAGCTTCCAGTTAAATTGTCATGCTGACTTTTGCCTGACTGCAATATGGTTGGTCAACAACTCACTGCCCCTCAAAGGGCTTTTCTAGTTCTAAAACATGAGCAGACGCAAAGCCTACTTGCCACTCAGCGTGCATTTCGAAGGCAATGTACCACCATGTACCAAGACAATCCGGAGGAATTAGCTGAAATATCAAGAGTTTGGTACCAGCGAGAACAGGAACAAGGAAAGATCTGGTAGACGCCGATCAGGACGAAGTCTTCACAACATCAGAGATGTCAGGCAAGCTCTGGAGGCCAATCCCATGCTAAGCGCTCGTAGAAACCCATTGAATGTGACGAAGTCAACTTTCAACCGGATAACCAAGCTGGATTTAAAATGGCATCCCTACCAGATGCAAGTAAAACATGCTCTCCTTCCTGATGATCTTCAGAGACGAGTGGCATTTGCGAAGTGGCCAATTGACAGGCCTGAACGATTCATCTCCGAAGTTGTGATTGGGGATGAGGCCACATTTCGGATGGACACAAGTGTGAATACCAGAAATGTACGCCATTACGCAAACAGAGAAAACCAACCAAGAGATTTCACCTATGATGTCCCACATTCCAAGGAGAAAGTCACTGTCTGGATTGGCATGGTAGGCAACAACCATCTCATAGGACCTCACTTCTTCCAACGAAATGTCACTGGAGCTTCATACCTTGCCATGATAAACGATGTCGTTGCCCCCGAGTTGCATGCTCAATATGGAAGAGGCCGGAATGACTCAGTACCACGACTTTGGTGGTGTCAGGATGGGGCACCAGCACACCGTGCCGTCATGGTGAGGGAAAGACTCCCAAGAACTATTTCACAACCGAGTTGTTGGATTGGGGCATGATGTGGAATGGCCACCCAGATGTCCTGATCTGACTCCTTGTGATTGTTGTCTGTGAAGTTACATCAAATCAAAGGTCTACACAACACCCCCTTTGAACATCCAGGATTTGACCATGCACATCACCAATGAGGTCACCGCCTTGAGAAGGACAAGAATCGTCAGACGTGCCGTACATTCCATGATCAACAGGGCTCGTCACTGCATCAATCTCAATGGAAGTCAGATGGAAGGGCGTGCAGGAGGACCATGAAGGATAAACACAAGCAGTAGAACTGATCATTTTTTATTTTTCATCTGAAACAGCTGAACTTTAATTTTACTCATTTGAAAACAAAAGCATGAACACTTTTGTTAAATTTAAATAAAAGAGAAACAGAAGACAAGGTATTGCATTTGTGTTGTGTGTATTTTCTTTGTATCAAACTTGGAATGGGCCAAAAACCACCACTGTTGCAAAAGAGGCTGTGTATTGAAAACCAATGAAGCGTGACACTTGAAGTTTTCCCCAATAATCGCAGAATGGTGTGAGCTTTCTAAATACATAAACTTAATTGAGTATAAAAATAAAATAGTAGTTATTCCATGATGAATCAGAGGGACATTTTTGGGGGGACGCGCTGTACTGGTGTCAACATTTTATGCCATACATCCATCTTTATTATTTGTCCTCCTTTCAATAAAATGTAAGAAATTTCACATTTACAAACATATTCTATCAAAATTTTATCATTACCCAATTTTTTTTCAAAATCATGAAAAGGAAGGGGGGTGATGGGATGGCGGGACCTAACAGAAGCAACTTACCACTGTATGGCAACAACTTTATCGATATTCTTAACGGACCAGTCAATGACTGCCCAGACAGCTTGCGTCTCCTTCAGGTGTTCACTGACAAAACCTTCCCAGCAATTTTCTTGAAAATCCTCTTCGCTTGTAAGGTTATGTGCTTTAGCAGATGGTAGCCTCTCACCACTAGCTATCTCCTTCCAGATCTGAACAAAAAGATCAATAAAGATAAATCCAAATAATTTGGAAATGAGAGAACACATACACCAAATATGAAATAAGATGGGAGTTAGACTGCAACCTATGTATGTTCAATGATTGCCCCAAAATAGAGAGGGTGTGCACCTATTGCGCCCACTCCTAGATTCGCTACTGCTATGAGCGTTCTTATAAGCTAAAACATATTTTGTAAACTAGATGGATCCTTGATGGCGCGCTGACGAAACAATGCCTTCGCCACTGCCAGATCAGAAATTAAGTTAGGGGTCACAAGGTCAAAGTCAAAGGCACCTTTGTATAAAGGAAACTGAATAAATGAATGTGCCATATATTTCTGACCCCAAACTTAATAACATTGTCCCCCAAACTTTGACCTCTGTGACCCTTGACCAACATAATCTAATCAGACCATCTTCCTATGGCGATAAATACTACCCCTAAGTTTGAAGCTCATTTGTCCACTAGTTTTTGAGATTTTGCGATAACGAACTCAATACATGGAATTTCGTTAATTGACCTCTGTGAAGCTTGACCTTTGAACTACATACTCCAAAATCTAATCAAGGGTGTTGATTGTGGGGGGGGGGGCGCGCCGGTGGGGATGCCATCCCACACAAATTTTGGTGGGGGCGGGGAGTGGCTGTTCAATCATCCCCCCAATATTTTGATATCAAGAAAATAAATATATCTATTATATGATATATCTACCCCATTACATTCGTTTCCAACACTTTCTATGACATTATTTTTGCAGTTCTAAATGCATATTTCTGACATTCAACACTCCTCCAAAATGTTCTCACTCTTTCGTTAATCTTCCTCGTGTGTGCCTGATTACTTTAGTAATCATTGTAATACACAAATATTTGCCTGAAAATTTTCAGCTCGCATAATGTAGATAGTGCAACTGCATTTGACTTTGTTCATCTTTATATCATGTATTAAAGTCACGATGGTACACACCAACTGAATGAGCCCCCCCCCCCAGTCTTTTTACGGTTAAACATGTATCACAAAACATGTAGCCTAAAAATTAGCTACAATGTGAGACATTGCACAGCTCATGACTGTACATTGTTCTTATGCTATCTGGAAAAATGTGATAACTTGTCTCACAAATGTAACGTCTCCACCGTTTTACAATACCCCAATTTCGACACATGACCATTTATGCCAATCTACATTGCTACTACAAGGATATCATTGAATAAAGCTTCAAAACTGCTATCATTTGGTTTATTACTCTTTGTAAGGTATACTCTTTACTGAGATATACTGTAAGATACGTGGTTATTTGTGCGATGGTTTTATTTTCGTGAATTTCGCGAGTCTATCTTTGCGAAAATTTCTACTTCAACATAAGGCTATTTACAGTAATTAAAACATAAAAAAAAAATCAAATCACAAAATTATCCACTCGCGAATTTCCCAAACTAGTCCAAAATCACAAAAACATGTGAACGCAAAAATATTGGATTATACAGTACTCTTTGTAAGAAATCCCCCTATTATGCACCAGGTAAAAAACACAAGTTTGAAAGTACATACCTTTCCGTCACCCTCTTTCTGCATATGCAATGAAATTAAAAAGAAAGATAAAAACATTAAATCTCAATATAAGTTGTAGTTTGAAATAAATCAGGTTAGAAATGTCCTCTTATTGTTCATTAAAATCCAGATTATTACTACATCATTCAAATGGTAAACAGACTGATTACTACAATTTTATATCAGAGAAAAGGTCATGATTTTAATCCAGTCCATTCAAAAATTTATTCAATCCTCTTTTAACACACATGGATCAATAGGAATAATAAAAAAACTTGAATTTATAATAGACCATATATTGCCTCAAATTTATAATCAATTTTTTCCATAATTAATTTGTTCCTTTACATGTTAACTACAATGTTGTAAATGCTTACCTCAAGAGCAAATACTAAATATTGAAGTGTCTGCTTATTAATAAGACCGTTCAGTCTTTCTGTGACACCATCTGCGCAAACTACACCGGACATAGCACCACCTGACTTTCCTTTAGGCTGCCATGAAACAAAGTAAAATTAATGTATTAACATATTATCAGAGTTATATTTCAGAGTGAAGTTGAATCACTTAAAAAAAAAAAATCTTAACTAGTAATTACTATACATATATTGCAGGTTTTGGGGAAAACTCAATTTAAAGGCCCTCGCAAGTAGGAGATCGTGGGGAATGCGCGTTTTTCTTGAGCTCCATTGACTCATACACAATCTACAGTGAGGCTTACGCAAGGGTCGGCCTACTGGGGATTAACATTCGGACAGCACGAACATGACGAAGTTTACCAAATTCAGTCAGTCAATAGGGTCAGTAGCTTCGGATTAGTTTATAGACTCTCAACGGGTCTCTTCATATTAATTCAAAGAGAGGACTTGTATAATACTCCATTTCAAAAACAAAACATAGGTTAGATTTACTTCGGACTTCTGGTTAGTTAGTCTAGCCATGAAGGATTAACCGGATTAGCTCCAGACGGGTTGGCGCTGAAGATTACGCAACACGCCTCAGGCTCTGATTGGAATGTTATCATTTCACCCGAGATAAGGTGAATTCCCAATGTTTTATCAATTATACGTCCCTTTAATGTCAGAAGTTGTGGGAATTTATTATGTGTACAGGGTATAGTGGGTTTTATGTTGAGTTCATTAATCTTTTCACCTTTGAACTGCACAAGATATGAGCCATATTCAACCTCTCCTCGAGTATTCAAGAAATGTAGCACCAGTGGGTGTCAATTTGGCAATCCAAGCTCTAACATGTAGAAAGCTATTGGGCAACAAATAAATTGTTGACCATGTCGCCAGTGGAAATAGTGATGGGGATGGTTTAATCCTTGCCAATGTATTAAAGGGATGCAGTAACATTGAGCGAGAATTCAAATCGAAATTTATTGAAATAGCTTATTTTGCCAACATGATTATGAACAAACCAATTGTTTGCTTTACTAATACTATCCAGATATCTACGATTTCATACCGTAATTTTGAAAACCATTTTCAAATGTTTTTCAAACAGCATCCATCCACCAGGGCTCAGAACTTGCAGCGTATTGTTTTTACAGTCAGAGCAATAGGATTTTACTAATTTTATTCCCTCTCGCACTTGTTCTGGAAAGTTAATTTTGTTCCCTCTCGCACTTGTTCTGGAAAGTTACTGAATCCCTTTAAACACATCTATACATAAAAAACAGCGATAGGGCGATTCCATGCTTTTGTTTCTTTTTTTCCCCTGTTATTTCTGCGTCCTTTACAACACAGTACTATTTTTTATTATTATTGTACAGGATGTGTAGTCCAGTCAAGTCTTGGTTTTTATACTCGTTCACCTTTTTGTCGTACAGTAAAATTTAGAGGGTTTTTTTTTTTTACTTGAGGATCACCATCAATCTGATACCGATTCTTTTGTTTTTATGTCAAAAAGAGGTGACATGTTATCGAAATGTCCGATACGACACATGGAATCACCCAATAAGGTGTCAATTTAAATCAAATTCAAAATTATACAAATAAAAATGCTTTAAAATTTGATTTTCAACTTTTAAATTGTAATCAATTAAGAAAGCCCTTTCACATAAGTAATGGTCTTACTCACCATGATGATTGTTGGGTTCTGCGGAATAGAATAAAAAAACAAACGCAGAGGAGAGAAATGAAATAAAGTTAATGTATTGTATATCAACTGTTGACAAGTAACTATATTTCAACAACAACTCTCCCCACCCCCTTAAAAAATTTTAATTATATAGACAAACATTGATAATAATAAATGAGATTCAAAATGTAATTTATTGATTTCACTTATTCTGTCATCATGATTATAAACATAGGTTAGTCGGTAATCCCTTATGCTGCATTAATTGTAGAGCGCTTAGAGACTTCTGATCAGGAAGTATTAGGCGCTATATAAGCACGGCTAATTATTTTATTATTATTATTGAATTTACAAGTCAATTTTTTAAAACGGTGATGCTCAAGCTTTTCAGAATTAAAGTAAGCTTTTAACATTTTAGTCTTGCATTTTTTTTTCTTCAACAAATCAGTTCTGTGCATGATCTCAATATGCATATTCAATGAGCAAGCTGATGTCATCTGTAGCTCTATGATTATAGTAAATCAGGGGTTTTGCCTATAAATCTTGCTTTAAAATCTTTGCCAGATTTTTGGTGCTCATCAAGCTATTAAGACGTAAATTGTTGCTCAGCTTATCCATTGTTATAACCTGTTGTGTGCACCATTACGCGCTAACGCAATAAGGCAAATGATAAAATTGCCTTTTGATACTCTCCCATTCATTTAACACGGGCTTTCCCCATACAATAAGCGCTGGTTATATTGTACATAACAAATTGAATACAGGTCACATGGTACTGATCTAGTCAATCACAACTCATATTTTTCTTCCACTATTAACTTTAATAAAATACAAAAGAAAAGGTGGTGCTATCAAATTGTCGGCTTACTCATTGAATATGCATGAGACTATACAGAGAGCTGTTTTATTGAAAGAATGCAAAACTTGAAACTTCATGAAATTTTGACTTAATCCTGAGACAAAAAAAAAAAAAGCTTCATTTTTGTTAAGTGTTCGGACACCCAACCCCCCATCGTACCAGGAAACAATAGCATTTATTAGCTGAGAAAATAATTCTGTGCCATAAATTTTCACCCCAAAATATGTCCGTCTGTGAGGGGGAGGGGCAGTGGGTGTTTTTAAAAAAAATGGCCTTCAACCGTCCAACATGCCATTGGGTAGATCTAGGTGTACAATGTAGATTTCTAGAGATCCAAGCCATTTCAATTTTTTTACTATTATTATTTTTTTTTTGGGGGGGGGGGTGGGTCCACGTCCACCAGGACCCCTGGATCCGTGTTCGACTTGAAAACCTTCATTCTGATTGTTTTTGGGGTTTTTTTTTTTTTAACCATGAAACTTGAAAATTTTAATTTTGACAAAGTTATCATTGCCATTGGGTGATTTTCTGGCGCTAGCGCAGCGCCCTCAACCCTATCCCCCACGTAGCAGCAGGCCTTGCTAAACTGCCCTAACAGTTAACAGTTAGATCTAACTTTTAGCACCGATCTTTGCAACAACCTCTAACTTTGTTAGACTACTCTAACGTTACAGTTATGATGTCCGTCCGTGAGAACCAAATGTCCGTCTGTGACACTAAAAATGTCTGTCTGTGACGAATTATTTTGAGCCCTCGATCAAACACTGGAACATTATTAAAATTAATTTTACATGTCAAAAGAGCCACGAGAAGTCGTGAAAGCCATTTCTATCTCATCCTTCCATGACAATGTCAATAATGCACATAATTTTTTTTCTAGCCCGAATTGAATGTTATATCCAACGTTAACGTTAAGCAACCAATGATAAGTTTGTAGGGTCTAACTTTAATAACTGTTAGATCTATTTCAGAGTTTTCAGGACAAAGTTAGAGCGCAAACATCTTCTAACATAAAGTTAGTTGGTCCACTCCAGCTCCAAAGCATTTGACATGCACATAATGCAATGCATGCATGCTGCAATTGACGATCACTTCCTCTTTCCAGCTATAGCTCCAACATGCAACCATTGTCAGCGCGCGCGCGGTATAAAAACAGGAATGTCGGAATCTCCATGTTCTACGTTATGGCGCGGCCACCATACCACCGGTGCACCGTACCAGGAAGAAGACACGTTGCCCTGCGTTATGCGTTGGAATCACATCGAGCAGCACTCACCTCTCACTAAACTTCCCTACAAACGACACAAGTGTTTGGACAAACGCCCCGTCTCTACTTAGAACTAAATCTAGACATCTTACCAAAGCAAAAATTACAATATATTGAGGGATCACAATTCATACGAATTAGCTATCTTACCGTCAAATACCGATGAAAATTTCTTTTGAAGTTTAGGAAATATAATCGTGGCACAATATATAGAACAATCCTTCAAACTATAGCCGCGCGCGCTCGTCGATCGCGCGCACTCTCGATATTATATTCGCAGCTAGCACGCGCGCGCGCGCGACCTAGCGCACGGAGGGTCGACGACGAGCTAGCTAGCATGGGGGAAACCATTTCACAAATCACGTGATATGGAAACGCCCAATTAGGCCGTGGTATCCGTATATGGCCGTGGGGTCTCAGCTACTTGGTAGCCATTCCATATAAGGGCATCTAATCCCCGCCCATTAAGCACCTTTTCATGATCATTGTTTTTAAATATTATTCCAATTGAACAAAAATAATGTAGGGATTGATAAACATTTCGTTGAAAAGTAGTATCAAAACGATCTTATCATTAATCATCGTTCTTGATCACATCATATCACTGTCATCATGTCACACAGTTGTGTAATCTAATGCATATGTATGACGATGGCCTACTTCATATTCAACAGACGACCAACCATCGGCATGCAAACAGCATAATGCATGACGCTATTCGCGTAAACTCCGATTCTGATGAGGGAGAGGCGATTTGTCGAGATCCTGTCTTAAAAAAAGTCGACTGAATAGGGGAGACTGGGGTAATTATGGCCCCCTTTTCACATTTACTATTAGGGCCTACTACCAAAAGTCCAATGATATTCTAATTATGTAAAAAAATACAGTCAGTCTATACAAAGGAAAGTATAAACATGTGACTTCTCATTTGCATATTAATTACCATTGGGCAAGTCCACGCTATTTGTTCCCAAGGTGGTGATTTTTCGACTTTTGGACCATTTTTGTGTCAAGTGTGTCAGTGGGTTTGTAAAGGTATACATAATGTGTCAAATATCACCATAAGGGTATGAGATCAAAAAGTCATTTCAAGGTCATATGACGTCACAAGGGTCATTAATATTCATGAAAAAAATAATAAAATGCATTAAAATGCTATTTGTCATAGGAGTATAACCAATTAAAAGTATGTATTTTCTGTTTCTATATTTTCTTGGCTAACTCTGGGGAAAATATTACGAACCTAGCACATAGCTTTCCATATTTTTAGGCTTAAAATATTCAGGTCTCAGAAATAGTCTCACAAAAGTTACTGAGCTGATGTGAAATCGTGCATTTTTATTACTCACCCTCCCACCTTTAGAAATGAAACAAAATAAGTGTTTTTTTTTTACATTTGTGTTTTGTATTATGTTTCTTTTGTTTTTATCAGAGAGATTTTTTAACAAAAGATGTTGCTACGCGGCCTTGGCTACACCAATTACTGTTTAATGAAAAATATTATGGGGAATAATTTTACCTGTCCCGTTTGTTACCTGGCATATTTTTTTAAACTTGACCTTGCCAGAAAACTCGAAGTTGTATTAACGTTAAAATATGTCGTAACAATGTGTATTTACATGTTTAAGATGATAAGACTATGCAAGTTTAGATCTACTTTTTAAATTCAGAGTTGAACAAAGTCAAAATTTAAAAACACCATTTTTTTTTCTGGTCCCGTTTGTTACCGACGAATAAAATGATCATAAATTAATTATGAATTGAGTTATTTCAACTATTCTTTATGTTTTTGTTGAAGATTCTTAGTACCTTTAGGAATATGCCTAAGGATTGAGATTTCATTTAAGATTTGCTCCTCTTTCGCATTCCTGTTTTTTTTTTTCTCTCTCTTTCTTCTCTTTTGCATATTTTGTTTTTTGTTTTTTGTTTTGTTCTGAAGGGGGGTGCGTTCGCACCCTCCGCACCCCCCCCCCCCTGGCGACGGCCCTGTTCTATAAAGTATTCGTAAAGATACACTATAGTTCTTGACTATTTTCAGAATGCAGTTTCAAATACTATACTCCTGCAGGCTCGCCTCACCTCTTTTTACATTATTTTTCATTATGTTTGTTTTGTTCCTTGTTTTCAACTACCTCCCTTTCAGTTCCGTGCCATATCATGACACATTTATTCCTTGTTTGACTTTATATTAAATGAACCCAAATAAATAGATAAATATAAGAATAAGGAACGTTTAATCATAGGCGGGACACATGACCTAATGAATATTCATATAATGAGCAAGTGCAGAGTGCACAGATATGCCAGGCCCCGTGATTTTTATGTATGAGCAACAATGTATATACGAGACCATTTTCGTTGCAACTGATAGTATTTTGGAAGAACTATCAGGCTCAAAATGTTCTTATATAAATTAGTTTTAAAGATAATGTTTTTTTGTTTTTTTTACATCAAAGTTCGTTTTACCCTATATTTTGGCTTGGTGGACCGATTGGTGGGCAAAACGGTCCCCATATTACGGTCCCTTTATTATTATACTTCTCAGCTTCTGGAGAAGTTTTGTTGTGACCGCCAGTGGCGTAGACAGGTCCTCGAATGTGGGGGGGATGATTCGTGGTTCAGAGACTCATATTGCCCAAAATTTTGAGATAAACGAAAGGTGTTTTTTGTATCTATACACACAAGGAAGGGGCAAAAAATGTCGCTGGGGGTTGCGCTCAGGAAATATACAATTCCAGGCGAGCGCGAAGCGCGAGCGGAAAATTTTGAGGTAAACGAGACGCCTGTAATTTTTCTTTGTATCTATACACACAAAGAAGGGGTAGAGAAAAGGCCCATTTTGGGGGTTGCATCGAAGTTCAGCAAATATATACAATTCCAGGCGAGCGCGAAACGCGAGCGGAAAATTTTGAGGTAAACAAGAGGGTTTTTTTTTGTATCTATAAACACACAAAGAAGGGGGAAAAAGGGCCGATTTAGGGGGTTGCGCGCCGAATTTTCTTAGCAAATATACAAGTCTTGCATAATAAAAATAAGAAATTGAATAAAAATGCCGTACCAGAAGGGTTTATGAGCCAACTTTTTATTTCCTCTCAGCGAGCGCGAAGCGCGAGCTAAAAAAAAAGAAAAAAAGAAGCAATTTAGGGGCCTGAGCCCGATTTCGTATCCACAAAGGGGTTATTCTGCAAAATATACCGAGAGCTTCATAGGCCTACACCTCTAATACACATCTGCAAATATTATTATATTAAAAATACAATTATAAGTATGGATACAATTAAAATAACCATAGAGTGCCTAGGGTAAATAGACATAGAGCTCTAGGAAGAAAAACAAAATAATTTCCCTTGAAATAATAAAATAAGTATAGGCCTAAATATAAATAAATATATAATAGATGTAGAAATAATTAATCTGGATTTAATAATGATGATAATAATAATAATAATAATAACAATAATAATAATAATAATAATAATAATAATGATAATAATAATAATAATGATAATAATAATATATGCGAGCGCGAAGCGCGAGCGAAATTTTTTAGAGCTCGGTTGAAGAAAAAGGAGTGTGCAAAGCCTATTGCACCCTTTAAAAAAATACCTATCACCCGTGAAAAGTGGGGGGGATGATTGTACATGCCATCCCCCCCACCTTTTGAGTTGGGGGGGGATGCATCCCCCCCATCCCCCCCGCTGTCTACGCCCCTGGTGACCGCGATCGGTCATCTTTGCAGACAATAATAAAAGCTTTCATGTTTTTATGTTTCAAATTCCTGGTGCTTTGTTGTTCATTTTTTATGGGCATGCTGAAACTTATAATAAGGAATGATACAATTTGTAACATCTGGAAAAACTCGACTGAAGCACTTTTACATCCTCAGTCTCTTTCTCTCCCTCTCTCTCTCTCTGTCTCTCTCTCCCCTCCCCCTCCCACCCTTTCTTTCCTTTTCTCTATTATTCCCATATTTGTTAGGCCACTTGCTTTATTTTCCACAGTATTATTATCAGTATTTGAAATTGCCATGAATGTCATTGCTTTTGCTGTATATCTTCGCCTCCTTTTCTTCAATCTGGTAATAAATGTTTGTATGAAATGAAAATGAAACAATAATTAAAATAAATAAATAAATGAAAATATTCCGCAAGCTATCCATTTATGTCAAATTGCAATTCATTCCAAAGCTGTAGATAACCCCAGGGGTTATGAAGCCCTTTTTGAAAGTTAAATTCTTTGTGCTGTTGTTGTTTATTTTAATTATAAAAAGGCCTACCTGAAAACAAGAAACTCGAAGCCAACTATGTGTCTTTATAGTCATTTTGGCGCCCCTAAGTTAAAGACCAATTTTGAGTCCCTAAGTTTAAGATCAATTTACCCATGAAAAATCTTACAATTATTATATTGAAGATCATTTTTGGCACCTCTAAGTTAAAGACCATTTTTGAGTCCTTAAGTTTAAAATCAATTTGCCCCCTGAATCTTACAATTCTATGTTGAAGACCATTTTTGGCGCCTCATAACTTTAAGATCAATTCGACGCCCCTATAAGTTTAAGATCAATTTGGCACCCCTAATTTCAAGATCAATATGGCGCCCCTTAGTTTAAAATCAATTTGGCGTCGGCCCTAAGTTTAAAATCAATTTGCCCCTGAATCTTACGTCAATTTACCACCACCTACATTGAAGACCATTTGGACGCCCATGACTTTAAGATCAATTCGTCGCCCCTAAGTTTAAGATCGATTTGTCACCCCTCCCTATTGATTTTAAGATTAATTTGGTGCTCACTAAGTTTAAGATCAATTTGACGCCCCCCTAAATTGAAGATCGAATTGGCGCCCCCTAAGCTTTAGTTAATTTTGCACCCCCTAGTTTTAAGACTAAATCTCGCGCCCCCTAATTTAAAGATCACTATGGTGCCTCCAAGTCTAAGGTCAGTTTTTCGCCCCCTAAGTTTAAGACAATTTTGGCGCCCCTAACTTTAAGATCAATTCGCCGCCCGTTAAGTTTAAGATTAATTCGGCGCCCCTCCCTATTACGTGTAAGATCAATATGGCGCCTCCTAAGTTTAGGGTAAATTTATTAGCGCCCCCTAGTTTTAAGATCGCATTGGCGCCCCTAAGCTCCAGGTCAATTTGGCACCCCCTAAGTTTAGCCGCAGGCCTCTACAAAAAAATTATTTTTCACTTGCCCTGTTGGGCAAGTGAAAATTTTTTTTACTTGCCCGAAAGCAAAAAAGCACTTTGCCCAAATTTTCTTTTCATTTTTTTGTTTTTAGTAGCCAATATCATTTCATAAAATATCTAGTATACCTGTACAAAGAGCTAAAGACAAAAATATAAGCAGCACCCACTTAAATTTGGATTAAAAAAAAAAAAAAAAAAAAAAAAATACTAAACAAGTTATTAATTGAAAAATTAATGAAATCATTTTCATGCCAAATTATCTTTTTCTACATGTACAAAAAGAAAAAATAGTGTTGAATAACATTAAAAAGGTAAGAGAGAATGCATTCGATTATAAATGGTCTGATGTTAAGGACTAGCACCATACATCGGACTCTGCTAGATCAGAGATGTTTTGAATAAGCAAATCAGCTTTCACAAATTTTATTTTAGTAACATATCTCATAAAAAGTCCACAAAAGACAAAATATAAGCAGCCAGAACTAAATTTGAATCTAAAAGAAAAAAGCAAAAAAAAAAAAAAAAAGAATTTATACTTTAAAAATATTAATTGAAAAATTGAATGAACTCATTTTTCATGCCGGAATTATCTTTCTTCTAATGTAAAAAGGAGAGAATAATAAAGCATTGAAATAAACTTAAAATATGTAAGCAAGAAATATATCCGAATTTAAACATTACTTTAATCTATTAAAAATTCTACAATGAGCTCTGCATTTTGACGCACTGTACTACATACCACGGAAAACTCCACGATTCGGCGAAATATTTTGAATAACAAATCGGCTTTTTCACAGTTTAAGATTTGATTTCAATTTGTAAGTAATGTTTTCTTCAGGAGGAGAGCCTGTTTATATTTGTGTCTGTTCTGTTTTAAACAGTTTTTGGTTGTGGTTTTTTGAGGTGAAATGTTTTGTCTGGAAATCGCCGAGCTGCACCCATGTTACTGATAAACTCCTGGGCCGCTGCGCTGCTGGAGAGCGGTGCTTTGCAATACACTTCTGTTGCACTTTTGCTCAAACATGGCGTTGACCGATTCGGCATGTGACTTTGGACTTTGCTTGCCCGCCCGTTGTTTTCACTTGCCCCGGGCAAGCGGGCAAGCGGGTTTGTCGCGCCCTGTTTAGGGTCAATTTATTAGTGCCCCCTAGTTTTAAGATCAGATTGGCGGCCCCTAAGCTTCAGGTCAATTTGGCACCCCCTAATTGTAATAACGATTTTGCGCCCCTTAATTTTAAGATCAATATCGCGATCAATCACCACCATTAACATAAAAATTACCATCATTAATATCTTAATCACCACCATAACCATCATCCATACTACACTGTAAAAAAAAAGGTAACTCGCAAGAAAATGAGTAAACTAATGCTTTACTCCCAACGGAGTAAACTAATGCTTTACTCCCGCAACGGAGTAAATTTTGTTTACTCTTAACAGAGTCAAAAGGTAACTCGCAAGAAAATGAGTAAACTAATGGTTAATGGTTTACTCCTTTCGAAGTTAGGATTAGGAATGATACATAGATGACTAAAAGTTACTCTTTTCTGAGTAACATTTAGCTCAACCGCATGAGTAATATTTTTTAGTCAGTAACATTTAGCTCAACGCATGAGTAATATTTTTTACTCAATTTCACGCGAGTTACTTTTTTGCTCAATATTGGGTAAGATTTTACTCATTTTTTTTTAGAGTGTATTTTCACCATGCACCATCAATATTATTATCTTCATCAATATCATGATCACTACCATCAATCGTCATACATATCATTATCACTACCATCATCATCATCATAATCGCCATCCCCACCAATATCATTATTACCAACATCATCATCCTCATACCACTATCACTATCATAAATATCATCATCACGATCACCACAATCACCAATATTATTATCACCATACCATCTTCATTAAAATGATCAAAATCATCATTCATACAATCGTCATAATCACCATTGAGAAAATAGACAAAAAAAGGGATTTAAAAAGTCTAACCAAAAAGAAATTGCAAGAAAAAACAAGACCAAAAAATATGTCTCTCAAATTAATTTATTAGTCTGATTGTATATCAAGAGCAAAAAAGAATGAAATATGTCACAAACATGAGAAGAGATAAACAAACATAGTTATAAGTGTGAATGCGATACCATTTAAAATAATTCGCTATCATATTCATAACTGTTACATTGTCATATACATGTACATTGATTACAGACAATACAAAAATTCAGTAGCAAACCAGTATCAAATGGCCATACATGAAATGGTTGAAGGTCAACTGTACAGTAAAGTTGGCTCATTGCCAATAGATATAAATAATTCAACAAAAAGATAATATATCTCCACTACATTTCAATTGTTATAAGTTAAATCTATCTGGTGTCATGATTGTAAATATTATGGTGCTTTGCTAAATTCTGTCTTATTTTTGTTGTCTTATAATGGCGTTTTACCAAAAAGTAATACTCTCAGTCAACTGCATGTGGACCCCATTGTGGAACCATATACGGCTATAGTTTTTCTTCAATTGACTTAATAGGAGTAGATAAGTGCATCCAGTACATATCCCACACAATGTGGTTGCCACATGGACGGCCGAGGGCATTGCCTTTTGGTAAGCTCCCAAAATATCTATTTCAGCACACTTTTCATAAAAAGAACACTATTGGATTCAAGCTAAATTCATATATTCCTCATGAACATTCTCTGTCACTATCATTGAGCAAATGCAAAATAAACACACACTCTACAATCTCTCTAAGGTACATTGCACATTACAAAAAGAAGAATACAAATCAATTTTTTTAATGATACATCAGTTAATCTGTTAACTGCTGAAGGGTTAGAGTAATAAATGCTCATAAGTTTTACTATAACCTTTTTGCCAGCTATAATCTAAATTTCTTCACAATATTTTTTTCTTCGCTTTTCTCTGTTGGTGTTAAGAGGATTGAACAGCACTCAATAATATTGCATGTATCGTATCTGTGGAGCAATTAAAGCTTTGTCATATCACTTTAAATTATCTCTAAATTAATGTGACATGCAAAGGTTTAATGAAAAAAAAAAATACTTTCGACGACAAAGCTCGACACTTTTTATGTTCATAAACTATACATTGGTATAAATCAAATGCAAGTACATAATTGCTAAGTGGAAGAGATAAAAGGAAAACAAAATCAGACATTGGAAACAAAACTGCCTAATTTCCCAAAAAATAATTTCTGCATTATTATGATATTCTTCACGATATTGTTAAAATGATTTTTTTAGAGGTTTGAGATATCTGAAAATAATACACATGAACAAGTATTATGACATGTTGCTTTTGAAAATAGATTATTGCATTGTCATTTGAGTTGGATATACTGATATTCTTTTAGATTATTCATACACTGACTGTGCAAGCTAAATGCACATGGTTTATTTTATTAGATCTTGAGTGATGATGTCATATCAAAGTTAATTTGATGGTATACAAATTCTTGAAATAAAGGAACATTATCATAATCTTATTACACACACACGCACCCTCACACACATACAAAGCAATTGGCACAATGACTGATTTGAAAACAAGAACTACTCCATAATAAATAGTTTATCTACAAATATCCCAGCAGCAATATTTTTTAAATTACTTTACTCCCATAAAATTTGTTGACCACAAAGCAATTACCTATAACTCAATAAGAGCACATTATATTTTTAATGTACACATATTAGCCAAGTGTAATGAATAAATTGAAATATTTACTATTCTTGGTGCACATTGAGGAACCAAAAATGTTGAATGTCTTTTTTTTTTAAGCCAATAGTTAGCCAAAAGTTAATAGAATTATCTTTTGGTATTTCTTATAAAGAATACCTTCCATTACATATCTTGCTTATATCAGGTTAGGCAGGATTCACAAAATGTAATGACTCATTAGTGGGCAACTAAAAAATATACAAGTGGACAAAGAACCAAATTCAAATTTTTTTTCTAATTGATTTTCACAAAACCTTCCTAATTATTGCCCTTTTTGATTGATGAGATATATTCGCATAGTCTTGGCCCATCATTAACATTCATAGCCACAGTTTTGATCTGAATATTAATCAATTGAAGAGGGCTGACATTTTGCCCAATTTAGCACGCTACTAGTATTTGAGAGAAAACCTGGTATTTACTTAACAAGCTAATTTCTGTGATCAGAAACAGTGTGCTTTTTGGTAAAATTCTCTCAGGTGAAGTAGTGCCCATTTACTACCTCTGTCACCCTGCATTCAAGACCGACCCATTCTGTTCATGTTCAAGCCAAAAGTTATTTTTAACAAAGAAGAAAAGAAAAGATTTCTGACTCCATTGCACAATGACATGAAAGAATATAAATCCTGATGATCAAACTCAAGACTGAATATAAGCAATAAACAATGGAAATATATTCTCTTTCTGGGTCATAATAATTTTGTTATGTCACTCAGTCCCACAGCAAAAACATTTAAAGGATAAGGATAGCTGCATACCTGCTGTTCAGAATTCAAGGCATCGAGTCGATTAGAATGTAGTAAACATAGCCCAATGTCAACGTCTCAGATACCTATGCTTAAATTCATTGGATATCAGGCAAGGAACCTAAAAATATCCAGGAAAATATCTGGTACCATGTTATTATATCATTGGAACAAAATGAGGAAATTTTTAAAATGATTACATCACATTTACTGTTCTCTCCCATTACCCGAAATTATGTTTTTGCAAGTGTGGTATCAATTTGAAGTAGGATTCACCAGTGAGATAATAATAATCTACAATACACAGTGTGTATTCGATCTGCAAAGGCTGCACAACTTTCTGTCATTGACTGCATTCTATGGGTTCAGAGATTGGTGGGTGACCTCTTTTTTGCATATACATATAAATACACATGTTCAACACATTTTCCATTTGTACAGAATTATAAGAAAAAAAACTTCAACATTAATAAGTATTTATCATTGAGAAGGGTTAATTCTTGAGTTGAGAAGAGTTTCATCTCAAAATTGAGATGGGTTTATTCTCAAATTGAGATGGGTTTATTCTCAAATTGAGATGGGTTTATTCTCAAATTGATAAGGATTTAGTCTCTAGATTAGAAATGTCTAATCTCTGGTGGAGATAGGTTTAAGGTCGAGTTGAGATGTGTTTCATCTTGAGTTGACATGGGTTTAACATGCCCTTTATTCAACAGGCTCAAATCACCAATGCTATGTTGGCTGATGCAGGATTTGAGTCAAACACGACATACACAAGCATTAACATCTGACCTCTGACCTCTAACCATGACTGAATGGAGGTCATCCATATACATCTCATCATGCTTGCTCGTCATCATATTGCTTACGGAAGCAGTCACCAACAGGGAAGAAATCCCAGCACCTCTGCTGATACAGCTGCCACACATAGGACTCCTATGGGATGAGAAGAAAAAGAAAATTGGAGAGAATTATCAAGATGAAGGGAACGATCAAGGGAGTGGAAAGAGACAGAAGCAGAGAGGGGAGAGAGAAAGAGAGAGAAGGATCAAGGGGAAAATGATTGAAAAGAGATTAGGGAAGGGAAAGAGAGAGAGATTGAAATAAAAGGAGAGTAGGAGGGGAGAAGAGAAGAGAGATAAAGAGAGAGAGAGAGAGAGAGATAGAGGAGAAGTGTTACAATTTCAACTGAACTTGATTTTTACTTAAAATTAAAGAAGTTGATCATTGGGTATTAATGATAATTCCTATAGGGTATTCATTTATAGCGCAAGGAAATATGATCAGCAGGGAAATTCATGATAACCTTCACAAAAATGTTCACTAACCCACTTGATACAGAGGGGCAGCAGCAGTACTTAAAAACTTGTGAATCTCACTAGTAAGCTAGTATACACTTTTTAAGACATTAATCATGAAATGCCTTGTTGATCAGTGTACAATGTGCGACAAATGAATAATATCTAGCAACCATGCATTAAAGCAGAATAAATAGGATTTGAGGGTTTACATACCTGCCCTGTATGTTCTGTCTCAGGCTTGTTGATAAGGTACATTAGGAAGAACCTGTAAGGTGGGGTAAAAATATGAAGAGGTTTGTCCAAGTTGTGATAAAAAATAGATATATGCATGTTCATTTTTGTAGGTACATGTACATGCTTCACCAGTGAGAATTTGTAAGTCATATCCCATGCTTTACAAAAACAATCTGGATAAGGATTGGCATCTTACTCATGAAGATTAGTGAATAACAATGTACAAGACATGAAATTCAATGGGTAAAGGTGAAGAGCTCAATATGAAAGGAGTATAAAGTTTCACAAATATAAAATAACATGTGACATTATGACGAATAATTGATGTAATTATGATTCAATGGTACATGTTCATCGTGAAAAAACAGCACACAAAACACAAAGGACAAAGAGGAGTGAGGTCAAATGTACTCACATGTAGTTGGAGAGGTCATGCTCCTTGGAAGTGTGCAGCTCAAAGCCGTGAGGGAGCTTGTCAAAATACTCCCTACCGATGCCGCATATGAAACACTTGGTCTGCACAGAAGCAATAATACAGATAGAAGGGAAAGAAAAGTAATTTGTATGTTACATAAAATAGAAATGTGTAGAAAATTAAAAAATTATCAACGCCCTCTTGACATTTGAAAAATCAACATAAGACTCAAGTTCCATACATCATTCAGCTTACTTTGAATATATTTAGTTTTCTGTGTGGATTTGTGTGATTGAAATTGATTGGCATGCTAAGTCCTAGTAAATTATAGTCCTAGCAGTCAAAATATAAACTGCATTTGGTTGAACAAGACACTTTTATTACAACTACTATGCAATCAAATAAAAAACTGTACATCAATGACTATATTATCTGTATCATTATTATATCATATTACATTATTATCATTCTCAGAAAAATGCCCCCACACAACCTAATCTTAACCCTAACCCTGGCATTGTATTCTTAAGTTGTTATTATCCTGGGGTAATTGTCCTAAGGATAGCTATCGTGTGGGTAGTTGTCCAAATACAGTCATTCATTATCTATTTATCCATTCAACAAAATACCCTGTGGACAAATCATCCCTTAGAGTGTTGAGTACATATCTAAACTTCTTTTAGAACCTGGCCTCACCTCCATATCTTCTTTGACTTGCTCAAGCTGGTCTCTCAATTCACCAAATGCATCGATGATCAAACCTAAAAAGTTGCACAAAGAAAAGACATGACATAACATGATAGAATTAAAATTGTACTCCTTCTAGATCATTTCTTATAATACAAAATCAATGTTAAACTACAGTTATCTGCGGTGAATAAAAAGAAACGATTTCTTTATTTTTCTTTTTTCTCTTAGGCATGTGATCATGCACCATTATTTTCGTACACATGTCAGTTGATCCAGAAATGCTATCAACCATGCTCCTAAATAAATATATAAAAAACAAACAAATGAAATAAAGATAAATATCTGCCAATTTATAGCCTGAAAAAGATAATGGTCTGCTTAGTTCAGGACAAGATTTGTTGATAGGGTTTTATGTTGTTTTTTTTCTTCAGTGTCTGTGTAAAAACTGCACCCTTTGAGTTTTTACACTTCTGCCAATAAGGAAATAATGAGGGTTATACAGCGGGAATTACGGTATGCTATCACAAATATGAAGATACTGAAAAACATTCAATGTTTACAGTAAAAAAAGAAAAATTTACTGCAAACATACCCTGAATAATGGCAAGCAGAATGACAATGACAAAGAAGAAGAAAGTGATGTCAAAGATGATTCGATAGAACTCATAGTCATCTCCATCTGGTGGCTCAATCTCATCAGCTGACAAAAAAATAGAGCAAAACAAAACATCCTCAGTCAGACATTATTCATGTGGCAACATGTTATTGACTTACAAATGGATGTAAAGCATATATGTAAAAGCTGTAACCTATATGTGTATTTGTAATTGCAGGACAATAGGGTGTTCATGAAAAGCAGAGTTTTTGTAATGATATGTGCTAAACTCTCTAAAGTGGTAAATTATCATCACTTTCAGAATATGAATTTAAGATTGCATTTTCATGCACACAAAGTCGCTTTCTGGATAGAATGTAGATGCAAAACAAATTGTAGTTGGTTCAAACTTGGTGAATCAAATATTTTCAGTTTGAATCTAGGGAAATTGCTTACCAATACCACCACCAGCCCTCAGACCAGAGTGAAGATGGAAGACAAAACACTGCAAATTGTCACAAAGCAGATACAATAGAGGTTATTATTTCATATGTAACATAATACTGACAATAATACACACAATACAAGAACATTGTTAGTGCTAAAGTGAAATAGTGCTATTAAATTTGAGATCCCAAAGTGTCCTATGAAGTCATAAAAATATAACTTGTTGGAAGCAGTGGAATACCAACTCATTTCATTGAAATAAATGGTACTCATCAAAATATGACATGGTGTCAGCGGTGGGATACCAACCCATTCCTTTGAAATAAATGGTACCCATCAAAACATAACATGGTGTCAGCGGTGGGATACCAACCCATTCCATTGAAATAAATGGTACCCATCAAAACAATAACATGGTGTCAGCGGTGGATACCAACCCATTCCATTGAAATAAATGGTACCCATCAAAAATAACATGGTGTCAGCAGGTGGGATACCAACCCATTCCATTGAAATAAATGGTACCATCAAAACATAACATGGTGTCAGCGGTGGATACCAACCCATTCCATTGAAATATGGTAACCATCAAACACATAACATGGTGTCAGCAGTGGGATACCAACCGCATTCACAATTGAACCTAAATGGTAACTCATCAAAACATAACATGGTGTCAGCGGTGGGATACCAACCCATTCCATTGAAATAAATGGTACTCATTAAAACATAACATGGTGTCAGCAGAGGTGTACCAACCAATGCTGTTGAAATAAAAGGTACCTTGTAAAACACAACATGATGTCAGCAGTGGGATACCAACCCATACCTTTGAAATAAAAGGTACCCATCAAAACATAACATGGTGTCAGCAGTGGGATACACACCCATCTCATGACTGGTGCCTCAAACTAAAGTCTTATGCACTCATCAAATTATAAGATATCATAAAAAAAATATGAGATAAAAACCCACACTATTACAGTTTCCTAAATAAAAAAATTCCTAAAATTTATATTGTACAATGTTCATGATAACTATATCTGATTCAATTATCTGGTAATTTTGAAGGCTGCATTGATGAACCACTGTAATCCTATTCAAGAATTTATTACAGTATGTCTTTTATACTTACAGACATCATATTGTGGCATTTGTAATCGATTTCCCCCTCTTCATCTTTGGTGTAGAACTTTCTGAAGAAGTTAAAGGCAAGAACTGTGTAGAGATAGATGATGACACAGGTCATCATTAGCGTGAGCACCAACTGTTTTCAAAGAAAGGGAACAAGAAATAAGGAAAAGGCGTTTATTTTAGTTGAAAGCAAATAATATCCATATTGGGCACATTAGAAATGTCTTTTCATAAACTAGCATTCCCAAAACACATATGGCATATATCACTTTACTATTTTTGTGATGATTTTCAACCACGCACATAAACAAGATGAGGAACAAATGCTGACATAACCTCTAGAGGTCAAAATATCCTATTTACCATAATGTAAAAGAGACCATATGATCTCTGAAAGGTCCAACTTACCTGTTTGCCATTGTGTGTAACAGATTGAAGCACTGTTCGCAGGGTTTTGAAACCCATGGCTATGTCAAGAAGATGAGCGGCGAAGAAGAAGTGATTGACGTGACCCAACAGAGAGAAGAGAAGGTACCAAGCAATGTACAAGAAAGACTGGAAATAAAAGAAACATTGAGTAATTATACACATGAATATGTGGTTTTTAAAATGAAATGTTCCTAACTGACCTACAGGTTTTAAATATGTATGATCCAACTAGAAACAGCATATAGATGTATTCTCAGCATTTTCTCTGACCAGTCAAACATGATCACAAATCAAAGTTGCACCAGGTATAATAAAAAAAAATGTGTTATGAGTTATTTTTCAATACAGGATATTTACGTAGGCCTACATATAGTGAATTCAGAGGCTGATACAGTCATCCAAACTAATATAGCTACATTTTTCTGTCAATCATGAATTAATATAAGCTTCATTCTTCACTACTAGTTATGAAATTCTACTTACATTATCTGTTCCAATCACACCACACTTCCAGAGGTGATACTTCCAATCTAGCGATGAGAGCCTGTGGATAAAAAAAAAATGCACTGGAATGTCACACCTCTCGATCCATCGCATTGGTTTGAATGTAATGACAGAGAGAGAGAGAGAGAGAGAGATAGAGACCCTGGAAAATTGGTATATTGCCACTTGGTCTAAACCCCCTTTGACTAATTCCTGCTTGGTCTCATCCAACAAGGTCTCATTCTATTTCGTCTACAACCACTTAGTCTAATTTACTTTTTTTGGTTTAAGTGCCACTTTGCCTATTTAGCATTTAGTCTAATTCCCATTTGGTATAATGTCACCTTGGTCTATCATCCCTTGGTCAATTCCTGCAACAAACTGGTAAATAGACACAATATTCACTTGGGAATTTGACCACAATGCAATTGGACGATTTGGCTCGAGACAAATTGGCAATTAGACCAAATGGTTATTAGTCCAATTGAGAATTAGACCAAGTATGTATTAGACCAAACTGTTTTAGCCCATATGGTATGGGACAATCAGATAATTTCTGTTAGACCAAATGGATACAAACCAGCCTACAGACTTACATTGAGCTGAAGATACCCTGGTTTGGGTTTTCGGTTGGACTGCCTGCCATAGGGTTCTCACCAATCTCCATCCCTAGCATCGAACAAAGCTTGTCTTCACCCACTGCATCTTCATACTTCTTCAAAACCTGAATAAAAACACAAATAAAACCAAAGAAATATTATCATCTTTATATAACAAATAATTTTATAACAACAATAAATATTCATACATGCATAATATAAATTAAACATCTACATGTAAAATAACTAACATCTCACATCTTTTTCATAATTAACATACATTTAACAGTAATATTTTGAATAGAGTAATTATACACAATCCATATCCCAATCAAGTAAATCTTATAGAGCCAGTATTCATGTTAAAATAATATTTTGGTACAAATAATCCAAGGATAAATCATATTATCTTAGTAATCATTTTGAATGTTCTGAAAAGCACATACATGTAGTAGTCATCTTGTGGTAAAGAAGGTCAAAATCTCAATCTTCGGAGATGATTATAACCACAAAATTAATATGACTATACTCCAATACATTTCATATTTCCTTATTAAGCATTTTCACATCATCTAAATGATTTCTCATAAGTAAACGTGTCTAATTCTTAGGTCAGTTAAAACAGAAAAGACACTATTTCTATTGACAAAGAGTTACCTTCTTTTTGACAAACTTGTCCCAGTAGTAGACAGGAAATGAACTGTAAGTGAAAGCAGAGCAGAAAGACAAATTTCACCAATTAATATTCTGAAAAGCAAAGTAAAACAAAGAATAAACGTTGGCAATATATTTTACTCTACCATACTTGATACAGGGTACACCATAGCACTTTCCTTCACGACTTTTTTCTTATTGATCATATAGCATAACATGGCAGCCTTGTTCATGTGATTGTGTTTGTAACTGCACAATGATGAACAGAAACTCTTTCTAACTGGAACATTCTATATGATCATATCAGCTAAAGCACCCTGCTGAAGTAATGTGCCCCATCTCTTCCAGAGTTTCTACTTACGAAGTGCTGATCGCAAGTGAGTCCCATTGAGCCTTAATGTCATCTCTTGTTGGTTGTTCAGCTATCCATTGGCCATCAAACTCAAGCTTACGAGCGATTTCCTTCTCTCTCTTGAATATGCACAGTGGAACCTGGTAGAAACAGTACGAAAATTAGGAAAATTAAGAATGGTCTTGTTCAAATATACTTTTAGAAAAGGTGCACAGACATTTTCTTGGAGCTTTTAGTTATGAGATGCCAGAGGGTTTTAGGTTTTAGGTTTAGATTTAGGGTTATGGTTAGGCATTGAAATGTTTGGCCTGAACATTACAACTGTTTTTGTCATTATATGGCTATGACGGCATTGGAAGAGCAATCTTTGACAGTGGACCTCTTTCCTAGATTATATTCTTCCTATAACAAATGAAAATAATTTGAAATCTTGCAATTATTTTGTTCATTTTTCCCACTAGAGTAGATTCCCTTCAATTAACGTACCTTGAGTGCACAGTACGCAATCAACATTTAACATACCTTGAGTGCACAGTATGCGATCAACATCTAACATACCTTGAGTGCACAATACGCAATCAACATTTAACATACCTTGAGTGCACAGTACGCAATCAACATTTAACATACCTTGAGTGCACAGTACGCAATCAACATTTTACATACCTTGAGTGCACAGTACGCAATCAACATTTAACATACCTTGAGTGCACAGTACGCAATCAACATTTAACATACCTGAATGCACAGTACGCATCAACATTTAACATACCTTGAGTGCACAGTATGCAATCAAATTTAACATACCTTGAATGCCACAGTACAGCATCAACATTTAACATACCTTGAGTGCACAGTACGCAATCAACATTTAACATACCTTGAGTGCCACAGTACGCAATCAACATTTAACATACCTTGAGTTGCACAGTATGCATATCAACATTTAACATACCTTGAGTGCACAAATATGCAATCACAATTAACATACTTGAGTACACAGTACGCCAATTCAACATTTAACATACCTTGAGTGCACAGTATGCAATCAAACATTTAACATACCTTGAGTGCAAAATATGAATCAACATTAACATATCTTGAGTCACAGTACGCAATCAACATTTAACATACCTTGAATGCACAGTATGCAATCAACATTAACATACCTGAGTGCACAGTACGCAATCAACATTTAACATACCTTGAGTGCACAGTACGCAATCAACATTTAACATACCTTGAGTGCACAGTATGGAATCAACATTTAACATACCTTGAATGCACAGTACGCAATCAACATTTAACATACCTTGAATGCACAGTATGCAATCAACATTTAACATACCTTGAGTGCACAGTACGCGATCAACATGGAGATGGACACAAGAGAGTGCAGGATGGAGAGTATGTTCAAGATTGGTACAAGATACATAAACTGTTGATTGATGAGTATCTGTTCTATCAAATCATCTTCAGCGGTGCCATCTTCCCCTCCTCCTCCCGTGTCTGCACTGCCATCGGTCGTTGCATTGGTATTCTCCACAAAGTCTGTAGGTAGTTCCTGGTCTACCACATCCAGGTCCAAGTCTACCGTCATGTAGGATACCTAATGGAGGAAAAGAGTTTGCACTGATTGAACAAACCAGGCAAATGTCAAGCTATATGCATACCTCAATAAAACAACATTGATATTAATATCTGAAGTACCAGTTACATTAAATTACAAATCAAACACTTCTTCCATGTCTTTTATCTCACTTTTTGCTTCTCTTGGAATCATTGTGCTTAGAAAAAATGTATAAAGTACTTCATAATTCTTCTGTAGTATCAATGTTTTATTATCATGATTAAAGATAGTAATGTGAATATGTAGTGTCAATGAATCTATTAGCTATTGTATATGTTTCACATTATTTTGTTGAAATGTTAAGAAATAAATGTATTCAACCATTCTAATATGCAAAATCACTTTACCTTGAAGAAGAGTAGAAGGAAGTTTATACAGAAGACCAAAGCCAGAGCAACATACTTGATGTTGTAGAAGTTCCTTGCAAACAGACTCTGTGTTAGGAGGGAAAAGAGAATCAAACTTTACAGAAGGCTGGTACCCCATCTCTGATAATCACATAATCACAATTTCCCTAGTTGCTTTACACATACTCAATTTCATTCATAGCAGTCAGGTACAAGAAACACAGTCAATCAATGGAAGAAGACATTGATGCTTACCAAGACGGTTTGTTTAACCCTTGTCATCTGAGGCTCATACACTGGTTCCTCCTCTTCTTCCTCCTTGGCAGCCTGAGTGGGTGTCATCTCGGTTGCTAGGAAGAGACTGTAAGGAGACAACAATGGTAGGCCCATTATTCACATACAATAAGATGATGAATATTGACCTGGGGAGCGTTTCATGAAACAAATATTCACTAACAACTGTTATAAGCTACTGAAATGCTTGTATCTGATTGGCTTAGAGCAAATTTGTCGGATAAAACATCCGACAAGTCCTTTCATAAAACGTCTCCTCCTGAAGACCATAGGAAAGTACAACCACAAGTTGATGTGCAACAACTACGACTTTTGATAAAGTGGAAGTGGAAGGCATTTAGTTAAACTTTAGATTACTAGGTAGGCTTACCTTGGGAAGACTGTGCTGTCACGACGCCCTCCATTCATATCCGGCATAGGGAATTCAGTCTGCAAAAAATAAAGTGTGTCTGACTTTAAAAACAATACTTAACAATCTACAAGGCTATGAAGTGAATGTTATAATGCTAAAAGCCTATTGTGTCATTGAGTGAGCACAAACCAAGAGTCTTTAAGATTTCACGAGCTACGTTTCAGATAATGATCATTTTTTCTTTTTAATAACCCAAAGTGTTTAACAATGTTTTTTGCTAGTCTCATAATATGCATGAAACTAAGAAATAAATAAATGGTTGATCTCAACAGACAAGTCAAATAGAGCCATATTAAATCTGAGAGCATTTCATCAACATTTATCTAACAAGTTGTCACATCTGACATCATTACTTGAATTTGATTGGCTGAGAAGAATTGCTCATTTGGTAACTGTCAGTTAAAACAGGACTTTTCAGATAAAACATCCAACAAGTCCTTTCATGAAACGACCCCAGGATGGATTCTGACCTTGGCCATGGCGCCAGAATCAAAGGAACTATCAGAGGCTTCTGATGGAGTGTTAGGTGCCATGTTGTCCATTGACATCTCCTCATCAAAGTCAAAGCTAGATGATGGGGTCAAAGGTCGTCGTTTCCTTCTCATCCTGAGCTTGTATTGGTCATTGCCTCCTCCTCCTTTGCCTTTCAAGAAGTCAATGCCAAAGGCAGACACAGTGTCCCTATACAAAAGACGAATAAGTATGAATTCATTACTTAGACGATACAAAAATGCTCAAAATAGTAACACAATCAAGAAACATGTGGCAGTACCCAAATACTTCAAATTGACATAGATCTTTATAATACTAAATAAAAAAATTAAAAGAATAATCTGTATCAATTAAACATTATTAAGCTTTTTTAAAGAATTGATACACAAATACAATGACAATATTGACTTGAATTGAATATTGACGGGAATTGAATCAAAGCTGAAATTATATTATGAGAAATTGAGCGAATTTTGCGTTCAAGGACAACCAGCAGATATGAAAAGCTTGAGTTTACACATTGATGATTATGTATTTGGTGGTATGACTACCTGAAAGTACAATGGTGTTGCACACATTAATATATAAAGTTATAAGTGAGATTAATAAATAAAGAGTAATTTATAAAAAGTAAATAAAGAATTAAAGAATGAAAAACATTATTGCAATTTATTGGAATGATATATTGAGGGAATTCAAAGTTATCTGATTTTCTGAAAGAAAACTCAGTGGCATGATGCAAGAGTTGTGATGGAATATTAATGAGAATGAGTCTTTACAACGAGTATACTAGTAATACAATTTTCTGGTAATGGAATAGTGTACAGTGTAGATGAGTATGAATTTAATGTTTGAAAATTTGACAATATATCTCATAAACTGAGAAAGGCAGTGGCTTAAAAGAGACTATCTTCATGGAGGACTTGCTAATCAATACACATGGATAAAATGTATCATGTAGCCTGTGTTGCTTCTATGTGCTAATTAAACATTGAGAAAATGGAGGTAGATTTGAGAAAACGGAGATTGCAGATTTACAAAAGAGAGATTGTAACAAAGAAAAGGAGTAGATGAAGAGAAGGGGGGGGAAAGAGGCTAAAGAATATGAAGAGAGAGAGAGAGAGAGAGTGAGGGCAATATAGGGAAATGATGAACATTGTAACAATACACATACCACTGTAACAAATTCTAAGCTACACAACTCCCCTACCCAGATATTAAAAAAAAACTCACATTTGAAATGGAAGATAGAATAAGATATTTTTTAATCCTCAATTTATAATTTATAGAGGAATGTATCAATTGTTTGTGTAGTCAGCTTTAGAAAGATGTTTATACTAATGTGTATATGTTAAACAAATAATTGTCTACTAACTACATTAATCTACATGTACATAGTCTTAATGTTACCATTTAACATTTGACTGTTTTGATTCACATTTTACATTATGGGACGACATTGATCAACAAACTAATACAATCAACAACAACAATAACAAAAGCTGGCTTTTGCCGAACAATAATCCCCAAAATGGACTTGAGATCAATATTGTGAACACATAGTGAGAATATATGTTTGTATGTAAAACCACTTTGTGAAATTCATCTAAATAATAATAATGTCTGCGATTATCTAAAGGCAGTGGTTTTAGTGAAAGAGATTACAAAGCTAGCCATTAAATGACCTCGTCAGTGTAAAGACTACACCTTACATTGAATTGAGATTGGTAAAATACTGAGAAGTGAGATATTGCCAGATACTGGTGCTCCTGATTAGAAATAAAATAAAAATTGCACTTTCATAACCAATCTCTCTGCACCATAAAACAAAGAGGAAGGAAACATTTTCAACAGATTATAAATGAAAAAGAAAGGTATAAATTTACTTTGAAGAATAGTGTTTTCTGTCTAGAAAGAAAGCTGAATTTTAAAGCAAAAATAAGCATCAACTAAATATAACATCCTAACATTCTTGTAAACAAAAATATAAATCTACATGATATAGAAACTGTTGAAATATACAGGTTGGTATATTATTTTTTAAAACTATTTTCTTAGTTTCAATACATAACATACAAAATAAAATGGAATATTTCAAAGATGGTTTATCTCAACAACAAGAAAAAAAAATAAGTATGGTTCTAAGAAGAAGTAACAAATAAGAATTCAATATCAAATTTGTGATAATAAATGTTTCTAGTAATAGCTCAATATTATACAACATGCCACTATTTTAAAAGAATAAAACAGTACTTTGAAAACAAGTGGAGACTAATGAAAAAATTCATGCTTGTTTGTTTACAATCAAATTATATGTAGGACAAAATATTGCCATTTCCACCAAATGTATCTAAATATACCTCTCAGGTATTCAAGAAAGCAAAATAGAAAAAAATATAATAGGAGGTTAGGAGCATGTAGATGTAGATTGGGAACATCTGAGGAGGAGGAATAGGAGAGAGGGGGAGGTGGAGACGAAGATGAATTTTAAAAAAGATGGAGAGAAAGAATAGGAATAATAGGGATGGGACATCTACAAAAGAGAGGGGATGGATCTAGGGAAAATGGGACGGGAGGAGAAGGATGGGCTAGAAATGATAAGAGAGTTGATAGGAATTAGAAAAAATGTGAAAGGAAAGAAAGGGAGAAAGGAGAAGAAAATAGGGATGATGTAGAAAAGAAAAGGAAAGGTGAAAGGGAGAAGAAAATAGTGACAAAGGAGAAAAGATAAGGAAGGGGAAGGGGAGGAGAAAGTAAGGGATGGCGGAGAAAAGAAAAGAGAGGGGGAAATGGAGAGGGGGAAGGGGAGAAGAAAAGAGAGATAAAGGAGAAAAGAAAGGAGAGATAAAGGAGAAAAGAGAAGGAAGGTGAGAAGAAAAGAGGGATAAAGGAGAAAAGAGAAGACAAATAGAGAAAGATGGGGAAATGAAAGAGGAAAGGGAAGAAAGTAAATAATTACAAGAACAGAATAGGGAAGATGTGAATTGTAAGTAGAGAGGGAAGGTTAAGGGAAAGGGGATGGTATCTTCACCTCCTGGCTGTAGGCATGCCGTATCCAGGAACATTGAGGAGTGCCGATGTCTGTCGCCTAGCAACTGTAGGAACATGAAGAGAGTGCTTGATGCTGCCTGTGATTTCACGAGCATCTTCCAGGATCCGTGTACCAATGAGAAGACCTATCAGTTTGCTGGATGATGTTAGGAATATGGAAGAGATAGACAAGGATTTGCGGTTAATCATTAATGGTTTTAGCGAAGAAAAATATTTAACCCCTACTGTGCCACAAACTCAACAAATATTTTCTTCCAAAAAAAATTTGAGCTAGTTACAAGTTGTGATCGGTTACAGAGATTATTGCACAATTGTTTATCTGTTCTGTAGATTTCAAGTAAATTGAAAAATAATCTTCACCAAACATGCTTTGTGTGTTTAATGTGTTATATACAAATTTTAAGGCTGTATTTATATCTAGATAGCATAACTTTTTACAAATTTTGAAGCTTTAATTTGACACAGACAGGGTTAAAGAAATGAAAAGATCATAGTCATGAGGTATTTAAACACATGCATGCTTTTGGATGAAAATTACTTAATATTTTTAAATGCTTGCAAGAAGATTATACACTATATCAATGTCTGCTAAAAGCCAAAACAACATTTACTAGTAAACTATGTATTAATTATGCGCCATTTGGTTATCAACAAAGGAAATATTACAGAATGTATGCAAGCTAAAACTCATTATGATATGCTAAGCTGTGACAGATCACATGAATGCAATTAGGCATAATGATATTTGAAGAAATATGATAATACATAATTTGATTTATTGGCAGCTTCTCAAACATATTTTCACAATATGTTGTTGTTGAACAAAATACTTTCAAGGCCATTCAAAACTACACATTTTTTTTCATCCTCAACATCTAGAAAAGTTCGTTTTCCCCTCCAAGTAAGGGTTTCAACCACAATTAATATATCAAAAACAACCATTCACATACAAGTGTTCCAAAAAACTGAAAACACAAATTTTATGTCCTTCATTTTTTTGTGGGGGGGGGGCAGGGGTGGTAAAGTGAAATTTTTAATGGAATTGATGCAGAACTGAATATGATTGAATAGGATATCTGTTCCTTTACATATTTATCATACAGATCATACAATATTTAGCATTGATGTTGATAATGTTTTATATAATTTAATTAAAATAAATCATGAAATACTTTAGATTCATATTCTTTAAATTACTTTGTTTTGGGGAAAAAACATAATTTGGACGAATTTTTATTCACAGCAGCAGGAATCGAAATGTATAATATAACACAACATTTATGAGAATGCAACAAAATAAAAAAAATACCCCTGATGTTTAGGCAAAATAAACCTACATTTTACTTTTCAAATCTGTTTTCTACTTGCATGAACATATTTGGTAAATAAAATCAAATAATGCCAATTAGCACATCAACGTAGCATGATACAGTTAATAACATGCATGATATAATGGTTTATTTTCTGAGTATTATCCTCCATGCACTGGATGAAACCATATCCTCCCTTACAAGGCAGTGAACACAACTTGAAACAGGCATAGAGTGAAGCTCATGCATATTCATCAGGCCACCTTGCATTATGCACTCCCTCATGCATAATGCATGACCTGCAGCTGTCAATCATGCATATGCTTTGGGTACCATTTGCATATATTATGATAATGATACTGGTGGGCGTGTGAGCAGTGCAGTGACAAAGGGCACACCTCGCCGCTCAGTGAACAAACAGAATCAGGTGGTCAATAATACTTTGGGGTTTGGGAATAGATCTGGAATACAAGTGACGGGTTTCATGGGCTGCCAGGTCTGGTCTACAGCTCAGCACAGACCTTGGAAAGAAAGACTGTCTCAGTTTATACAAGAGAGTTTGAAATCTGGTGAACCAATTTTCAAGCGAACATTATAGACCTATAGAGAGAGAGAGAGTGAGAGAGAGATAGGCAGAAACAGAACAGAAGTAGGTGAATGCAAGACAGAAGAAAACAAAAGACAATATAGAAAAGAAAGAGAAGAAAGAGAAGAAAGTGAAGAAAGAGAAGGTAGAGAAGAGAGAGAGAGAGATAGAGAGAGAAAGCTAGCTAGGAAAATATATGCATAATTAGTAAAAAGTTTTGAAGTTTAGGTACTTCTCCATGGCTCTCTGTACGCCCCTCTCTTTCTCTGTCTTACTCTTTCTATCTTTCTCTCTCTCTTTCTCTTGATCTCTCTCTCCCCCTCCAACATAATACAATCTGACTCATGCGTATAATTTTGATGTAACTAGAATGTTCTGGAAAAGAGCATGCACACATGGACAGCACACTTGAACATTTCCCAATAAGAGGGCAAACATGCATCTGATTATTCACGGGCAAAATGTGACTCATTTTGACTAGAAGACATCAATAATGACTGTACACTTGAGCCTTTGAGATATTGGAGAGAGATAGAGTACAACTGTACTCTTCTTATGACGTCACAGGATAGGAATGTGTAATAAACCTTTGTGATTTAATTTGCAGAGATGCAATAACACAAAAGTCAACGCATGGTTGGGGATTTACTTGTCTATTAACTCACACACCTATTATTTATCTGCATATAGGATCTATATATGGATGTGCAGTTCAATAACATACAAGTATGACTCGCAATCAATTTACAGTGATACTTATAAGGAGAAACGGTTTGTTACGTTATTTGGTCAGGAACTGATGAAAGATATACACAGAATTTTTAGGAGAATAATTGCTCTAATTTCGATTTGACACTGTGTGAAGTTACCTCTGTCTAATTACAGCATAGTCTTACTCTACATACTTTATTTGAAAAAAAATTATTATAAAACGGGACCCGTCTAATGTTTGTGTTGTGTTGCATACATGTATCCATGAGCATGATATCCATGATTCAGACCTATAGATTTAAAGAATTGACTATTTTTAATAGAATTCATAGCAAAGAAAAAGAGGGAAAGAAGTCATGCAGCTTGCTTCAGTGAAATCTATGTGGACTGAAAAGACTACAACTTACAAAGCATTAAAACATTAGAAAATAGAGAGAAGGTGTCTTGGAAAGGCCTTCAACTTATAGGTGATTATTGAACTTATGCAAGTTAGTGATTATTAATATGTGGAATATAGATTTCCACAATTAAGTCAATTCATTGATCAAGAAATCCTTCTGAGTTATAATGTTATTCTACTGAGGTACATGTATCATACAGGCCAACAAGGAAGTAGCTTTATAATGTAGGCTTATACGACAATAAAGTCAAATCAATATTAGAAGAGGAATGTAGGTGGATGTGCATAATACTTTTTCTCTCATAACACTGTATGCATGGCTCTGTCTGCAATAGATTAGTTTAAGACTAAATTAGACTAGACGGGTCAAAATGAATAGAATGCAGCTATTGCCGAATGTGAACTTGGTTAGATTGATTGAAATTAAGGTTGTTTTATTTTACCCAACTGCTATTTAGGAAAAAAATGCTTAAAAATAAGCAACCATGAGAACCTATGGCTTTCAGTCTTATCCTGGCGACTTTGAAAAAGGATGACAGTCTTTCACCAAATGGCACTAACAGTAACACATCAACTAGGTTTGAACTACGAATCTCTCATTTTGTGATCGGTCTAATTGTGAAAGTATTGAAATACAGTCTGCACTTCCAGACTACTCGCTAGAGACTAGACAAGAGAGCTGTGATAGACGTCATCAGCATCCATTACTCATCACATTACATATTCTAATGTGTCAAAACTAAGATATTGACCTAACTGTTGTAGCTATTTATGCACCCATTCTGTGTATATGGTTTTTATCATAAGTATTGAAAAGTGTCAGCACTTGTAGACTACTAGCCAGGAATTAAGAGAGAATGAGAGAGGGAGAGAGAGGGAGAGAGAGAAGCTGTTATAGACGTCATCAGCATCCATGCACATCACAATCTCATATTCAAATGTGTCAAAACTAACCCTGCACCTGCTATACAACCCATTAAACTCATTTTGTCTATATGCAAACTTCATCCAGGACTATATCAATTTCTTGGTCTCCTGGTTCTTGGAAGCAATTAATTTTATTGTGCTCAAAAAATGAAGTTTATTTAAGATATTTGAAAAAAAAGTAGGGGGCTCCAAAACAAATAAACATATATTAATATATTATATAATACGTATATATATTTGATGACAAATATTCAAATATTCAGGGGTTGGTCAATTTAAAATTTCTAGAAAATTACTTTTTTTATATAGTTATATGTAGGCCTAATACATATACACGCATACCCAAAACATATAGATTAACAGTTTTCAGAAATCATTTAATCAACTGTTATGTTAAAAATTTTGTTGAGTTCAAATATTCTAAACTTGATGTGTTGTAAATTGCAGAAAAAAAGAAAAATAGAATGACATGGGAGACTACAATGCAATTAATAAACTGATTTGTGGTTCATAAATTTTTGCTTTAAAAAGTTACCGTCAAATAGCAGGAATCATTAGGTCCATTATACTTTTATAAAGGAGGAATACAGAAGAAAACAATTTACAGACCAAACTAAACAACAACTATTGTTAAAATTGACCATTGCCATTTTACACAATTTCAAAATTCTATTATTTTTTCACATTTCTCTTTTTTTACATTATGATTTCGCACTATTAAGTTATAATCTAAAAGCCAGCTTTACAGCGGTCCCCTTCATTTCCAATTCAATCTATATTGATTTTGAAATTGTTTGGTATGAAATAACAGAACGTCACTCTATAATTACTTTAAAAAACTTGATTATATGTAGTTGGACACAGAAATAAATGTTGATTAATTGATATATATAAGATAATTATTTCATCAAATAAACATTTTTTTTTTTATTGTTGATGGATGGGGATTAGTTGTATCAGTTAATCTGATTATTGTACAAATCAATGCACGTAAGCAGATATGCAAGTTGAGATCAGAACATTTCTGTTTATCACTAAATTATTTCATAGATCTTAATTATCAAGATTTCAGTATGTTAGCCTAGCGTCAGAATAACAAGTGGATTAGTAAATTACGCAATGCGTAATATATGTCCCCGCCGATAATGTAAAATTCCCATTATATCACAATCAGTGCTATCACATAAAGCAAACGGAATCGAAATCGGGTAAAAAATGGCAAAGAAGTAGCATTTTCTAGCCAATGTACAATATAGGTCAAAGTCAAGGTCAAAGGGTTCAAAAGTCAAAATTCTGTAAAGAAGTTTTGTAGTCCTCACCTAGTGCTATCATATAAAGCAAACGGAATTGGAATCGGATGAAAAATGGTGAAGGAGTACAAAGCATTTTGTAGCCAATTAACAATATAGGTCGAAAATCAAGGTCAAAGGTCAAAGGGGTGAAAAGTCGAAATTCCGTGAAGAAGTTTTGTAGTCCTCACCTAGTGCTATCACATAAAGCAAACAGAATCAAAATCGGATGAAAAATGGCGAAGGAGTAGCATTTTGTAGCCAATTAACAATATAGGTCAAAAATCAAGGTCAAAGGTCAAAGGGGTCAAAAGTCAAAATTCTGTGAGGAAGTTTTGTAGTCCACACCTAGTGCTATATCATAAAGCAAACAAAATCGAAATCGGATGAAAAATGGCGAAGGAGTAGCATTTTGTAACCAATGTACAATATAGGTCAAAAATCGAGGTCAAAGGTCAAAGGGGTCAAAAGTCAAAATTCCGTGAGGAGGTTTTGTAGTCCACACCTAGTGCTATATCATAAAGCAAACAAAATCGAAATCGGATGAAAAATGGCGGAGGAGTAGCATTTTGTAACCTATGTACAATATAGGTCAAAAATCAAGGTCAAAGGTCAAAGGGGTCAAAAGTCAAAATTCCGTGAGGAAGTTTTGTAGTCCTCACCTAGTGCTATATCATAAAGCAAACAAAATCGAAATCGGATGAAAAATGGCGAAGGAGTAGCATTTTGTAACCAATGTACAATAAAGGTCAAAAATCAGGGTCAAAGGTCAAAGGTCAAAATTCTGTGAGGAAGTTTAGAAGCCATCACCTAGTGCTATCATATAAAGCTGACGGAATCGAAATCGGATGAAAAATGGTGAAGGAGTAGCAAATTGAAGATTTTGGTCACATACGGACGCACGGACGGACGGACGGACGGATGGACGGACGGATGGACGGACGGACGGATGGACGGACACACACACACACACGTACGGAGCCCGTTTCATAGTCCCCTGCTCGAACACGTTCGGCGGGGACAAAAATAGGCATGAGAGAGAGAAAAAATGAGTACGGATCTAGTATTATTATTCTTCAAATGTTCACCTTTTAAGGGAAAAATCAAAAAGCTTTTCTTCAACCTTTACACAATTATGTCATGCTGATTTGTTTGCACAATGATGATTCAAAATAAATTTACTACCTACTCATTCAGTAACGATTCTTTTTTGTGACTGAGAAGAGAGGAGATCAACCGCATAAACTCTAGCTCTAGCCAAGCGTGACAAGCTTAGCCGTACAGGCAGTTCAAGGCTCACTTTGATGTTAAAGGGGAAGTTCACCCTGGGTTTAAATTGGTTTTAGAAAATGCATAAAAATAAAATAAAAATATGAGTGAAGGTTTGGAGAAAATCAACCAACAAATAATGAAGTTATGAATATTCAAAGTTTTGATTCTGTGACGTCACGTGCGAGCAGTTCTCCTATGTGTAATATGTAGTGTAAATTCCATAAAATGTCATTTTTTCAAAAGAAAATTAATTATGTCATCTGTGCGATCGATATTTCATCAAACACATGTTCATATACATGCCTCTATCAAATTGACCCATTCCTTTATCAAGAACCATGAAAGAAGACAAATTTATGGAATTTACATACACAACGCATGGGAGAGCTGCTCGCACCTGACGTTACAGAATCAAAACTTTACATAACTTCGCTATATTTTGGTCGATTTTCTTCAAACTTTTACTAGTATTTTTCTTTTATTTTTCTGCACTTTTTAAAACCAATAAAATTCCAGGGTGAACTTCCCCTTTAAGCCGAAAAATGGTTGAGGGTAACAAACAAAAGAGAGTTATGTGTAGACTTATTAATGCATGACCTCTTCGCTAAGCAGAGTTCATTTGTGATATCTAACTGTGCACAGTATTTTGATGTACATTGATTGTCATCAATTCATAACACATCTACATTAAATATCCACTTTTTCACTGTCTGTCTAGTGAAAAATTATTTCACCCTTATCAGTTTAAATATGTATTTCATTCTATTCCGCCACAACAAAAATACCTGTGAGCTCATGCGAATTAGCTCTATGAATCTCAAGAAAGAACAATTTAATAATAAAATGTACATATGAAAGAGTCGCTTGAAGGAATTTACTATTTCATAAGAAAGCAAATTAAAGAACAATGCAGTATTTTATACTCTGTAACCTAGGATATGTGTTTTCAATCAAACCTCCCATAGCTTGTCAAGATCAACATCTGCACAAATAGTTTATATGAAAATTAAATTATATGGAAAACAATCATTTATACTAGCTGTTGCAAAATTCATGAGTAGCTGGTATACTGATTTAAAAATCTATTATGTGAGGCCTGGTGCATCAAATCTAATGCATGGTATATCATTCTGTAAAATTGAATGATTCAGGATCAGTTGGTGTAGACAACTACACAGTATTACATAACATTTTGTCATTGTTGTGTAAATGAATTTCTACAATTTAACCATTGATTAAATAGCAACTCACTTTATCAACAGTTTGTACTGGCTGTTTGTATATGCTAATGCAGGGCAAAGTTATTTGGGAAGAATTGTTAAACCTTTGGAATGCTTGAATGACAATAAAACTGAAGTAAATGCACATATGCTGAATGTTAGGGGTACACAAATGTTATTACTGGCATGTTATTTTAAATGACGTAAGCTTAACCATGATGTATAGTTGTAAAGTCAGTTCTTGCAAAAATGTACACTTCAGTATATGTAATGATAATGTTACATAAAATCTCAAATTTCCCCTCCTACTTAAAAGTCGAAGAAATATGTAAGCAAAAAATTTTAGTCTAAAAAGTATTATTTGCATGTTTGTATTCTTATGTGCACTGATATCTAATTGTTTTATGAAGGAAGTTATACCAGGATATCTATCAAGGAAATTGCCACCGTTTAAAGCAAATTTTGCATAATTGAACAACAAAAGGCCTGGAGAGGAAGTAGAAACAGATCTAACAATCACTCTTGGGCACATTGACAATGATAGGATATCGTCTATTAACACTGAATTAGTATGTCTAGATCGACAGGTCATAGGTCAAAAGTCTCCCCTGTTGATCAAGATCACAAGATCTAGATTTGGATGGCTTTCTTCATTAGGAAGTAGATATTTGTAACCTTCAGATATTATTTGTAAGAAATTAATATCCCCAATCACAGTCTTATCCCCAAGAGACAAAAAAAAAAAAAATGAATTGAATAAACAGATCAATGTTTCTTATGCTATTTTTAAAATGAATATGCAGGGGAAAAATGACTATGGTTGGCTTGTAAACTTCATGAATATTTTAGCTGTATACTTGCATGAATGAACTGGTGGAATGCCCTGATCGAGAAACACATTCATAGACATATCATATGAGCAATATTTGACTAAGAGATATATGCATCTCCATTCAAACAGGAAATAATTGAGCTGTATGAAATGAACTCGGCCGAGGTCATTCAAAGATTACAATAAATTTTAAAAGGTTGCAAGTGTTTACTTTAGATTTATTTCTAACACAAAATCTTGAACGTTGATTGAGACATGTCATTCGTTTTCTGAGAAATAACAACTGAATTGAATGAGTCCTACATGATTTGCTAATTCTTTAGAATACATGCAATTGCAATAAATTTTGTATTATTGTATAAAAACTTATAAGGCCTATATGTATAAATTGATCTAAGGAAAAAGTGTTCCATTGGAACTGCATGGGGGCTAGGAATCTTTTCCCCACATTCAAATTTATTTTTGTCTTTTCTATATCAACCAACGTTTTCATAGTGATTTGTTTCTCTTTTTGCTCTATACTTCCTCTCAGCTTTATGTATGTTTCTATATACTATTTTCCTTCTTTTCAATAGATTTTCAGATGTCCCTGTAATTTCCTCTTCCTCATTATGCAGGCCTAATGTCTCTTGCATTATTGAATTTCATCTCTTCAATCTGTTCATGTCCTCCTCTCTCTCTCTCTCTCTCCCTCTCTCCAATACCTCTTAAATTTAACTTTTTTTTTCCTTTCTCTCCTTTTATCACTACATATTTCTTCTATTTTTTATATTCCTTCCTTTCCCCCTCTCACTCTACTTTACTTTTATCTCATGTACCATCTTATATACTTTTTTTTTAAAATTCACTATCTCTTTTTCAGTTCCTCTGCATATCCCCTCCTCAAGCTCAAATAGTAATTCTATAATGTCAATGTTTCCCCTACAAATACGACAGGATAGAAATTATCTATTAGACAACCATACATGTGATGTTGATAATGTGCCTAAATACAGACCTACTCTTAAAGTATTTGGTAAAATGTTTGTATAGTTGACCGATATGTTTGCTTAGTTTCTCCCCTTTTGAATACACACACAAACAATTTGCTACAGCATAACCAGTCCAAGAAATGTATAGTCAGTAAGGACAAATTCTTCTATTTTTTTTACATTCAATAACAATGACACTTCTATGTCCATTTTAGGGTCCTCATCCTACTTACAAAACGGCAGAGAAAGACGAATAAAGAGAGTATTCATGATAGAATAAGGGGAAAAGAGAGATAGAGAGAGGGAAAAAATGAAATAAGAGAAAATCAGAGAAAGAAAGAGACATAATTAAATCACAGAATAATTTACTGTGCATTTTTCTTTGAAACGTCTAATTGGACAAATGTCAGTCCAAGAATTATTGTAATTCAATAGTGGAAATCAACATTCTAGTTTCTACCATGGATCGTATTACGTTCTATGATTCTACAAAAGAAGTTGACTTAAATCCTATTCTGCAATTGAAAGCAGATTATATATGATTTGATGGCCAAGATTCACTTTCCATAATCACCTTTCAAAACAAAACTTGAAAAAAAAAATCCCTTCTTCTTAGCATGCAGTCAAATGGTTGAATAAATGTTAATGAGTGTTTTCAAAATGTTATTCCTTTTGAATTGGTCTAGGCTAAAATCAAATCTGACTCGGATTCAACTAGTTCATACATGTAGTGTGTTTTTGATGAGGAAAAATATATCTGTCTCCAACCTTCATAGATAGCTAGCATTTTAAAGTAATATAAAAATGAGAAATGTTCTACATATCCTCATTATCATTCCTACCTAAACCAGACTGAGTCATAGTTATATGATGGATATATAGTAAGACATATCGATGGTACTATGAAGATAGTGATAGGTTTATGTGGTATTTGATTTCAAGCATGAATAGAATAATATACTGGTATGTCCATTTACTTCCTCTTCACTATGAACAAACAAGATCTCAAGGGGAGTGGATTCACTCAAATGATTTAAAGGGGCAAGTCCATCATGGAATTTCATTGGTTTAAAAAACCCCAGACAAATCAAAGAAATATATGAGTGAGTTTTGAAGAAAGTCAATCAAAGTTATTCTGATTATTAAATCTTTTATTTTGTGATTTTACTTGCACACTGCTCTCTTATATGTTGTGTACTGTATAATTCCATAAATTTGTCTTTTCTCATGATTCTTGAAAAGAGGGAAAAGATCTACTTCATAGATTGCATATAAAACACGACTTTATGAAATACGGAATGCAGAGGTGAAAAACAAATTTCTTCTTTTTAAAAAATTAGAAAGAAAAAAAATAAAAAAAATGGCCATTTGTGAAATTTTCTTTGCACAATTGTGGGAATGCCAAATTCAAGTGACATAAAAAACCAAAACACATAGGCCTAACTTTAATTATTCATAACTTTTAATGGATTTTCTTCAAACCCTCACTATATATTTTTTTCTTTCATTGTCTGTTTATTCAATTAAATTCCAGGGTGGACATCCCTTTAGAGCCAGTATGAACTAGCAGCCCTTTATAGCACCAACTCAAGTCCTCAACTACTTGATTCCACCCTGATTCCTAACCCATACTGCAACATCCTGAATAGTGTAGTCTTATAATTCAGGCCCATTTGAATGTCAACACGCTTTTCACTACTCAATGAATTCTCACCGTGATAATTATGTTGCCAAGAAACAAAACACATACTTTTCCCCACAAAACATTTTATACAAATCAAATTGTAGGTTAATTTACACATCGTTTTGTTAATAGTTATCTCCGAAGGTATACTTTTAGACTATCAATGAGAGTGTTGCTCAGTTCGGTCTCGCTTTAATGAAGTCTCATGGAAAAGTGTAAACTAAGCTTCGATTTATCAATCAAAAACTTTCAATCAGTCAAAGTAAAGGTAATTTGGGCTTTTACGGCTTACAGAACCTCATAACCCGGTAAGTCTTACTATGTGCTTCACAAATTTATAATTAAAATCTTGATGAATATAAGGCAGATGTACAGGCCTATATAGATGTGTATTAAGATAGAGAAAGAAATTTTTTTTAAAGGGAAAAAAAGGGCCCAACATTAACAATGCCATATCCTGCTCATATACATGGCAAATTTAAAGACTAGAGCCTACATTTCATAAACTTCTTGCTAAAACACACTTTAAATCATGCACGAGCCATATATATTTTCTTCAGAGCAAACTCCACAGCGCAGCTTTAAAATAGCAATCTGACTATGACACCAAACATTGTAACAAACAAGCACTCAAATCATAAAAACCTGTTCACATCACCTTATCAACTCTAAACTGACAACTAAATTGCCATGCATAGCAGTGAAATATTTTGTGTGGTCTGGGGTTAGTGTAATTCAGTGTGACTGGACTTTTATAACACATCCTGGTGGTGCTGGGAAAATCATTAAACTATATAGATTTCAACACATGATGGCGCTAGACCAGGATATCAAGTGTACCTGAGACCCAGTGTACCTAGCATTTTTAAGTTCTGCGTGCAAAATGAACCTTGTTGCAGATTACCCCAATCCAAAAGGAGTTATCCAATAAAGTCTAATACTATTTATAAATAATATATTTGTTTTTTTGATTGTTTGCTTTTTTTTGGGGGGGGGGGGGGGAGAGAAGGGTGGATAAAATCTTATGCAAATATCATTACAAATTAAAAATTTAATAGTTTGGTTGAGGTAGAGAACAGAAGAGCTATACAAACAGAGAATTTTCACATTTAACAAATCATTTTCATGGGAAAAATTTCCCTTGATTTTACAGTATTAAAATATATATATATTTTCAAAATAATGACTTGAATCCAATATCAACACACTTCAAGGCACAACGTCAACGAGCTACTTCATTTCAGGATGCCAATAAAATAGTGCTTAACAACTATGACAAAATGCACAGGAGTAATACAAAATTGAATGGTATTAAAAGTGTGCTTCATATTTTGGCAATAAATACCAAGCTTTTCATGTGCAACGATACTCAATCCACATTAATCATCATCAGCATACATCTGTCATATCAACATACAATTTTTCCTTTTATTTTAATATATCATACTGCAGATCAAGATAACTAAAAGGATTAAAACACTGTTGCCTTGTTGCCATAATATTAGAATAACTTTGTATTATGGTCTGTTATTAACTCACATAGGTTTGAAAAATTGAAGCCTTGTTTTAACATCAGTGTATATAGTTCATAAACTTTTCATTGTGGTTTGAATTTCTTTGTTATGTTAAGGAGAGATTGATTTAGAAAGTTTATGATATGATAAACACTTTCACTCGCAAGAATGAATGACCTCATCAAAACCATGTCATAGAAGGAGGTAGCATCATATTCCAACTTTGGGAGCAACAGTGTGAATGGATATGGATAAATTCAAAAAGTATCACTCACTCACTCTCCTAGTCCCTTGAAACTTCAATAGTTTATTTGGGGGGACTTGAGAGCACAAGAAGCACACTTTTACCTCCATGCCATCCTGTTGATTGAGGAAAAAGTGTGTTTCTTCAAAAATACAAACACAAAAAACTTTAACTTTGACTTACCCCACAATGACGAATGCAAACTTGAAGAGTTTGAAGACACCCAGGAAGACGAGTTTGATAAGACCAAAGGCAAGCTTGAATAGGGACATGGAGCGGATCTGCTTGATGTTGTACTGTGAGCTACTGAAGAAGTCTCCCATCAAGCGCCGGATGTTGGAAGGTCGGAGACCTCTCACGAACCAGACCAACCAGTTCTGGGAATCCCGACTGGCGCCAAATGTCAGGAGGCTCATGAAGATCTCTGGAAGACTCTCGCCGGTGTCGCTGATGCTTGTTGCATGTTGCATCTATGGTGGGGATATTTCAAGTTATTACAAGTTAAAAGTTAGCATTCATTGTAATTAATGTTCACATTTATGCACAACATGTTAGAACTAATTTTGGATTCAGAAAATGGGGTTCTATTTTGAAAGATTCTGGAAAACAGAGTATATAACATCCTTTTTATTTCTCAGCTAGTATACATTCTCTACCAAGATCATATGCATTATCTTCAGACATGAAAAAATGAAGTAATTTGAATACATCTAGAATATACAATTAACTACAAAGAACTCTCCCCAAGACCCTATGAGTTACTGCTTAAGAAGTTAGAAGATTACTGAATGGTTTACATCTACCCTCGAAGAATGGCACCCAACTCAAATTGGTGGCTTGATCATTTATTCATTTGCACACTCTCAGTTACTGCATATACAGTCTGTGTCAAATAAAATGGTACAAGTGGAAAACATTTTTTTATAGAATGAAGTTAAATCACAGCCTGCTATTGTTTGATATTTTCATAAAGCAGGAAGATCAGACTTTCACCTGCAATTTTTTTCATCACATTTGGTGTTGTAATTTTTGAAATATGACTAGTTTTCTACAATCAAGAAAAATCCATTTTTTGCACGCCGTCCCATGCCTTTGTGCATAGGTTTCGCATAAGGGCCATGAAGTGCTCAATTTAGATTTGTTCCTCGTCACACAAAATTTAGCATAACTTTTGTTTTACGAAAGCAAATTATACAGAACAAAGCGCATCAGCAAGAAAAATCTTTTGGCTTTATTTTGGTACCACATACACACATTATCTGAAAATATTTCACATCTAAATAATTTCTTTCCGACTGTACCATTTTTTGGGGACACAGACTGTATAATTCTATGAAGGTAACCCAATGCACACATTTACGGTAATCACAGGCCCAGGTGTTTGGAATATCTGTGGGTATATTGCAGATGTAAATTGGTTATCTAAAACCATTTACCCATAGAGTTTTTGCAGATTTATTTTCACTAGTCTAATCCCCTTTATCTTATATGCAGACACAAGTCAAGTATACATCAATCAAAACTTTTTACAAGACAGAACCAGACAGTTACACTAATCAAATTTGCTTTTCGCCTCCCACAAACACAATAATAAGTATATTAATAATTTATTCTCACCTCAAAGATGGTGTCTTCACAGAAGTTGACAAAGTCTTCCAGTTTCTCCTTCTCTCCTCCTTCATTGACCACTTCATGCAGAAACTGTTGTTTGGATTCCTACAAACACAAACAATGTAACATTATATCATTTGATCTGATTTGATTTGATTTAGTGTTGCTTCAACAGGGTAGCCAGATTAATTCAGTCAACCTTGCAAAAATGTCTTGTAAAGATATCTTCTCTTTATATTCTTCTTTTAACTCAAGTTTTCTTAGTTGAGGACATTTCTTCAGTCTAAACACATTTGACTTTGGCAAGATTGACTTTAATTTATATAACATTCTTCCCTGGGGCTCCACAAAAACTGACATACCTTCCATTCACATAATATCAACATACATGTACAAGGTATTGCACATAGTATAAATGGGGCTACACATTATTCCCATGAAGATTATTAGTAATTGTGAGGTAATGGGGTTTGGCACTATTAGCAAAAAAAAAAAACAAACAAACACTTTTAGAAATTCAAATCTTATTACCATCGTTATCATTTCTGATAATATTATGAACAATCAAATATTTGTCATAATCAATTGTAGAAAACTATCACCCAGAAACAAGGTAATATGTCAGGTTAGATCTTAAATTTGCGGTAGGGGCTGGAGATTAGTTGTCTGGGAGGGGGGGGGGGTTAGCTGTCTGGGGGTAGGGGGTAGTTGTTTTACAAACATGATAATACCTTGATCTGTGGTTTCTCCCACTGGGCTTTGTGTGACTCTGTGATCTTGAAGTATACTCTCTCAATCCTCCTGCTACTACCTGCACGTGTAAAAGTATTATTTGCAACATAAAACATGATTCATACAAAAATCGTGACAAGTAATCGCTTTCCTCCAGGACAGAAACTATTAAATGCAAATTGACACCTCTATATACCAATATGCATACATCTTGTTGCTATCAAGTAAGTTGACATGCAATAATATTACTCCCACCACCTGCTGATTCCATGTGCTTCCCAAAGAAAGATAGGGATCAAACTTAGTTTGCAAATAATATGTAAATATGTTGCTAATATCAAGCAAAATGTGTTTAATGTCATCCTTTGGTTACTAAATTGATGCGGCATGGTACTCAATAGTCAAACTTGTATAAATCAAATGATGTGTAAGACTCTAGAATATTGAGTCATGAAAGCTAATAGTCACAAGTATACTCTGTTTATGTTTAATATCCTGTACAAATATAATAACAAAAACTATAATATTTTGATTCACATACCGCTTTTCCAGGAAATTAAAAAGTATTCTAAACTTAAACACCACAGTCCTTGGATTCATTCACAGGTAACCCTTTTACAGGAGCTCACAATGGAAGAATCCTACCAGGCACCCATTTTAACACCTAGGTGAGGTGAACCATACAAATAAAATGCTTTGCCCAAGGAAGAAAGTGCAAGTACCAGGGATCGAACCCACGACCTGATTCATGTGATAAAACTACATGTATATAGTCGAAAATATTAACCATTTGGTAGGGCGACTTACCCATGATCTCAATACGACCTAGATAGGGTTCAAAGTAGGTCAGTAAGCTCTCTGCCTGTAGTAAGAACCTTTCCAACCTGTTATACAGATAAAAGTAATAAGAATATTTAATCATTATCAAATATTTAATAATACCTGTAATATCAAAAATATATATCAGCAAGCTCTCTGTTTGTAGCTAAAACTTCTCCACCATGTAATACAGTAACAGGTAATAAGAATATTTAATCCTTACTATTCATATTTTTCTGAAATAAAAGATATTCATTTGTACATGTATATACATGTAGATGTACATTATAGTTGAATTTCATATTTTGTAAATGTACGTTGATACACTTGTGCTTGTTAATGAAGTGAGTAAAGAACATATGAAATAATTAAATTGTTTATTTTTTCCATGGAATTCTACACGGCAGCCAAGAGGCCAAATTAAAGCAAATGTGAAAAAATTTAGGACAAAAGAATAAGGTCAATAATGGTATAAATCTGCATTATCATTGCAAGACATTATCATCTTACATTAATACTGAAGAGGGAAGGTGATTTACAGATAGAGTTGGAGAGAGAGAGAGAGAGACTGTGAATTGGAAATGGGGGACAAGATAAATATTGCACTATTATTGAACTACTAGAATAGCAGTTGGCCATAAAATACTGTTATACTGTAAATTCAGACAATTTATATTTACCTTCTATCACCAGGCATGTGATCTGCTAAATTGGTCAATAGCACAGCCAAGTTGAAGCCTGAATATTATAAATTAAAGACAGATAATTGTATTGAAGCAAAATAAGACTGCTAAATCAGTGATACTTGTATCGTAACCTCTTATCCTATTCAATATTCATGAAATAACAATTATGAAAAGATAATGCAATTTCTATCATCATAATTTCTCATAATCTGGTTGTGTCATTTTGCATTAAACCAAAAATGTAAATGTGCCTATTCTGACAGATTTAATTTCTTATCATTGGGTCTCACAATAGTTCCAACAGAATTTGAGAAAGGAAATCAAATGAAATCTATGTGTATAGGAACAATTCAATTCTGGGTGAATTCACCAGCATCACCCTTCTGTTCTTGCATAAAATTATCAGAAGGTTGTCAACAAGACGAACAGACAATATCCAAATATGATAAGAATTATTAAAAAAAAGAAAGAAAATAATAAGGAAGATGTTTATCATACCAATATCTTGAGCAGGTCCATGGAATCTCTCTGTGAACTCATTGAAATCAATCCGTCCATCATTATTTCTGTCTGCACATTTCAACAGGTAGTCAATCTCATCGCTATGGAGATCAAATGAGAAGGATGAAACTTTCAATAAGAACATGAGTAAACATGTTGTGGTGTGGTAGACAAGTCAAGGACTGTCGATCAAAAGATATGTGGCTGTAACCCTTGCTACATTTGCCACCCTTGACCAAGGTGAGGTATATTTTGTAAATGGGTACTGGACAGAGAAATTCCTTGATAACTGAGCATTTTGCAAAGATAGTATGACTATAGCCAGGTAATAACATCCAAATATTTGCCTACAGGTTGCCAATTTGAGGATTTAAAATGTATGTCATCATGAAAATTCCAATAAAGTACTAAGCCATATATTTTGCATGGGTAACACTTTCAGAAACTTTGCGAACCCATCTTTGCGAAAAATTTCCAATTCAATATACGGATACTTATAGCGATGGAAAGATCACAAAAATAACAAGATTAATAATGGATTTCCCCATACTGTATAGGGCTATAATGTAACTATATTTGCTCAATTTAATTTCTTCTTTCTGCTCAATAGTTTGTTAACAAATCTGATTGGAAGATTTTGTTCAGTGGCACTTTAGGATACGCCTGTATATTGATGATTCATTACTTACGAAGTGTACATCTTCTGAGCTTCCATGGCTTTCTGGAACTCCTTGTGTGAGATCCAACCATCACCATTGGCATCATATTCCTGCAAATACAAACATTTCAATTATATTATTTGTGTTTTACCCAGGAGGACTCACCAGTTTTTGAAAACTGGTTCAACACAAAGACCTGCATAGGTACTATTTTATTCATAATACAATGAAAACACTGAAATTGTTTAGATCTTCATTTACCCACCCAAGAATGCCAAATTATTGAAGTACTAAGATATCAATGTATACATGCATGTGACAAAAGTGAACTGTGGCAGCTACTGTTTCATAATTTGACTAAAGCAAGTAAATAGAATATTGCACATATATTAGCCTATAGCTACCAAAGGTCACCATGAACATTTCTTGACTAGGATTACATGTATGCACCTCACACACACACTAGTGCACCATGTCTGTATAGAGCCAATACACCTTCAGCCTCTCTGAAAACAATTCACTGATTTCTATATTTTCTACTCACCCTAAATGCTTCTGAAGATGATAAATCTTTCAGCTTGAGGAACATGTCAAAGAACTTCAAGATCATCTGCAGATGAAAGAAATAATAATAATAATAATAATAAGAAAACGATAAATGGATTTATTGAACATGTTTTTGCTTACGATAAAAAGGGTTTACCATCATTTCTTGGCTACCCTGACAAGGAGCTCAATTTTCAAGGTATTTTTTTTTCATACCAGGGTGGTGTTTCACAAAGACTTACTAGGAAGACTTTAAGTCGCTCAAAAATTCCAAGTTGCAAGCGGTATATTATTGAGAGACTTTTATTTAAAATGTACAACTCATGTGAACTCAATTCTCTATTTCAGGTTAAATAAAGAGTAACACATATTCTGTTCAATGATAATAATTTTGTACCAGTGACATCATGGGCGACTGAGCACCTACACATAGGCTTCGAAAAAACACTCTCTAATTGCCTTGTACCAAGTTTAGGCAGAAGCAACTCAAAGATTTCAAATTATAAATTTTTACATGAGGCTCTCAATGTTGGAAATACATTTTTTCTGGGACACACTGTAGTATGATCATGGCAGCTTACCTCTAGGTTAGAAGATGACTCTACGAGTGTATCCACCATCTGTTTACCAGTGGTACCATGCATCACATTGCCTGGTAACAAAACATCATAAGAAGAACAAAAAATTTAGGAAACTCTTTTCACGCAAAATTCCAGCTGCACTAATTTCTTTAAACACTCATGCATTCCATGTACCATGAAGGTCTGGAACTTGCCACCTCCCATTGTTCAGGAGACAACACACAGCAGCAGATTCACCCTTCAGGCAACTCTTTTGTTGTTGTTGTTTGTAATAAATACTCAAGCTATAGGGGCTAAATATGGAACAGTGTGCAGTCCCTCGCCCTTATCATCTGGTTCCAAACGTGAAGTTGATATGTATTCCTTAAGAAGTAGATGAAATAAATGCTCCAAAAGTTCAGGTTATAGAAAACTACATGTTGCTCTAAAGTACATGTATGCAATAACTTACTATGATGACAAGATAACAATATGTCAGGATTTTAACAGACTTTCTCTCAAATATGGTGTCTAACTGCAAGTAGTAAGACGTGTGTTATCTAACCTTCAAGCATACTGAGCAGCATGACCACCATCTCCTTGTGAAGGTTGAGCAACTCTCTTAAGAGCTCTAGCTGACTGGTGTCCTGGGAGAGCTTTTTCTGGAGGTTGGCAAAGATGTGCAGGAACCCTACCACTGCATCCCAAAGACGACTGTGAGCCAAGGCTAGCTGGTTGCCAGAACATGGACCCTGTGGTATGATGGATAAAGACACAGAAAGATATATCATCCATGCAATATCAGACTGGTAAAAATAGATAAGGGGGTTGAAACACATGTGAAAGCTTCTTCTGGAGATTGGCAAAGATATGCAGGAACCCTACCACTGCATCCCAAAGATGACTGTGAGCCAAGGCTAGCTGGTTGCCAGAACATGGACCCTGTGGTATGATGGACACAGAAAGATATATCATCCATGTAAGATCAGACTGGTAAAAATAGATAAGGGGGTTGAAACACATGTGAAAGCTTCTTCTGGAGATTGGCAAAGACATGAAGGAATCCACCACTGCATCCCAGAGACGACTGTGAGCCAGGTTCAGCTGGTTGCCAGAACATGGACAGCTTGGTAAAAGATTCATTCATTTATTCAATCAATTTATTTTCCATTCTTTTCACAAAAACATCAAAATATTGACAATACATATTGATAAAAACATACATGTAAACTATATATATTTTTTGTTTCACATTGTAAAAAGACAATGGCGGAATAAAATTTTTGGACTTGTTGGGATAATCCCCATCTAAGCTCTGACTGATAAAACTAGACAAAACAGTTAAGGCATATGTGTAAGCCTGTGGATTTGGGCAAATCTTTGTAATGCAGAATAGGCCAGCCTATCTTTCTTGTTTCAGTTTTATGGTGCACTATCTAAAGCAATAAATGATCATAGCCATGACAGATAAAACATTCTTTTCACCAAAAAGCAGAAACAAAAGTATACAAAAGAGTGTTGTTACCTGGATGTATTCAGTCAGTGAGCTGAAGACTTGCTTCACCACTTTGAAGGCCCTGGAGAAGTTCTCTCGACCCTAGTGAAGACAGACAGAAAGAAAGAAATAAATACAAATAGTATAATCTGGATTTCAAGAACTTGATTATAAAATAACATCTCGAGATGGTCCAGTATTAGGTCCAGTAATAAAGTACATTGTTACTATCATAATCATCATCATTATTATCATTGTCAATGTTTCAGATTCATTTATTTTCTCATCCTTTAAAAAAAATTTAATTGTCTTTTTTTTTCTCTCTCTCTCGTGTTTATACAATTACCCCAGTTATCATTATTATTTATTCATTTTTTGGCGTCACCGGTGCCATGGAAGGCGAAAAGAGAACTGAATCACTGTAACCCGCAGGTCTCTCCTCCCAATATAACTTGTTGGGGTATGCAGGTGGACCACTGCACTGGGGTTTCCCCCTACTCTTATACGAATAGTGCAGTTCTTTAACGTGCAATGGTTGTGACTCTCCTTTACACGGGACCTCCATTTAACGTCCTATTATTGGCAAATATAATGTGTATACCATCTTTACTCTCTTGGAAGCATTTCTACTATATATTTACTCAGAAGACATATATATAATCAGGCACACACATTCAAAAACAGAATAGATTACTCCACAAAAAAGTAACACATATAATTATAGATATTACAGACACCTACCTGAGCATCAACCACATCCTTGCCAGAGTAGTGCCAGTAGAAATCACTAATAGATTCCTGAAATTGAAAAAAAATAAAAATGATATATAACAGTTTTTGTATTTATCTATTCAGCATTTTCTAATCAGTCGGCCTATTCATCTTTTAAGTCACTCAGATTTTTTTACAATCTATCATTTTCTAAATATGAATAAAGAGAGTAAAAATCACCATTTTTATCATCATCACCATCATCATCATCATCATCATCATCATCATCATCATCATTATTATTATCATAATACATATCAATAACTTGCCTGCTTGGGTGAAAATGAATTCATCATACCAAATATAGGAAAAGATTGAGATACGAATAATACAATCTATGTTAACTGACCTGTAGCCTAAGAAGATAATCCACAGTGCAGATGATGATGTTGACTGTGGTGTGGTTTCCAGCTTGTGTTCTCAAGTAGTTCTGGAAGTCTACGATTCACGGATAAAGCAGAAAGAATGAGCTTAGTTTACACAATTGAAAGCTTCTGGTAAGACAACTTTGACCTTCTGAAGATGAACAAATAGGGTTTGACGCCGTTCAGAATGATATACTCCTTCTTTTGTAAGAAAATTAGTTTGAAACTGTAGATCTTTAACAAGTTTCTACTAAGGAATACTAACAATTCTTTCCAGAATTCAAATCAAACACTCAATGGCCGCCTCATAAAACTTGGCTGTTTTGGTCTTTTCGAAGAAAAACAAAAGCCAAAGCCATAATACATTCTGTTTATTTCCTCTTAATTAAAATTTTCTGTGATACTTCAAGACACCCCATGGACATTTATTATTGATAAATATTCATGAAATCAATACAAAATTTCATGCAGTTTTTTATAATCATATTCATGTTTATTTTTGTTGAATATTTAATGGGATTTCATACAAATATATGTACATACATGGATTATGTATTACAGTGTATTAAAAAAACGCATATGATGAGTACAGAGAATGTCTACAATTACCTACTGAATACAAGCCTAACAAAATCCATGACACTGAGTCTAACATGATATAAATTTATCTAAGGGAAGATGTCTTTGAGGTTGGATGATCGTTACCTAGGTTGTGACCTTCACAGAGTAGCTGCAAGAACCTGAACAAGGCACATGTGAAGTCTGCATCATGCATGGCTTTTTCTCCTATAGGGTTCAACATCAGATGAATAATCACGTTACATTCATATGTATGATAATAACAAAAGTAAAAATGTAAAATAAGAAAGTGACGTCATATAAAATTAGAGGTTTAGTATAAATTTTCTGTTAATTACAGTTTTATTCTAGATTAATTAAATTGTTCCTATAAAATCATCAATTAACATGTTATCATAACCATACACAAAGACAGAGTACATGACATGCATGTAGAAGAGGCTTAGATAAGCTGTTTATCTCTTAATATGAATATCAATATCTCTTCATTGAAAGTCATATGAATTGCTAATTTAATACCATTTTTAACAAAAATGTTAAGCATAGAGTAGTAAAAAATAAATAATGAATTTGAATTTACTTTAACACATTATTTGCAAGGAATACATGTATAATTGTGTAATCAAATGGATGTACATGTATCTCCCTATATACAAACATTGCATTGTAAGATTTTAATAACATGTACAAGTTAGGTCACAAAAGTGAAATTATTTGTTAAACAATATGTGAAAAGAATCATTGTGATAAGAAACTTAAATCAACATGCACATTGCCATGCACTAGATTAATAACAAAAAGTAAGAACATAAACATAAGTAGCAGGAGGTAAAAGCAGCAACATGAAATTTTTAATTTTTTTTATACATAAAAAAAAAAGTGCTTCCCTTTGTTCAAACCTATCGATACAGCATTGAGATCCTTTTGAGAATTATATACCCATTGACAACCAAATTAGTAAAATTAGTACTAATTTTATTATTTACGAGATAATCACATGACCCTCTCTTACCTTGCTTTTGTTCACGAGAACAATGCAT
>CALNVZ010000174.1:66926458-66986827 GCA_940671915.1 Paracentrotus lividus
TGGTGGGGAAGTAGGGGAAAAATGTTTTGGGTAGTCTATTGTTGTTGTTTCGGGCTCTTTGGTAGTCTATTGTTGGTTCGGTCTATGCATTGTTCTCGTGAACAAAAGCAAGGTAAGAGAGGGTCATGTGATTATTGAAGTAAATTTAATAATACAAGTTTTCAAGCAATGAAATTACAACCAAATTTTCGCAATATGGTCTAAATTTCAATTTCAATTGCAATCTCAAACCGAAATACACATCATTTTTGACCATCTAAGATTGTTTTAATGCAGAAAAGTAATATCTGATGTGAAATATCAAAATACTAATTTTTACATTTTTTTTTAAAGAATACACATTGTGCAAGCTTGTCTGTGTGAACACCAAATCCACTGTGTATCAACTGAGAAGTTTAAAGTGCACAAAATCGATTCATGTTAATAAACCAAACTTCACATCACCCAGTCATTCTGTGATGTGTTATAAAAGCTCCATAAAACATGCATTTATAAATAATATCTAATCAATTGGCATGCAAAGATGGAAAACAGGCCCGATATCAAATATCAGTATCAAGCCTTAGGAAAAGTTATCAATATCAAAGAAATCTAAGCTCTGAAACTAATAACAAAAACATCTGCAGCACTACAGCTTTTTTCGGAAAGAAAAAGATGGCTTTTGGAAACAGAGTATAAAGGTGTGTTAAGGCAGAAGGTGTGTTGTGAAGTGTAGAGATACATGTATTGGAGTGTCAAGAGGTCATCAACATATCATGTTTGACCTCTGAAAGAGATTAAGAGAAAGTGCTAATTTTGGTTCTTTAATCTGTTTACCTGCTCTAAGTCCATCACAGCCTGTAATTTGGTTTGCAGGGATCACAAAGACATGAGGGTAAAATATCAACAAATATCGGATTGAAAAATTAAACACAATATGAACATAAAACAAGGGTATTTTAAACAAATAAACAAATAAAGAGAAGAAAAAACGTAAAGAAAACAGGGAGGATCTGAATTAATAAGCGTAACATGCCTCTATTTCTTAATTCCTATAATAGGCCTACCACTTGATATTTGGATATATCACAAGTACATGTATACAGTCATGTACACAAAAACCTGTAGTAAAATGTATATCAGTTTCTTGTCTACATCATTTGGAGTAAACATAGTTTACCTCCCATCTCAAAAAAAAAAAATAAATAAATAAAGTAAAAAATAATAAATAAATAAAAAAAAAATAAATAAATAAAATGTCCATTTAAAATAAAGTCCCAATACCACATTTGTGACATTTTGCATCATTTAGAATGCTATGAACGACACATAACTTTTTAAAATAACAAGATATAGATAGATAGCTAAGAAGCACTTAAAATAATAATTAAAACAATATTTCTGTCGAGAGAATGTTATGCCATTCAGGAATAAAAAATCAACCACCCACCCCCCCCCGAAAAAAAAAGATCATAAATAATATCTGCAAGAAACGTTACTCTAGCAATTTTTGTTGCATTTTGTAGAATTTACCTTCTAACAGATTCATTTTATACCAATACTAATTATTGCGAATTAAAGTACATTATTAGTGCCAATTTGAAGAGGAACACTGATTTATAGACAGTTGAAAAAATGTCTCCTGCTATTGGTTCAACAATACACTTCATGATTAACAATGTCTTTAACAGGAAATGCTTTAGACCAGATTCTAAAATGATCAATAGTATAGTATATTAATTTAAAAAATAAATAAACACTCCTTTTATAAAATTAATAAAACAGTCAGATATTAATCACACATCAAGAAGACCAAAATCAGATAAAACTGTCATTAAACACACATTATCATGCCAAATAGTATAATCCTTACTACTACAATATGTACAAACAGGTATTTGAAGTTTGAGTTATTATTTGCACTGAAATACAACTTTGTGGAAGTGGAATCAACAAAATATTCTAAATCTAAATATATCTACATATTTAAACAAAAATGAGCTCTTTATATACTTTTACAAATAGAATCTTGGACTAGCTGAGATAGAGTGATCTTTAGTTACATTGTCTAGAGTAATCTAGATGTCTGGTTTGTCCTATTACATATTTTAGCCTGAGTGAGAAAGAGTGCACTTGTTGCTATGGCAACATGGTCATCAGGACAAACATGCATTTTGTGATTCACAAAATTTCCCAAAATGAGAAATGTGTGTAGGTCAAGTTTCAACATCTATCCAAATGTCCCTCTACATGTAGGGGAAACAAAGAATTGCAATCTACATTTTTTATGCTGTATGCACTATGTGTATCACACCTCAATGCATATTATGATGCAGAAGTAACCCAAAACTAGCTGTCAAGACAAATTAATGATTCTTTTGCAGTGAGTTATAATAAATAAAGCAATTTTTTCTTTTTGTTTCTCTATTTCCTTTTATAATTCATAAATGTACTACTTTTTATTATTTGTTAAAGCAATTTTTTGTAATACTTTGTACATTGTATTATTTGTTAATGCTTTTTTGTATTAATTTGTATTGTTTATTTCTACTGTTTTGCAAAAGCTGTAAGAATGTTGTCATTTCTACTTCATTCTAAAAACCTTTGCAATATATCTAGCATTATTTAGCACCAATAACCCGAAGCTCAATTAAGAAAAGTTTGTAAACACAACTAACCGCATAACCCTTGTGATAGAGAAGTAGTCTAACTATGTATTAGGCCCTATATAAATCCACAATATTATTATTATCATCAAAACGAATAAGTGGTCAAAAGTCAATATTTAATCTAACAACATTAACACATCAGTCACACTGTAATGCTTTGTCCTTCGCTGTAATGTACTTTTTTGTTTGGTCTGTGCCCTATAGCATAAGGAATTACAATCAATTGCAAATTTGAAACAGCCATTCTGATTGGTTCATAGTGAGACTTTTATGCAACAAGTCTATGCAACAGGGATCCTGATTAGTTACTATTGATTTGTAACTTATTTTAACTCTTTATTTAACAAGGCACAGGTGTGGCTTTGGAGTCATTCACATTGGTGTGCCTGAAGTATCAATATTAGGATGTCATCAAAACTTGCTAAATCCACTCGATCAAAACAACTCATGCTTGTGATCTAAATCACCATCAAAACTAGTGAGTCAGGCCTATATCTACATATTATTTTGGGCTTGTGGTTGAAAACTATACCTGCGTTTTCACCAGATGTTACTCCTAGACCCTCAGCCTTGTTGTACCTCTCGAATGCTTCCAGATCTAATACACTGAGGATTAAATAAGAGCAGTATGTACAGATGATTTTCAGTCACACTGTCTGTTACATCATTGATTTCATAGTAATGTCATCAAGTGCAAAGGTCACAAGGTCAAATCCCAAGCAATTTCACTTACATCCTTTGGCAAGACCATTTGCTACTCTCAATCCAGGGAACTGGATTTTAACTTTACACATATAAGCAACTTTGAGTTTAAGATTAGACACGCAAAGGACTTAGCTAAAGATGGGCTAATATGTGTAGCTAGTGCCTAAAGCAACTCTACCACTGATGTTATGGAGGCGTTGGCTGCACTTAATAAATTCACAACTTTGACGCTTGATCTGTTTTTATTCCTAACCCTGACCCTATATCTTAAGATTCCATGTAATTTGCTCCAGTGACAATTGCGCCGTTATAAATTCCAAACACTATTTGAATGACTAACTTCAACCCCGGGCTTAACACTATACCCTACCCTAAACCTAAGATACAAACCTCTTGCAACCCCAACCAACCCTAAGCCTACATCTTATACAAAATAAAACCTGGAGCAAATGTCTGATCAAATGTCATGTCAGTCTATCTGAGATGACCATAAGTCCACATATGTTGGACCACTACCTTTAACATCCTATTGACTTGGATACATATATATGCACAGTATATCTTTTAATTCTATCTAGTTTGTTATTATCATTACGGGGATCATAACTTACGTGCATTTCTCCATGAGCTCAGCCACACTGGTGAAGAAACCAACATCCATCTTGTCCTGAAGATGCTCCAACATTTTCTGGGCAAAAAGAAAAAGATTACAAGAATCTCAATATTATCGCCAGAAAAAGGTCAAATTACTTCAGGTTAAGCTCAAATTACAGCAGAAAGAACAGCGCACAATCTTGGGTTAAATCTGTATCTAGGGAAGATGTTGGAAAAGAGTCGGCACAAAAGATCCTTTGAAATGTGAGTGCATATGCAATTCTTGTAAAGAAGTCCAAAACTAGGAAATCTACAGCTCAGGAAAAATTTATCAGACCAAGGTCCTTTTCAAAGCGGTTTCAGTGTTTTGAATCTTTGGACTGAAATCAAAGACAGGATGGAGGAAGACAAGCTGGTCAACAAGGCATAACTGTTTGATTCCTTAAGCAATTATGGGCTACAATGACAAGAGAGAAGAAACCCTTATGAAAAGGAGCTTGATCTAATAATGTTTGACCAAACTGTTGCATTGCAAAATGTGTGCATGTCTCCTACATTGTACTGTGAATATGCAAGGATACATATGTCACTTTTCTTTAATGACCCCTTTTGTTACTTTTGTCCTCTTTCTCAAGACATTGCCTACATGTAGAGCTCTGTGTTTTCTTGCTATATATATTCTATATGTATTCCTTTTCATGTTGTCATTTTGTCTCTGACAAAGTTTCTAGGATTTTACTCTGCTTGCTCTCTCTTATTGGATAAGCAGTTTCAGCAGTTTCTGCTGCATGCTGGAGCCACAACCCAGAAAGATTCTTATGTGTGTTATACATGAACAAATTGATATTATCATGACTATAATCTCTTGAAAATAAGATAAATATCTGACCTTCTGAACCATCTCATTGCCTCCTCTGAGCAATGATATACCGAGCTTGAGAGAACAGAACACCATGTCACTAGGTTCACCTGCAATAAGACAAATCATTTAACAACAACATAATAATAATAATCATAACTCATTATTTCATATCTTTACAATTTATACTGGCAAAATCATATTCAACAGCTTGGATATTAGCTTTTTAAGGATGTTCTAACATTACATGAGATTTAAACATCAAAACTTGATTCCACAAATGAAACTTTAAGCCCGTACCATGCTTTGTCGACAGGTATCGGATACTTTGATAGGAATTGACTTGAATAGTTTATACAAACAATGAAAAAATAAATATGATCTAATATAAGTTTTATAAGGTCAGTGTAACTGTCAGATGATATTTGCATCAAATTTGACAATAATAATGATTGTAATATCACAGTACATGCCTATTAGTATTACAGTACATGATGAAGTGATATCATTCTTGAAGCTCTTTAATGTGTATATTTAAGGATTGGTGGTTTATTTTGAAGTTGAAAAGTTTTCTTAGTAATGCTTAACACATATATACTTGGACTCATTAGAAATAAATATTTTATCTCTATCTTTCCTTGTGGATATCAGAATAGAAGTTTTAGATACATTTACAAGTTGATTTAGAAATGCCTAATATGGTGAGAAAAAAGGTATACAAAGTAATTCATATCCCTTATTATCAATAAATGGGTGACTGTCCAAAGCTGTGTAGTTGTAATCTGGAAAGTTGTAACATGGTTTAGATATTGATCTATTCAATGATATTGAATAACAGATCATGGTACATGGAATTGGATAAGATATAAGACAAAAATCAAGATTATGTTTTCACACTGCAATGATTAATTTTGCTGAAACGTTTGTTTAACAAAAATCTAAATTCAGGAAAAAAAGAGAACCTGCAATAAAAAAAAATTCAATGTAAATGATAGTGTTCAATTAGAAATATGAGTTGTGAAACAAAAGCATGAAATGACAAGAGAATGAAATAATATTAAAGTACTTCAATATCATTTATATCAATATAATATTAATACATAAAGAAGAAAACTGGAATCTTTGTCAGCTGAAAGAAGTCCTAAAGTAGAAATTTTTCATAAATAGCTTGCACTGTATTTTATTATACAGTCTTTAAGTTACTTTAATTATCTACCTGCAAGTTCATGTAGGGCTAATTTTTTTATGCTTTTTGAAACATATACATGCATATTATTGCAGGTTTCCAAATGATTTGGAATAAAATATATGAAATGTGAAATGAAAGATGTGTCAATACAAGACACAGAAGGGCCAATATGTTTCTTATACTTCATATCCAAATCAACATAAATCAAGGTAAAGATGATTTAAAAAGAAGAAATTTAAAAAGCCACAGAGAATAAATTTCAAACCATATTTGATGAATACACTTGTATGTGAAGTATTAAAGCAATTTTGAAATGATTAATCAATGTTGATTAAATAGTGTATGTTCTCTTTTTCACCCATTTCCACAATCCTATCCTATTCTGTTTTTAATGATGCTTATTAATTTTCCTTTTATGCTTTAAAGTATTGGGATGCTGATGTGTATACCATATCGTCCGCTGAGAACCAGAAGGGCGCTCTTACAGATCACAGATGTTTCATTAAGAGCCAGAAGGGCGCTATTACCATTGACTTTGTACAGCAATAGCACCCTTCTGGTTCTCAACGGAACATCTTTAAGATGCAATAACGCCCTTTTGGCTCTCAACAGACGATATGTTCATTATCACATGAACATCTTATGTATGTATTTGTTATTGGATATGAAATTTGATTCTAAGTTCCTTGATTATAGCAGATTTCTCATACACTTTTGTTTTCATCAATCTTATTGTACAATACAAAATACTGTAAGCGTTAGGACATAGGCATACATGCATTACATGCTACATGTAAATGGTATCTAAGATTCATAGGACAGTCATGGTACTCTTTTATCATATCACATCAAAAGCTTCATGCATGTAACGTTTTAAAGTATTCAATTGTGTTGCAAAGCAAAATCAGTGTGTCCATTCCATTTAAACATAAAAAGGCGCATTCACTCATGTACGAGGGGTGAAAAAAGGTGTATTTCAGTCTGGAAAAACAATGACTGGCAAAGGGCATTCATTCATGCATGAGCTGTCAAAAAATAGAATAAAATAAAAATATAAGAGAAAAATTACTCCTCGAAACACAAACCCAACCGTTTTTATGTGAAATCATGAAACTTAAATGAAGCAGAGCAAAACTAGGCAATAATATGAAAAATTTCATTCCAGACAGGGACTGGCAAGCACATCCATATATAAATCATGCATCTCAACTTTTCTTATGAAATCATAAATAAATACATGTTGTTGTCATTGTTATAAACATCAAGAAAGTACAAAACGATTTGGACTCCATCACTATTAGTAAGCTATAATTCTATTAGGAATGGAATAAATTAGTTTTTAAATCTGAAATCAATAATAAACATTATTCCCTTCATAAAATTCTACATCTCAATGAATGCATATGGAGTTGGTTTGCAAAAAAAAAAAAAATTGAAATCAGATTAAAACCTTTGGGGAAAAAAAACTCAAACATGAAATCTTTCTTTTTAAAATAAAAGCGCTTTATACTTGAAAATATAGTTAAAAACTCACAATTAGTCTACAAAATCAAGCTCCCTGACTTACCATAAGAATGATGGGTTCTATCTGTAATAGTCAGGAATCAGAGATGCAACATATCAACTACAACTATTTGATCACTCTCTAAAGCAAGAACTATCATACATGTACTAACAAGTGTGGGTGCAGACCTGTAACACATTCCTTGCTATTCAATTAATATCATGAGCTATTATAATAATAATGATATAAAGTTCATATCGAGCATGTATAATCACACATGCCTCTATGCTGGAAATGGAGATAAGACTGGAAATACATACAAAGGGGTAGTTTCAGTGATAAAACAGATTTTTTTTTTTTTTTTTTTTCAAATAAAAGAAATATTTTTCTCTGGTCTGCTTGTTTTAGACAGTTGTTCCAAATATGGGGGAATGCTACCAGGAAAGATAATGACTAGAATATGGTGTATTTCTGGTAGGTACATGTACTGTTAACACAATTATCATTGAACCATAAATGTTTGGAGGGGAAGTTTTGGAGTGCAATCAAGAAGAAATATAAGGCGAAATACATAGTAATATTCCCAAGACATTGCATTTCATTTATTCATTAACAGAATTACAAAGTTACATCAACTTACTGTAGGAGTATGGAACCAACAAATAGCAAACACTGGTCATGGTTGGCAACGTGTCTATTCTACCGTATCTCTAACATACAGTAATAAAACCAAGATATGCAACAGTGGCTACTATTTCTAATGAACATAGCTTTGCAAATAGTCTCATATCATCATATGGCAACGCAAGCACACGCATTGATAGCAAATGCAATAAAAAATAAAAAATAAAACCCAAGACAGCATAACATGCTCAAAAGGAAAAGTGAAAATAGAGACACAAATATATGAAGAGAAAAAGAGTGAGGGGATAGAGAGAGAGAGAGGGGGGAAAGAGAGGGGGATAAAGACACAAAGAGAGTTTGGAGAGAAAAGATTAAATGAAGAGAGTAGAGAGAGAGAGAGAGAGAGAAAGAGAGGGGATAAAGACACATAGAGAGTTTGGAGAAGAAAGATTAAATAAAGAGAGTAGAGAGAGAGAGAGAGAAAGAGAGGGGGATAAAGACACAAAGAGAGTTTGGAGAGGAAAGATTAAATGAAGAGAGAGTAGAGAAAGAGAGAGAGAGATAGGGAAACAAGAAATGCAAAAGATGAGGACAAGTGAGGGAGGGAAAAAGAAGGTAGAGAAAGTAACAAATGGAGGGAGAAGAGGGGAGAATGGATAGAGTGAAATGAGAGAGATAAAGTGTGAGAGAAGACATAGATATAGAAGAGAGAGAGAGGGAGAGTGAATGAATAGAGAGAAGAACTAGACAATACCTTTGCTAGCACTGATGAGAAGGAGTACCATCTCTGCACATCCTCTCTCAGCCAGCCTGGCTTGCTCTGATAAAAGCTTCTGCTTCTCCATCTCTTGCTCCTACACGTCAAAGACGGAGAAAGAAAAATGAATAACAATTTGAATACTAGGGGAATCGATGAAGCATTTCCTAAGCTGCATCTCCTACAATGTATATGCTTTACAACCAATAATTTTTTTGAAGTTGACTTTTGTAACCTTTGACCTTCCTTTTCAACATTCTAATCGGATCATCTTTCTGTAGTGACACCTACTATCTTCAAATTTGTAGTACATATCTTAAGTGGTTCTTGAGATATTGGATAACAAATTTAGTATTGAATTTTATAAGTTCACCTTCATGACCCTATACCTTTGACCTATGTACACAAGATTTTATCAGATTGTCTTCCTATGGTGATACATGTAATCCTTCCAAACATTGATAGCATCCTGATCGTTGTTGTCACACATTGACTACAGGTAAACCAATGAAAATTAGACAATTCAGTAGTCAATGGGTTAAAAGATACATTACCTGGAAGGATGTTCCATTCTCTTCTCCTCCTTCATCATCATCGTCATCATCCTCCCCTCCGCTACAGCTTGTGCTCATGATGTCAGCATAAGATTTGTACAGGAAATCTTCATCCAACATACTGAGAGGACATAAATGGATTCATATTTAAAGTAATTCCCCTACATGATCATAATAATCATTTTCAGAAAATGTTCATCCTAACCATAATCATCAAAACACCAATACGTAACATGTATACTCAATTGTCACACTTGTTCATACAACAACTCGTTCGTTGGGATAATTTTAGACAACGATTTGAAACTTTAATTTGAATAACTCATTCAATTTAAGGTAATTAATACTATTGATCGAAAAAAATAGAACATTAACTACAGTGCCGAATTGCAATAAAAAGAACATAATAATCCAAAATGAAAAGCTGGACGGTATCACTCACTCCTGCTGAAGTCCAAAGGCACGACTGAAAGTCAAGATTAGCTGATAGAGGGGGTCTTTCACATTTTCCTGGTCAAACTCCTGCAACTCTTCTGAACTGCATTTCTGTTTGAAATATGATATGGAGCAAACTTGGAAATTAACCATCATTAATTGAGGATTTCAGAGTTCAAGGATCATATTCATTCCTGTACCTTATACCTCGGTTTATGAAAATCAGAAAAATAAATGTACAGCTTTCAGAATTCAAAGTGCAGACTAATGTATAGACAATATGAATGTATTCAATTGACTTTATTTACTCTAACTGAAATATCATACAGGACAAGACATGATCAGGATTTACAAATGTACAATATAAATACATTGTGCATGTACATAAACCATCTACAATACTTCAATAAAACATACTCCCCTCTCAAAATATAACATATAATAAATATAATGCTAGAGATCTAAAATCTAAAGGCCTGCTCTCTGTACAACAAAGATATCAAAATTCACATTCTGAAGAGAAAAGATCATAATGTTGTTCAAAAAGTAGACTTACAGTAAGATCCTCAATGAGTAGATGTTGAGCCGACTCTTCATTGCTCAGCCATTTCTCTTTATAAGCCTTCAAGAAGTAGTTGATAGCCCGATGTCTGGTGAAGAAAAACAGAGACAAAATTAGGATGATTATCATATGGTGTTAGATAAGCTTCCTGATCAGAAATCAAGCTTTGGTACCTTCTACTGTCCTTCAATTCGACATAATATGGAACATGCTATAATATAATCAATGTTTGCATTCATGTGAACTCTATCATAAGGTTTCATTTGTTTCTACTACATGAGTATAACAAATTCTATGTCTATGATTGAAGGGTGCATACTCTAATTCCACCCCTTCACCAGAATATTTACCCATCACCCTCATTAACCCGTCGTACACTGAGAACTTTTCATAAAGCCGAATGAATCGTGATTGTCAGGCATGCTTGCAAGAAATTCTTTTCAGTTACAGATGAAACAAAGACAGCTTTAAATAGATCAATGTCAGATAATTTAAATTATATAAGGTCTTAATATGTTTATGCAAGCATGAGTGAAATAAACAATCGACAAGAGGGATGTTCTATGGTTCTTCAGGCCGCATATATGCGGGCTTAGTATACAATGGGTTAAGATAACAAAGGATGTTGTATACTAGTACTTTGACACAGAGTGAACTCTCTTCTGAGATGGTATATGGCCTGTAATTTATAGTTATAGTTAACCATTTGATTACCATCTAAAATACATAATGCATGTAAGAATATCTCTCTCTGAGAAGAAGACAGACAGATATTGTACTATGGCATCATTGACTTTCCATACATGTACATTGTGCTTTGCTATTGACATAATGCTTATTTTTCACTTTCTGTACATTTTCTACACCATGCACACTTGCATACTGCATACCCACAAAGCAACATCATTTATGATAAACTGTACATTACTCTACATACCAGGGGACTACTGAGATTTATTCATTATTACGAGCCTTGATATCTCAAAAGCTAGAGTGGAGATCTCACAGCAGGGTGATCTCATGTTAGAAACAAAGTTGATGTGCTAGTGCCCTTTGGTAAATCATTAATCCTTAATACCAAGCCCCTATGATAGGACTTAAAGTACTAGACCCACTGGCTGATATAATCATTGAATTGCTTCCTGAGCAGTCAGGTTAAATAATCCAATCAACCAATCGTCATTGCGTTTGACACCACATTATTTGGTGGCAGCGGTGGGATATCAAGAGGAGATTATAAATACCTTGGTAAATGATGGAGTGGTATCATCCTAAAGCAGGCCATGATAGCTCTCTTACGTTGAGCAGACATCAGCCGCCTCCAGGCACTCTTCTTAGACACCGGCGGATGCTCCATCTGTACCAGAAACAACAATAAAAATAATTGTCAAAAGGACCTTCGTTATCAAAAGGAATCATCTTAAAGCAGATCATGCATCTCCATTTGGCTAAGCAGACACCACCATTCATCGATGTGGCTGAATGTTTGCCTGGGTGGAGTGATCCTGTGAGGAACGGAAAGGGTCCACTCTTTTCTGCAAGAAATGTGATTAAATTGAATTCTTTTATTGAATTTTAAAATCATAGAACTGCAGAATGGAGATGAAAGAAAACTGTACCTGGTGAAGACGATGAAGAACCTGAGCCATGTTGATGATACGTTCGATCACTTTATCCTTAGTCAGCTCAACCACCTGAACAAGCTTAGTGGCAGCCATCTTGTTGTAGAGATGACGCTGCCATCCTTTAGAATCTGTTTGCTGTTGAAACCAAAGACAAGGAAGAGGACATGACAATTAGTACCATCTCATCGCATTAGATCTGCACAATGTAATGATGCAGACCATTAGGCCCTGTAACATAATGTCTGTCTGTAATTTACATCAATCGCAACTACATGTACATGTATAATTATATATCTTCAATGTACAGAATCATGATTAGTATGATTTGAACATCAAGTGTCAATGGATCACATAGCTTAATGTTACAGGGCCCTCAGAGGCCTGAGACTAATGGCGTAAAGAGAGATATTCTTAAGCGGGTCTTTTGAGTGAACAAAAAGAATTGTGTATAGTATAGATAGTACACAAACAATTCTACCACATACTCTATGGGTTACTAGTTATATGGTTTGAAGAGCTGAATGGATTATGTCCACCTTGAAGGTATGGCATTGAATTAGCAATTCCGTTTATTCATGAGTATGCAATCAGTTAATGTGGATGTACTGTTATTCTATCTTTAGATCTTTGATGGGATGAATATATAACTTCATGTGTGTAATGATAATTGTAATATCTACACAAATTAATTGACATGATGAATAAAAGTAATTTTGGTATCATCAGATATGACAAAATATGATATTTGTATATTGCAAAAATGGCATAATTAGAATAAAGATTAATCAAGCTAGTGCACTGATTAATTTTCTGCTAAATCAAATTGACTATTTATCCAATAGGATTGACTAATGGACAGGTTGGCATGTTAAAAGAGAGCAAATTGGCTACGATTGTTCTGGTAGGCAAAGCAAGTGTACATTAATTTAGCTTTCATATTAAATGTCTATTAGTATATAAATATTAATATATATATGATTACAAGAATATACAGGTGTATGTTGAAGAAGTTAGTTTTCATCTTTTAAAAATATAGAGAAGTGATTTAAGTTTACAATCTATTTCTAAACCTATCAATCCACATTCACCAAGATAGATGAAGAGAAAAGGGTACTAGAATTTAAAGTGGATTGTCGTCCCAATCTTTTTGAGGAAGATGAAATGGAAAATGGTGACCATTCACAAAGGAACTACAAAACAGTTGAATGGAGGAAGAGTGAAAAAAGAAGCAAATATGGATCTGATATTTTCTTAGTGATGGCATTTTATTTTTAATACATGGGTTCAATATCAAACAGGGGATACACAGCACAAAAAAATACAAATGCAAAAAATATTTCTGATCTTTGTATTTTCTTTTCTACAATTTCTCAATATATATGGCTTCAAGAGATAGATAGAGAAGACTGATTCCCAAATGCATATTTTGCTCCTTCTGTGGTTTTTTTTTTCAAATAGGAATTCATCCAAAATGTAATATTGCAATCAATCCATCTCATTTTAAGACAGTTTTAAAGAGGTGTTTCATAATGAGGTCTTTGGAAAAGTTTGATTAAAAGTTAAATTATCCAAAGGGCCAATGCCCACAGACCATAAAAAATAGATATTTCACCCCTGTGCAAAAAACTTGTTTTGACCGTAGTATAGAAAAAGAATCCCAATTTAAAAGTTTCCCTCAAAATAATAGTTTAAGTGCTATAAAGGTCTCCATAAATATCACCCAGGCAATGAGTATCTTGAATGCATAGTGCATGATAGTGAGCAAGCTGTGCAAAGAAATGTAAGGCTTAATCCCATCAACTCAGCACATCAATCAATTAGTCATAATGTTGCATGAAATTTATGTTACATACATGTATGAATACCTAGGTAACTTTAAACTTCAACCTATTACGTAATTAAAAATTTATCAAATTCATTAACCAGTTGACTGCTGCATAGTGCTACATGTAATTGCACAGTATGGGTATGACCAGTGTGGCGCTCACGCTTCAAAACAGACAAAGCTCAGACAATAGCATGACACGTAATATTACGTAGTCCGCGCACAGTGTACAAACACCAAGCATGTAATATTACACGGTCCGCAGCCAATTGGTTAAAAATGTTTTAAAAATTGTAAAAAAATACAAATGATTGTACATGTAATTGTTTCTAAATCCTGGAAGTCAACATAGGATTCCAATGTAACCGAAATTTCTTGCAACAAAATGACCAATTAATTTTACACTGAGAAAGTGGTTTTGAGCCGTCAACAGCAAATTATGACATGAATTCCACAGCACTGCATCAAATACAACATGCACTCCTCCAACTCAAGATATTGGGGAATTTTTAGATAGATTTCTTTTGGCACTTTGCAGCAGAATTTCAACATTTTCAAATAAAGTTTAATTGTGGCAGAATATGCAAGGATATTAGCATTTTCTTATCCTTTGTTTTGAAAAAGAATGATTGCAAGATTCATTTTGAAATTTGATAGAGTCAAGGAGGAAGGATGGAAATATATGTTTTGGGTGGGTATAATTCAGCAGATATATAATTGAAGGAGGTATATATTTCAAGGATACAGGGGGTTATAAATTAGGAGGTATATAAAGGAGTTTAAATTTCAGAAAAATAATTCATGGAGATGCATGTTACAAAGGGCCATAAAGTCCAGTATTTTGAAAATATGTTGTTTCTCCATTAAAGATTCATAATAATAATAATAAAGAAAAAAAAATCTCTTACCCCGGAGTAATGAAACAGAAAGAAGCAATGGAACTCAACAAATAAACAATTTCAAAAGGTATTATAAAGAGAGCTTTGTAACATTTGTGTTTTAACCATTATAGAATACTGTTTTTATTAAATTTCCTTCATAGAAGCAGTTTTTGATAACAAGAAAATGATCCCAACTATACCTTCAATAAAGCGTAGCCGACAACAATTATTTCAAATTCATTTCTCTAACTAAATTTCTTTTTTAAAGTCATGTATTGTCAATTTACCAACATGTATGTAAAGAATATGTTTTACACACACACAAAAAAAAGAACTACCATAGCACTTTGAAAATTTTTTGGTTTATGCTTGCTGGAATATATGTACTTCAGAACTGAGTCCTTTTTTTAAAGGAAACTATACTGAGCCAAACCTCCATAGAAAATAATAAGCAAATAAATTGGCCTTAAAATCATCAATGGGACAGATAAAGGTAACTTTAAAAAAAATGATACCATAAAATGAAAAATTCGATCCAGAAGGATAGGTAATTATTATTACCTAATAAAAAAAGATTGCTGCATGGAGAAAAAATACAACACCTACTTTTTATTGAAAATGTAATCCTCATAGTACATGTGATTGGTATAATATTGATTATTATTTGTTCTTTAAAGCTGGTGTATAGTGTTGGGAGAAAGAAAAATTTAATTTGGATTCACAGTTAGATAATATGAAAGCCTGAATCCTATAATTGTAACAAAGAAAGTTATGTTACATGGAATCTCGTTTTAATGTCTTTATTTCACGATATTATAGTATAAAAAAGATAAGACGGGGACCCGACTCAGCTTTGTGTGCACAGGCGTTCACATGGAAAACCAACGGGGATTCTCTTGTGTGGGTTATACACACAGATCGCTACGGTCCATTCATGCGGGAAGTTCGGGGGACAGGACAACCCAGCAAAGGTCTCAAAACCGTTACAAATTGTGTTTGGATTCAAACATTTCACTGAAATTCACCGGAAATCGTGAAAGGAATATCACAAAATCTCTCACACATGTCTTTTAGCGCAATGTGAACAACATGAGACTATATTTAATCGGTTTTATGCCGATTTTTTTTTGTTACCAAAACTATACACCAGGTTTAATGCATTTTCTACGAAAATCAGGTGGTTCATAATATTGTGGCTATAGAGAAGAGAGAAAATAGTGTTCAACCGGTTAAACTAACAAAAGCGACTGAAAATGAGAAAAGAAGTAGAGTAAAAATTAAAGACACTTGCAGTGATACGAGCAGCAGTGACCCGAGCAGCGGCAGACTGCCAGGCGGCTATAGATTGTCTCCGGGTTCTAATGCGGGCTGGCTTGGCGGACTCTTGTGGGTCTACAGAGGAGGAAGGAGAGGAAGGGGAGGAGGAGGAGGAGGGGGAGGAGGGGGAGGAGGGGGATGTGGTGCCGGTAGCAGAAGAAGTAGTTGCAAGTGCAGAAGCTGAAGCAGGTGATGATGATGATGATGATGATGATGAGAATGATACGGATGGTTTGGGTGATTTGGAAGAAGTTTGGGCATAACTGAGGGCCGTCAGGCGGGCCGTTTCCTCCACCTTCTCTTTCTCGTGCAAATGAAGCTGCTGTAGCAGGTAGTCACGTACTTCCTTGTCAGTCTCTTTCTGCAAGTAAAGAACAGAAAAGAAGAGAAAATGTTGTGATGTTACATGAGTGTGTCATTCAAGTACAAGACAATCAAATGGTCACTTACATATTTTTTTTCCTTCCATCCATATCAATTCTCATTCTTAAAAGTCAGTTCCCAGACATAATTCTCATCATCCCCTATTTTTAACTGAACTACAAAACCTCATTTATTAACACCTACAATGTACATGTAAATGTACTACAGTCATTGGATTGAAAAGAAGAGTCATCAAAATGTTACCTTGCCAACGTAATGCTGAAGATACAATTAAAGTTCAGGCCTACGACAAATATCAAGACAATGAACAGTCACACAATTTTATAAGTCATTGAAAAATACCAAATGTTTCTTTTTAAATATCTGTATTGTAAATGCAATTGAATGTATGAATTCTATGGTAGAATAACAGCATACATGTACATGTATATGTTTAATTTATGAAATATTTGATAAAATGCTCATAAATGTACATGGAGTCCTAAAAGTCTTATAGTGCATTACCATTACAGGTCTTTTCCTACAGAAGCAGCTCCTAAAGAATTCTATAATTGTAATATTAGCAGGCATGGATCTAGCAGTGACTCTGACAGGATTTTATCGGCCCAATTGTATAGGTATAATATCACTTATACTATGCTTGTGCATGGGCCAATAAAGTCCTTTGTCAGGGCTGATGCTGGGTCTGTTACTGATTAGCCCTAGACCAGTTCCTGTTCTCTAGCGTTTTAGCTAGCCCTGATCTCATCACATGAATTCAATACAGATACGGAGGGAACACTCTATTCAGAACCATTAATACAATGACTCTAACTCACCTGTCCAAACCTGAGCTTTGCTTGCTGGACAAGCTCTTGTTCTCTAGCCCCATACTGGTTCATTTCTCTCAGGAACAGTCCATTTAGAATTCTATAATCCATATTTGACAACAAAACAAAAAAAACCAACCCTGATCTTACCTAACCTGACCAAACCTGAGATTTGTTCGCTGGACCAGCTCTAGTTCTCTAGCCCCATACCGGTTCATTCCTATCATAAACAGTCTGTTTAGAACTCTATAATCCATAATAAATATTAAAATAAAACAACCCTGATCTTAACTTACCTGTCCAAATCTGAGCTTTGCTTGCTGGACCAGCTCCTGTTCTCTAGCCCCATACTGGTTCATTCCTATGGGAAGTAATCTCTTCAGGGCAGCCAGGATTAGACTGGGTGGACTGCCATGCTGACCATCCGGACGCTTGGGTGCGGTCGATACCAGCTTGGGCGGCTCCCCGGGGAGGTTGCCCCCATAAGGAGAGTTTCCATTCCCCCCTCCACTCGACTTGGACATCGCAGAGGTCAGAGCGGCTGAACTGTCCACCTCGGTCTGTGCTACATAGTTCTGCTCCTCGCGACGAAAGTTCTGTTATGACATAAAGTAGCATGAGGGTTGGTACAATTGCTAATAACTTATCAAAAGAAATAACTGCCATATTTTGTTGACCTACATTCACTAATCTACATAAAAAAGTACATTTCATATATTTCTGCTACACCTATGTATTAATTTGAATCTTCAATCTTCAACAATAATTAGGCAATGGCCTACAGAACTTGAGCACATTATGTCTGCTCTTCAGGTAAACATAGAGTTAAAACTAACGATGATGATTAGCAAAGATTCATACACAATTTGAAAATTCATACTGGATTTAAATGGTGAACAACTGAAATCTACAAAAAACAACAAAAAAGAATTGATTTCCTATTAACCCTAACTAGGGCGGGGGGGGGGGGGCCTCCCAGGCCCCCCCCTCGACGTTTCGTGCAATATGTTCGCAACGCGAAAAGCTCTCGCCGCGATGCGGCATGACTTTTTTCCTCCAAGTCTCCCTCATCTTTTAAGACAAAATTTGCGACGTCCGGGTACCCGGTTCCCAAGTTACGAATAATTTTGTACACGTGCGTCAGACCGAAAATTGCTCAAAAACGTGATTTCATGTACAAAGTCAATACAAAGTGTGTTTTCAGCTAAAATTCATAAATGAGTGATTATTTTTGCTTTTACTGATTCAAATTACTTGATTATATGCTTTTTATGATTGTTGAATTGTCCCCAACAAATTTCATAAAAAAAACAATGAAAATAAAAAGGTCGAAAAAACAAAGAAATACATAAGAAATTAAAAGAACAATAAAATACATTAGAAATTAATTGTGATACCGGAATTTTTTTCAAGTACAATTGATAGGAAGGCTATAAAGAAAATCCACACCAAAAATGAGCACATTTGGAGCTGTATTTAGGAAGTTAGAGCAAAAAGTATGATTTCCAATATTAATTATGCATAAATTAGCATAATTAATTAAAAAACAATTTTCATGAAAAAAAAACTATACAATTGTGTAGATTAGGTCACGGTCGACATGCATGCCAATTTTCGGCGCGATCGCGTGGTCGACGGCCGAGATCTTGAGGGGGGGGCCTGGGAGGCCCCCCCAGGCCATATCAACTCCCAAAATACCCCGGCCTAGTTAGGGTTAATCTCCATTTTTCTTTAAAAATATCTGGAAATCAAATGAATAATCTTACGGCTGATCTTGCCCATGAGTTAAAGATTGCTGATACTTTGTAGTACAATTTCTCTGCATCAATCGAGGGGGACTTCAGCCACTGACTCCTAGAGAGGGGAAGAGGGGAAATATCAAAGGGTCAAATAGAGACAAAACAAGCCTTGTCAGTAGGGAATCACAAAACAAAGGGGAAACAAATTGATCTCAGTGCATTTTAAAAGGCATTTCATATTGACATACATGTACATGTAATTAACACAAATAAATGGAAAAGTACCTATGATACCAACAATGACAATACTGCTATGTTTTCACTTTAAATGAATCAATGACCGGGGTAATTATGTACTGTAAGTGCTCTGGTTATAACTGGTTAAGCACTTTGTAACAAAACTGGTATTATTATTATTACTTATTATTATTACTTCCAATGCTTGATTCCTCTTATATATATAAATAGTATGGTGTACCTTTGTGAGTCAACAAACTTGATGAGCAGTGGATAGAAAGCATACAGATCTCTGATAATCAGATGATAGTCCTGAAGAAATATGAGGAATAAAAAAGGAAGGGAAAAAAATACTTACAATACATGTAGGGCCAACATCATTCCATAAGATATAAAAAATGATTATCAATTACGAATTAAACCATTGTGTTATGAAGAAAACTTGTTGTATCACATAGCAAGTAAGATACCAATTCATTAAAGGGCCTCTGAGATTTAAAAAAAAGAAAGAGAGAAAAAAGATTGTGTGCAGCTAGAGCACATACAATTCACTCCATTGATCTTTAGCTAACACTCTATAAAGAGTTACTAGTTAAGGAGGTAGAAGAACTATACAGTTTCCGTCTAGCCAATGAATATATGCCAAACTCCTGGGCATCCCTATATTATACATGTGTAAATTTGGTACAAACATGTTTATAAACAAATGAGTCAATAAACAAAACTATATGACTGACCTCCAAGATAGCAAACTCTGCTTCTTCCATCTCCTGTCCTCCCATGGGATACTCCTTCTTCAGATCTTCCTCTGCCTTGAATACCTTGGTTGTTCTCTCTTCCAGTTTCTCCACTACCGGCACAAAATGGGTCCTTAGCAGCTCCGGCTGGGCATCATTCAGGATGGGTTGGGCAGTGGCTGATCAACAGAAATAAGTATATAATTTTTTTAATTTCCAAAATATTCAAGAGAAAATATAGTTCTTTTTTTTTTAAATCAAGAAAAGTATATTGAGTGTATAGCTTATCAAGCTTCAGGCACAAAGGTGGCTCCTCAGTAGATCAGTCTGGGTGTTGTTCAATATTGGTTGAGCAGTAGCTGATGAGCATTAATCATATTACTTGAATGTTCCTTTATTATTTACAAAAATATGAAAGAGGATTGTATAGAGAATAGTTTGTTGAAAATAACATGTGTCCTCTTCCAGTAAAGTGGGCCTCTGTCGCTCACACTGCACATCATTTATGATCAGTAGGGCATTGGCTACTGTAAATAAAGGGATATATAAAAATGATGGTACTTCTTAACCTGTTGGAGACGAGCTGATTTGGCTATAACACACATTTCCCATAGACCTCAGCCCGAATATATTCGGGCTCAGTCCCCAACGGGTTAATTATTTGTGACATGTTTGCTTGAAACCACCAATAAGTTGCCAGAATCCATTTCATGAATTACATTTTTATTCTGGAAATTGAGATGTCAAGTTTTCCAATGGTGTAAAATGGTATGTGAGGGGTTAAAGTTCCCCAAACACATATTCAATTATGAATCAGAGTAGGGGATTACTGAGTCAATAAACAATCGACCCACCTGCTATGCGTGACATCCAAGGTGCATTCTCTATACCAAGGTTGATCTTCACAAGTGTAAGGACATTGCCCAAGGTGTTGTTCAGATTTCCAGAATTCACCATTGTCCAGTAATTCCTGCAGCAACAACAATAATAAAATAAAAAAAATAAACTCAGGTACTGTTTTCGTTTACTTATTTGTGTATTGCTCATGAGAAGTTTCAACAGACAATATGTATACAGAGTTGAATGTTATCAAACAATGGCTTCTGCTACTACTACTACTACCACATAATGAGGGTATAATAACATAAGCAATAACTCAAGGAGTTATGATAAATAGAAAAATATCAAATTCAAGTCAAATAGGAAACTAAGAAACAATAATTGTATACTATCTAATTACATGAATATGTAGATAAAAAATAACATGTAAGGTCACAAAACCATTGATAATCAACTCACCCCTGTCTACGACAGATGTTGTCAGGACCTTGTTGCCACCAGTAATTCAGATAACTAAAGGACAAAATGAAGAGGATCAAGAAAGAAGAAGGTTATTCAGTTAATATGTTCAATGATTCATCTTTCAAATTGAATCATTTTACTTAGGTTATCACGTTTAATTCCTAAATCAAACTGGGCCATATCTAATCCACGGTAGTAATTTTTGTAGCAATAATATCTACATGTAGTTTCCTAATAATAGGTGCTTATAAGAATAAACAACTCTGCATATCCAGTTCATGATCCACAAGGGAAAGTAATATATAGTCATACATGTATGTAATGTTGAACAGGTATATGAGTTTTGAAAATCATTATGATTGCGTGACTTTTGATCCCACCGCTGCCACCATGTTTCAAAAGCTTTTGGGTGAAAGGGTTGTATATCACCCTGTATCAACTGCAAACATGAGACAACCATTCTGATTGGTTCACAGTTAGACTTTTATGCAACAAGTCCATGCAACAAGGATCCTGATTGGTTACCGTTGATTTGCGGTTGATAGGAAGTCTTTACGTCAGATAATACATTAGCTAATGCCTAGTAATACATAAAAAGAATCTTCAAAACGAGAAGTTAGTTGACGAACCTGCACAGCATGGGTAGGATAACCTCTATGATGTGAGGGGCCTGGTCATACTTGGCTCCTGATGTAGCCATCTTGTCAATCTCTGTCACGACGGCAGGTAGAGTCGGGATCCCAGATGCAAGCTTGATCAATTCATCTTTAGTTTTTAAAATTAAAACAGAGAAAATTGATGAATAGAAAAAACATTGAATATTATACATGTATGTATGTACGATATATCTAATGTATTTCAATGTTCATATCAAATATGAAGATAATTCTTTACCGGATTTATTCCATTTGCTACAACTACATGTAGCCACATATTGTGGTACAACCCAATAATTGTAAAACATACAATTCATACTACAATTAGCATTGTAATTTATATGTCAAAAACATAAAACTTAACTAAGGAAACTCCAGTACATACAAATGAACTTTCAACAAAATTAAAAGCCGGAAATTGCTCTTTGAAAAAGCCTCTTTCCATGTACATGTATATGATACACTAATAATTGGAAATTATTATACCTTTACTCTCTACGGAAGCTCCTCTGAGTTCTATCTGTCCTAGTAAAGAGTTTGGATTGTTCTTGTTGAGATGTGGTTCTAAGAAGGCTACAGGGAAGGCTCCGGAGAAGGCAGCGAGGAGCTCACCGATGGCAGGACGTAATCTAAAATGCAGCAAAAGAGAAGATAAAGAGTAATACCTCATTTGCTCTGTTGAAAATGACAATAGACCAACAGAATACACAAAAGATTATGTGACATGATGGACATGTGTAACTAAAGCTTTAGTTTACAGGGGAAAAAGATACATATAGGATGTACCTTTACCTGCACAACCCTGTCATACATATTTCTCTGTAGTAATATAACATCTTCTACAGAAAGAGCCGAAAACCATTAAATCTATACTTAGTCCTGTCAGTATCTGACACTAATTTGTCCAATTTTGCGGACAAGCGCGGCGATTTCATGTCACGACTGGCGGGGACGGAAACACCCGAAAGTGAAAAAATAATACACTCAAAATTCGCATACTTCGCACATTATGCAGAAACTAATGAACATGTTTGCGAGTGTGAAGCGCGAGTCGGAAATTTTGCCTTATAATAACATTTAGCATTGTATTTGACATACATTTTACCTCTTAATTAGCTTCATGAGCTAATCACTACATAAAAATATTTTAAGTTTTAAAAATCGAGGGGGGACATGTAGAATTTGGAAATATTTTGGGATTTCTGAATATCCGGGTTTACTTATATCTACATACCATGCAATGCAGAATGCAAAAAATGCAGCTTCTTATGATTGCACAATAAAGGCCAAACAAGTGTTGCATAGTTTCAATAATTAACTGAATATCTAGCTAAATAGTGCAGTAGTCCACACTGTCCAAAAACCAAAACAATATTAATGAAACATCAATTAATTTTTGTTTTCAATCAACGAATTGTATTACATTTAACATGAACAATCTTAGTTGTAGATAAAGAACATGGCCCATATTCATAAAACCTTCATAGGCCTATTATCACCTAACTGTGAACTGTTCCCTTTGTAATAAGTTAACAACTAGCTTTAGTAAGGTTTTATGAATATGGGCCCAATAGTGCAGTGACGTAATATCTTTGAAGTGCAAAAAAAAAAAAGATGAAATTTACTTGTTCACTAAAATGAAATATGCATATATCATTCCACATTCATCATAAAATACTTGTATATGTGTACAAATTTGCGCTAAAACAATGCTACATGACAACATGCTTTAATGCTCTTGGTTTGATATGGGATCTTATGAAATTTTGATACCAATGCACTACTTATGTGTTACATCAGATAAACCCAATGTTTATTTCGCATATCCTCATTATTTATACACATGCTTTATTTAATGGAAATACTTTGAACCTTTAGCATACTTTATAATGATATCGTAGGAGTCACTGAAAACAGTTCATAATCGTTTTCCACCTTTCTACTAGTTCTCATCTCTTTATCGTTTCAATGGTAAGACTAAAACTCACAAACGTAATGTCAATTAAAATATACTGTCAGATTCACATGAATCTTGTATAAAGCATTATTAAACTTTGATAGTAATCTGGTATATATGAATGATAAAAAAATGATGGTTGTTAGTCACGGCAATAAAGGAGGCTATTGATGTTTTTGGCATTCAAACTTTCATCTCATTCAATGTTTGAACTTTTACCTCTCTCCAACATCTTTGGCATCCTCACTATAAACAAAAGAAGAATGGATCAGGTGGGTCACAATCTACATGTATACCATTACCCCTTGGCATGCCCCATCTGAAGGTCCTCTCTATACTTGCTCCTAAAACTATCCAAAACTGTCCATGTGGACTGAAGTGACGATGTTTCATGTGCTCAATGTTCCAAAGTTCACAAGTGTGTTTTCTACCGAGACACTGGGATCAAATGTGAACTACCAAAAAATCCATTTCAATTAACTAAGTCCCTCTGATAGGACTTGCAGACATTGGTTCCCTGGTTGCTTACATGTACATAAATACTTGACTTCATAGCAGTCAGGTCCAAAATGTCTGACGTAGACATTAAAACAAGGACACAAAAATGATCTCTTTTGAGAAGATATCAGTAAATAATTGGAAAATTATTGAAATCTGGCTGTGTATTAATGATATGAAACAAGTATACTTTGAATAGACAATTTACTATTCAACAGGGATTTAGGTGGGTAGGAAACAAAAATCAGGAAAGCATTGAATGAGTGACCACGACAATGTCTTTAGCATATATGTCACATAAATGTCAAGAAACACCTATCAAATTTGAAGCAAGAAATATCAGGAATAATTATATGGCTGATTCAATGTTTAGTTCTTTGAGTAATAATAGCGCAGTGACATATTTGATATTATTCATTGCAATTATTATTATAGCCTGTGTGTATACTAACCTCTTGACGTACATCGACTGGTCAGCACCTAGTTTGTAGAGACAGCTAAGAATTCGGTAGCAGTACACCTGGATTTGATCCACTACATATGCAAAACATAATGACAGGCAAAAGTCAATAAAAGAGGATTGTAAAATAAAAAATAATAAAAAAATAAAAACGGAGAGACCAATGCGCAAACCTAGTAGTCCATACTATAGCACCTATTAGTCTGCTCGCCAGTTGTTTTACCCTTTAGGATTTAAACTAGCAATATCTCTTTCAAAAGATAATATTATACCAAAGCAAGCTTGTGTTTTGAAATATAGAAGACTGGAATGGAAATACAACCATACATAGCAAAAACAACAACAAAAAAGATAAAAATGTAACTGATCTTTTTTTATAAAGAAAGAAGTATATATCAGTTGACAATTGATTGCTATTACAAATATAACTTTAGCCATTCAATATTATACATAATATTGAACAAGTCAATAGAAGTCAATCATATTATTATTATTTTGGATGCACATTGACATTCTGAAAGCTCTACAACTCGAAAACCTCCTTCCTAATAATAATTACCAATATTCAAACTTGGCTTAACACTGCACCAATGTTTACTCACATAGTAGATCAGCACCATAGTTATGTCTGGCAAGATGTTGGAAAAGACTGATAAGGACTGGTACCAGTACACCGGGTACGTAGTTGATGGCTAAGCTGTGCTTGTGAACCTGAGCGGCCTTGACGTGTGTAAAGCGCCCTCCTGATGTGACAGAATCCACCGTCGCAATGAGGTCATCCGAGGCATGACGGAAGAAGACTAGCAGACCGTTCTTGATAGCGTCTGCACTGTGCTTTACCACCGAACTGATAGATGATGGGGCATATGGTATGGGGAAAATCTTGAGTTTCACTTTCAAAAATATTCCATTCAAGGTAACAACTGAAAATTCAATTCAAATACCAATGACAGAGCTATTATGGTTACTCAATTCAAATTTAGCAAATGACTTGATATCTTCCAAATGGACATTCATATTAAGTATCTTTTATGTATTCACCAACAAATATTAAACTATTGAATTTGTGACAACCTTGGAACAACTCCAAATGTGTATATTTAAATACATTTATGTGGGCATTATTTGATATATAGTGAAAGAATCTATCTGCAGAAGTGAAACTGTACAAGTACAATAAAATTCTCACTTAAACACTATTAATTCTGTGGAGAAACTTACTAAATATCCCATCTGAATATCTTTTAGGAAATCTGTCTTTGAGCGACTATATAATTTTTTAGTTCCATCGAAGTTATAAAATTAATTATGACAATTAAATTGTGATTATGGATTAACTCATACCACACAGATTCAGAATAAAGAAATTTGAGAAGTGGCTATAATAACTGCTAACATGCATTGTTTTCAAATACAAAAACTAAAACTTTGATGAAAAGAAATGATTGCACGATTTTTGTTTCAAAATTTTCTAAAAGCCTATATCTTGTATACATTTTATGATCTATTCTTTTATTGTAACTTTATATAATCTTTAACATAAAATATTTTCGGTGAAAATCACAATCATAAAAATTTGTAAATTAGCAATGCAAAAAAAAAAAATTATAATTATTATAATATCCAAATTTCAAAAGTATTTTGATGCTGTGTTGTGTAACATGCAATCATATACCATGATCAAATATGAATCTTATTTTGTAAAATGATGTAAGAGTAACGTAAATAAAAAGAATTGTTGCCAATTTGAAGGAAAAACCTGTTTCATTCACAATCATATATGGAGAAATTTGAGAAGTTTAAAAGAGCATTTAGAGGCACAAGTGCAAATGTGAGAAAAGAGGAATCATTTCAGAATCAATTTTTAAAGAAAAAAAAGAAGAGATCAAACAGTGTGAAATGGAATCTGCTGAGAGATCATGCAAACATATACTTCTATTTCAGTTTAGAACATGACACAGAAATAGTAGAGAATAGGCCTGTTTCCAGTGATATACAATAAGTAATGGTAACCATTATAAAGAACATTAAACAAAAAAAATGATTACAAAGTAGTCATATTACAAAATATAGAATACAATGTAGGTAGATGTACATATACTTGTATACTCACTTTCTTCCAAAAGACACAAGAAAATGAAAAACATGTCTCAAAGTTTACACAGCCGCAAAACTCACAAAGTATCATTATGTCAGATTTCAAAAGAAAAATATTATTAATCTTCACACCCATGTTATTAATGTTGAGTCAATATTTTCAACTTTAAGAAGAGATACAATTATCTTGGACATTTTGGCAACATAGAGAATAGCAGATTATCTACCACAAGTAACCAACCATGAGTTTAATATTATTGAGTAAAAAGTAGGAATGGATTATCAAAAAGAAAGTCACATTTGTTGATAAGTATGACATGTTTCCTACATTTATAATGCAGTGAGAAGAAAGATTCAAAATGAAGGGGAGTTGGGGGATGAGTGCTTCGTCATGAAAATGATTCAAATGCTTTGATGGGGGTAGAATGGTGTGGGGTTCAAATTGCAAAATAGGGCAAACAAAATAAAAACCACAAGGAAATGATTACAGAAAAATGGGTAGAAACAACAATAATGGCTTCAATAAGATGCATGAAAGGGCAAAACAACATGGAGCCGAGATTGACGTCTATAAATTTCCAAAAATGGGGGGGGGGGGGCATGAATGAATAGGCAACTGGGAGAATCAAAGGGGAAGGGGTGGAAAGGGGAATGCAGAAAGAGCCCACACAATTAAAAAAAATCACACTCGGTACCTGCGCCCATCGGTATGAGAAACCCTAGGATTATAATAAGATAGAGATAGATACACATCATGAACAAATGTGCATGGGATAGCAAATCAAATGATCAAAGAAAATTGTGGATTATGATGAACAAATAAAAATGTGAGATTAAAAAGCCGTTTGGAACTATTATCACAACTGAATCATTAGCAGTTAGAACAACTGGGTTTTGATGAAATAAAGGAAGGTACATGTATATAAGCTAATTAAATCAATGTCATTGGCTGAGAATGTCTGGATAAAGAGTATTTTAACAATCAGTATGGCCGACAACTACAAATAAATTGGATTGCATTGTAAATTTGCATTGTTAATGTTGCAACAGAATACAGCATCTTGTATTATGGGTGGTATCACTTCAAATATGATATATTGATGAAACTAAATTAGTACCAAGCCATTTTCCTAATGAGGTCATTGTTTCAGCAGAGAGTCAATACCATTTATCCACATACATGTACACAGATTTTTTTACACTAAGTGTCAAAGACATCTGTATTTACATGTAGGTGGTATGTACAATGTACATATCACCTTTTGTTTAAAAATAATTTTGCTTTAAAACCATTCAGAATGACAATAACATACATATTATTCTGTAATATAAGAAATAATTAAAACCAATCGTAGTAGAGGGAAAAAGATCAAACTGGCAAATTATGATTTCGACCAAATCTCATACACAGATATGTACATGACGATTTAATAAAGTCATAATGGTGCCATATATGTTGAAAAGGATAAGATAGGTTATCACCTTAAATTTTTTTTTTTTTTTTTTAAAATACTGCTTTTTTCTTTCATTTCAAATGAACGTTTATAAAAATTTCTCTTTACTGAGAAAAAAGCAACCATGAATGATTACAGACACTCTGAATGGAATTTAATTATGCAGAAAAAATTTCAAGCCCTTTCTACTGAACCTTATTCTAACCCTCGTCTATTGCCCAGTAACATAAAAAAGATACGATCGAGCTTTAAACCGATTGTAACTTTTAGTAGATGTACATGGTTTACCATAGACTTATGATTGATATCAATCAGAATTGTATCTTTTATGATACAGGGCCATGGTTTAATTGGACAATAGGATCACTGCATTGAAAGTTTGTGATCCATTTCTAAAATGTGGTTCAGAATGTCAAATATCCAATGTGCCATGTTCATAGTGAGTTGCTCCATTGCAAGATTTTTTTTTGTAGAGATGATTATGTCTTCATGGTTAATGTCAGCATGTGTCACAGCGATAAAGCATAACTTTGCATGACTTTTATGATTTTGTTATGGACTGGATTAAGAAAAATGTATAGTAAGAAATGCAATTATATTTTTATATTTACCAAGTTGAATGCAATAGATTGAAGAGATATATTGAGAAAGACAGAGAGAGAGAGAGAGTGTGTGTATGTGTGTTTTTGTCCATGTGTGTGAGAGAGACATTGAGTTTGGGTTTGTGGGTGTGTGTGTGAGTCAAAACGAAAAATTGTATTTGACAACACTTTTCTTTAATTTTAAAATTTCTCAAGTGGAACCTGCGAGACAATTTCTTCTCTGTTTAACATTTTCTGTGTGTTCCACTTGCCTAGCTACTGGCAGTAGGTAGGAAAACAACCCCTTCACCCACAAAATATATGGGTAATACTGTTTAGTGATAGATGAGGGAGGGTAACCACTTACCTGGCATCTATTGATTGAGCTACCACTCTGATGCAACGAATGAAAGGCAGTAGATCACGGCCTGTCAACAACAACAAAAAAAAAAGAAAAAAAAGGGTAATATATATATATCTTCATGTGAGAGTATATGAATATTGACTTTGGAATATTTGTTTGCATTTGTCATATTTTGATTTAGGTCCAAGAGAAGAGAAAGGAGGGAGAAAGAACATTATCTTATATACTCACCAAAGAGATTGATCTTCTGACGAATGAGCTGAGCAAGTTTGCAGAACAGGCTGGAACATATAAAAGAAGAAATATAACATGTATAAAAGTTTACTACATGTATTTGAGTTTCTCTGTCCCCTGAGAAACAAGATTATCTCTCATAATGCAACATTACTGACTATGTGAAATTAAACTACTATGTATGATATTGAATATACAATGTACAACGTACATGTGTATATCATTATTCTAAACATATGCAGGTGGAATATAAGGAAATAAATACATCCCAAATATATAAAAAGTGACAAACATCACATATTGCAAAACAAAAAAGTCATTTTTATTTGTGCCGCAAGCATGAAACAAAATGAGAATGTCTGGAAAAATTAAATTAAATCTTTCACTGGCTTGGAGAGGCGTGGCAGATTTCCTACATGGCATATTTAATTGTACGCTTTTGTCTGTGGAATAAAAATAAACGTTTTCCTTTGGTTGCAAAGACAGATTGGATTACATATTGACTCCACAATCCATGACATTTGCTCTGGTGACAATTGCTCTGCAGTGGACTTAATCCTACACCCAACAACCGGGCAATAAAGCCCAGAGCAATTATTGGCTGAGCAAATGTTGGCATACCGTATATTATACAGCATTATTCTACATAAAAACCTCTACTCAAAGTGCCCGTCTTAAACCTAAAAGAGCAATGAGTTATGATGTATGGTAAATATTATTTCTGTGTTTTTTTTGGTTAAAATATAATGCTTTTGAAAATAAAAATGAAGATAAGGAGGGGTACAATTTCCATGATATAAACCTAGATGGTAATGCAGTAAGAACACTGAGCTCATATTGAGCAACTGGTGTAATAGAGAGATATGAAAAGATGAAACCAAAAGAAATATGGGAAATAGCAAACTGACAAACATGATTTCAAGTGAGATACAATTGAAAGTATGGTAGGGTATACTGCATAAAAGTTACAAGTTAAATCTAATTCTATAAAATAATACATGTACAAAATTAACATGCAACTACTTTGGTAGGCCTACTCTTTTTTTCTCAAAAAACATAAACATGGATATATGAAACACTATTAATTCTTAGTCAAACATGACAGATGTATAATTCTAAAGGCACACAAAATACTAGAAGTAATAATAACATGTAGCATTCCTCTATATACCAATGCAAGAAAAGTAGATATAAATTCACATATCTCAAAATCACTCATCAGCAGAAAACTGAGGATCAGGGAAAACATGCACATACATGGTAGACAAGAAATTAAATTTCTGCAAAAATGAATTAAATTTGATTGAGTAATCTTATAACATGTATGAGCCAGGTTATGTAAAAAACTTCCTTCATCAATACAAATCTAATGTTCTTTTTAATGACAATATCTAGCTTAATGATTATTTTACATACAATGTATAAGCATCTCCAACAACTATATTTGAACTAGACTACTGTCATACATGTACTTTGACAAAGGAAGCAAGTGACTTATCAACAAATAAAAAAAAATTATTGATGTTTTCATTTTTCATGTTGTGTGATCTTTTAACCAGCAAACTTTTACACAGAAACTCTGATTCTGCTAAATGAATTATGAATTATGATATGAATTGATGTCAGTGTATGATGGGCACATATTGCCCTCTCACAGGATTATGTCGTTTTCCATGCGTTTGTGTTGCTTGCTTCCTTTTGTAAAAGTACAGTGGATTACTTGTTTGGATACAAATAACAAGACTGACAAAGTAACTACATCTACACAATTTACATGAAATGTCCATCTAGTACATTTACATCCAAATGTTGGTCATGATCATTAAAGTTATTTGTTTGGATACAAATAACAAGACTGACAAAGTAACTACATCTACACAATTTACATGAAATGTCCATCTAGTACATTTACATCCAAATGTTGGTCATGATCATTAACGTTATTTGTTTGGATACAAATAACAAGACTGACAAAGTAACTACATCTACACAATTTACATGAAATGTCCATCTAGTACATTTAAATCCAAATGTTGGTCATGATCATTAAAGTTATTTTTTTTTAATCTATACATAATTCAAATGAGACCTGATATCCATCAAATCAATATTTTCGAAAGGTTTTTAAGGGGATCAGTATATTCATTAATTAAAAAAGGGTATTAATTTTTGTTTTTAAATGTATATGATATAATTCATAGATTATTTTGATCAACATTTGTTGTTTCATGGTTCTTAATCTTTACTGCATCAGGATTTTATTTCATCTATCATTCTTTTATCTATATTTATATTTCATCACTATTTTCAGATTTTTTTGTTGTTGACAATACAGCGAATTTAGGGAAAACAGCTCAAGACCTTGTTCAAAATTGACCACCACCAACCACCAACACCATGTTCATCACAGAATAGATTCCCACCAGACATATACATGAAGCAACTTTGTTTGCATAGAAACCTCACCTGGCAACCATAGCTTTCTCCACATGAGATGCATAGGGCATAAACATCATCTCACTAGGATGCATTGCAAGCAGTGTTAATAGTTGGGCAGAAATGAAGAGATACATATTAGTCAGATGAAAGCATACACGCATATAAAATGGTAAATAAATTGAAATAAACAGGCCCTAGAAGCAGATATATAAAAATAAAAAAATTTATATGAAGGTAAATGTATGTAAGTTACAAAACTCGTATGATGAAAAGAGGAATTCATTTTGAAAAAGCGTACCTGGATGAATAAAAATTAAGCATTGGACAAATCTTTGAGTCTGTAATTTTAACACTGATAAGAGTAACTTTGAAGTTACAACACTGTTTAAAATTGGTTCATAACATAAAATGGGGGATGGGAGTATCATAATAAAATATATATTAAAAGTGTAACATTTTGATTTATATTTCATGTTTTTCATTTCTCTTTTTAATGAAATTGTGTGTAAAAAAATGTATCATGTTGTTTCTGTTGGAAATGAATAAACTTCAATTGGAATCTGAGATACTAATGAGGTAGGTAATCACAAAATTGTGACAATCATACTTCATGCAATCATGAGCTATGATTTGAAATGATTTGATTTCGAAGTATTACCAAAAATAAATATTTACCCATCATAGTAGGTCTAATACTTTTCTTTGGTAAAAGTAATTCTAATCAAACATTTTGTTACTGATCATTTATTACAATATGTAATATAATACAGGACAAACTGCTTTTATACATGTATGTGTAGAAATAATGAATGCATATATATCTTATCAACCACCAAATAATTTAAACGTTATTTTATCAACTAGAACTAGAATATTATCTTCATCTTTAAGAGGAAGCGATCAGTGAGAGCAAAAATATGCATTGGATGAAATGAATATTATATGCAAGGAATGTATCACAGCACTCAAGCAATGTTGCAAATGAAAGGTGCACACCTCCATTATGAAAATGGAATAATAAATAAATCATCATGTGAATGATAAGCATGTAAATACTTTTTCTAAACTTTTGATATTGGTTCATTTTACTTTTAATTCATGCTCAGCCAGCAACAGATTAATTAATATATCCAATATTTACACAATAATTCCCTTGTTACCATATGACACACCTTTCCTAGATGCAATCTTGATACTACGAAAATTATAAAGAGGAAGAATGGGATCGAGGAAGCTTACTTCATATAGGCCTACTATATCAGTTGTAACTTGTTGTGAATTTCGTGAGCCAGTTCGTTGGAAAATTTCCACTTAAATATTAGATAATGGAGATACAGGCAGTAAGTCCTTGCACATTCCCCAACCAAAATTGCAAAAATATCTGTACTTCAAAACTATAGCTTATTTAGAAGTCGCAACAGTTTCACACTGTTATGACCGACACACATGTTCAGGTCAGAAAAAAACTGAAACCTCTGGTGAAACTCGAGCCTTACCTCGAGACCAATTCTTTCTCCCTGGTGGATGCCCCTCCTGACCGGCCAGCTTGAGGTGCGTTAGGGTCAGCTACAAAGTAGGAACTGTGGGCCTGGAAGTACTTCTCTATTAGAGGAAGAACAACCTGTATTTAAGAATAATACAAAACAATAACAATCTTGAAATTCAGTAAATGTATCAGCCTATATTTAACTTATCTAAAAACTGTCCCGCTATGCTTTCAAACTTATTGCAATGATCTTTTTCTTCTTCTTTTTTTTTTCATTGTCCTCTACCTATCAAATACTGGATGCAAGCAACTCAATTACTTAGGTTAACCTGGGTATAGGGGTTAGACAAAAGTGGGCCCTCTCAACTTTCACATACTAGTCAACCTTCATTTGGATGATTCCCTGATAAGGTGGTAGAGCACTTAAATTTGTTTTTGTTGATTCCTATTTACTTCACCTTTGTCAAAACTAGCCAGAGTAGATTAATGCCTTGTCAATAAATACTAGTTCTGTTGGAAGAATTTGAAACCTGCATCTGATGATTATTAATCTGCAAACCTATTCACTCGTCCTCAACTCTTGATGAATAAAATTTGTAATTTACTTGTCTTTGGTTGATGTAAATTGATTCTATAAACTAACGATGGGGATAGTATTCCCCAATATAGGTAGTGAAAGTGTAAATGAATGTTGATGAAACTTTAGTTCTTTAGTTGTTGAGAGATTTCAAGAAGATGTAGGTCAAGGAATCATGAAGATAGATGGTTGTTACCTAAGCAAAGAACTTGTATACTTGGAATCAATGAATCATGAAGATAGATGGTTGTTACCTTTGCAAATAACTAAGTATACTTGTAATCAAGGAATCATGACGATACAATGTAGATGGTTGTTACCTTAGCAAAGAACTTGTATACTTGCAATCAATGAATCATGAAGATAGATGGTTGCTACCTTAGCAAAGAACTTGTATACTTGTAATCAAGGAATCATGAAGATAGACAGTTGTTACCTTGGCAAAGAACTTGTTTACTTGTAATCAAGGAATCATGAAGATAGATGGTTGTTACCTTAGCAAAGAACTTGTATACTTGTAATCAAAGAATCATGAAGATAGATGGTTTTTACCTTAGCAAATAACTAAGTATACTTGTAATCAAGGAATCATGAAGATTGATGGTTGTTACCTTAGCAAAGAACTTGTATACTTGTAATCAATGAATCATGAAGATAGATGGTTGTTACCTTAGCAAAGAATTAGTATATTTGTTATCAAGGAATCATGAAGATAGATGGTTGTTACCTTAGCAAAGAACTTGTATCCTCTGTCACCAGAACTTTCTTTCTTTGACGATCGGAAAGCTGAATAGGAGATAAAAATATAGGACAATGGGAGTTCCATGTTTCTGTTTTAGGCGTGATAACAAAAGGTAATGCCATTGTCCGCTGTATGCGTACCACTTGAAGGATAATACATCGGATTTAATTTATCTTCTATTGTAATAGGACCTTGAACCCTAATCCCTACCTTTTTGGTAAGCCGGCTTTATAAGATCACACTTCCACCATTTAAATTTCAAATTGTAGGCTTTATGTGTCTGGGGACTTGTCTACATATTGTATGAGCTTGTCCAAAAACAAAAGATTTTATTTATTTATTTATTTTTTATTATTATTTATTTTTTTACTGAATTACATTGTACATTTACATGTAGATCTATCAAATACTGTAGGCAAGCAACAACATCAGGCATAAGGGATGCTACATGTAGGTCAGCTTGTGAATAGAGAATGGGCAAGTGAGGGAATTCAAGATGAGTCATGGTCTCTTCCTCTCGACATTCACAAACCAGGTGGCCTTCATTATTAACCCTCTGGTCTACAGATACCGCATGATTCTGTATTCAGTCTTGGTAGAGAGAGAAAATCCTAATTGCACATATGCACCATCTTGTAGGCTTCAGGTTTGCTTGAGATTTGTCCACATACATGCAGAGAAGGAGATTGAAAGCAAACTCTTCGTTATTGTGCTGTTTTCATGACATAATGCATGTAGTCTCCTGTTTTCCCAACCTTTATTGATTATTTTATCCTATAAACTCCCTTGTCTACAGAAAACCAGGTGATTCTCTGTTAATTCTTGGGAGAGAGAAGATTCAAAATCCACTTACCATCTTGGCTGCGTCTGGTAGGCTTGAGGTTTGCCTGTGATTTATCCACATAGTGAAGGAGTTTGTCAAGGAGATTGAAAGCGAATCTCTTCTCTATGGTGCTGTGTCCTCTGATGATACCATCAGCATCCATGGATAGACTGTGTCTGCTCAATAAAATATTAATTATACAAATCAAGAAAAGCAGTCATGTACTTACTTGTGAATAAACAATTGTGTATCCCACGTATCAAGTACATTATTATCAGGTACAGTAACCCACTAACTTCTTTTGTTTGCCACGAGGCACTTTTGAGAGCCATGTTGAGCCAACTGCACCAATTGAAAAATTGTTAAAACCTGAGTAACACTGATATTGGGTTCTAGGACAAGTACCCCCTGGACAACTACACCGTACCAAAAATCTACCACCTAACCCTATTTCTGTGGTTAATTGTCCTTGGGGATAATTATCCTGATACGCTAAAATTGCACTTTTAGTAATATTAGGTTTGGGGGATTAATATCCGATTTAACCGACATGCCTTTTTGCATTGGTACATAATAGTTTTAAACTAGGATTTCAGGTAATCTAGAAAATCTTAATAAATCTGCACTTCAAGAAATTCTGTGTGCCACAGGGCTTTCACTTCGGTGATTTATAAAGAATTAACTTTTTAAAAAGTGTTATAATGATCTTAGTTTCAAACATATTCAAGAATATATCTACATATATCAAATTTGCACCTAAATTTGTTTTCTTCAAATATATGTGTTAGGGAATAAACATAAAAGTTGGAATATAAAAGCATGACTGTTTCCTAGTTTGTTGATATAATACCTTCCAACATGTGGAACTTTGTGATTTACGACTGTGTAAGGGACATGTTAGGGTAAGAAAACATTGCATTACAAAAACGACAAACTCTTAAGGGAAATTGTCAAGCAAACTAAACAGACAAGGCTTGGAAAACAAATACAAGATAGAGCTATAATATAACACTGCATCTGTTATTCCTAATCAAACATAAACATTAAAAAAATTAAAGATACAAATGTTGACACAAAAAATTAGTTGAAAGTCTGAGTGTAAATCATCACTCAATTCTCCCTTAATCTAATCACTCCAAATGAAGTCAACTAAGAAAAATATATGCACCACATACATGTAACATACTAGTGACCTAAATGTACTCAAACATAAGCATGCATTCACAAACCCAACAACCCACATGAATACAAGGTTACATTTTTTTCCTGTGATACCTGAAACAATAATTTCAATGACAATATACCTGTATGAGGATGTATATCTCTATGTACAATGTGCATTACATTTTAATTTTGGCACTACAGTAAATAGGACCTTTAAGTGTAGTTATGTATTGAAAGTACTAATACTGGGTCACATCTAAATCTGTGCAATAAGAATGAATTACTCTAATCTGATGTATTTGATATGTGATGGAATTTAAATCTTAAGAATTAACTTTTACACACATTTGTATAGAAACAATACATATACTGTACCTGTATGTTGCACAAAATTCTGAATCAATACACGTATGTAAATTCTATGTACCTTATTTTAAGTGAACAATTGTAGCTCTAGCCTACATCTATTTCTGGTTCTTGTAAGTAAGTTGTTGAAGCAGAAATGATTCCCATTTGATCACAGCTGATTGACCTAAATGAAGCCTGTATTCTTCAATATCTTATTTTAAGATATTGTATCTCATACCACTCTCACTACATGCACATTACCACTCTTACTACATGCACATAAAACATGTACTTGATAAACTTATTATAGACAGGTGCAAAGACTCTAAAATGAAGTCATGTACAAAACAAAAGCATGCAGATTGAATATCTTGACTCTTTCACAAAAATTATTACCTCTTCTTGGCTTCTTCCTCTTCACTGTTAAATATGCATGAGTAAAGCAATGAACTTAGAAGTAAGTGAGGAGTTTAAGGAGTATGTAAAGATGTATTACATAATGCACAAATATAATTTAAATATACATGTAGAATCTGTGCCCTGTAACATAAAGAGTTATAATTAAATGCAAATTTTAAATAGCGACTTTGTTTGGTTCACTTAAGACCTGAAGGCAAGAAGTCTATGTAACAAGGGTCCTGATTGGGTGTAACGGTGACCCGACATTTGCTCCTGCGACAATTGCTTCGGGCTTTATTTCGTCTAAGATATAGGGTTAGGGTTAGGGTTGTAATAGGGATTTATATTAGGTTTAGGGTTAGGTGTAGGGTAGGGTATAGTGTAAAGTCCCTGGTTGAAGTTAGTCATTCGATTAGTGTATGGAATTTATAGCGGAGCAATTGTCGCGGGAGCAAATGTCATGGATTCTCCTGATTGACTAGGTCTGCTATTGATTTATACTGATCGCAACACGCTATGGTAAAGGGCACAGTATAAATTTAAGATTATGAATATCACATCTATCAGCAAGGTCAAATATATTCAGGTGTTAGGTTTTGGTATTCCCACATAAATGTGCCATCATACTGAGCTAAGCAGCTCAAAGAATACAGAAACGAATATCTCATCAATTAAAAAACATACACAAGAATTTAATCAAATATGACTGATATTACGCTTAATTCAAAAGTCCAAATGATTTATAAATACATCGTATAATGTTCATTTAATAAAATGAAAATCTCTAAAATAATACACATTGGGGAACCGGTTGATCCTGTATTAAGTGTATGGGAGGAAAGAGTTCAGTACTCAATACTAAAAACAAATTCCTCCCATCTTCGATCCACAGCACGTGAAGCTTCTCCTCTTCCCTCCCATGGAAAGAAGAAGACTGTACAACCTACCTCTGTAACCTGTACCCATTGACCTGGAGGAATTTGAGCAATGCATTGGCCATGTCTCTGTCTTTCTTCTTCTCACTATCTGTCAAGATGTCAAAGGGCACCAGCTGCGTGTGACAGCCCCTCCCTGTTTAGAAAAGAGAGGTCAAAGCGAAATGAGAGATATGACATAAATAATAACATAGAAGCACTCAATGACTGATACACTGCAAAAAATTTTAAAGTTTTAAACATAACCTCATTATGATTGTTTGCAGAATAGAAATGATCCTATCATAAGCATGTTGAGCAAAAATTTCAGAGTTTACAGTGTTTATTATCAAAATCATTATCATTATCATTATCAAAATCATTATCAAAAGCAGTTCTCATATATTGTGTAAAAGTTCGGTTTGGTCCTGTAATTAAATACTTTATTTGGTTTCCAGAACTCAAAATTATCTATAAGAACCCACCTCTTAGTTCCATCTCTAGCTTAGTCTTCTTGGCCCATACATCATGAGCATTCTCAGCTAGTCTCTCTGCCATATTCTACATTACATCAGAAAAAAAAAACATTATAATACAAAAACGAAATGTAATATATATATAGCTCTAACAGATTATTCAGAAAGGGGAATTACAAGAAAGAAAAAAAAGAATAACTGTTGATATTGTCCAAAGGTGCTATACCACAGAAAATTTCCAAAAGACAAATTTATTGTATCAAAATTGCTAATCATATTGCCATAAGTCATGTCAGGGTTTTGGTTCATAATTTTGTCAACACATAAAAATTGTTTAAGGAATTGACCATCAAAGGCAGTGAAGGACTAAATTCTGTAAAGTTGTATTGCCTTGATGTACTATCACTTGAAGTGACATATCTTTCTACCTCATTATTAATATTTCACTCTCTCAGAGTCTGCTTGCAGTTCACTAATAATTCCTTTCTATCCGCCTTAAGTATCCTAATGTTATATAATTTATGTTAAAGTGCTTTTACTGGTCCACGATAATTCACAATCAAGAGGTTGACTACAATGATTCATATTTATTACATACCTGCATCTCCCTGGTGAGTGTGATGTTTGAGACATCAATGGGTCTTGGGTTGTAACCATGAGGAGATTCCATTGCACCCTGTAGGGCAAGCAAATACAGATAAAATGTTTGATGAATTATCGGTGGTTTCTAGCTGATGGTTCACAAATATTCTCCTTACAAAATATAAGATGTACATAAGTAGGAATAGGGGTTGGGCTTCCGTAAACCTACAAAAAAGAAGCCTTTCCATTTCATTTAGATATACATTTATTAGGAGGAGATGTAAATTTAGATGTCAGAGTAAGATAGAAAATGTGAAAAACAGTTTTTAAGTATATTATTATCAATAACTATTTCTTTCATATGAGTTAGCAGTGCTGTATGTACATGTTATTAATAAGATTGAGAAGAGGAGCTGATGGGCAACAACTTGTTCATTACTTTAGGATGTCTAGTCTTACTCACCAGACTTGCTTTAGACAACCTCCTGGGTCTATGAGCCTGTGATTGTTGTTCGGATGCCTTGCTCCTCTCAATGGACCAACCCCAGGCAAGAAGAGACTTGATGCATTCTCTCACTGGCTCCCTGTAGGAATCCTTCTCCTAGAGAATAGAGAGATTGTAAAACATGTAAATAGTCATGAACCAAAATGTTCCCATTGTTGATTTCAAAATATAAATAAATTCCTGACTACACCTTGAGCCAGAAATACCTGGACCCAACAACAATAATATATTCCTCTACCCCCAAACAACCAAAAACCCAACCCTATAATTTCTATCATCTAAAAACCAGAGTGAATGTCAGGCCAGATACTAATAGAAATAAGAAAAGTACAATGTAGTTGCTTATATAATGGGATAAGTGAAATAGAAAAACAACTGAATTGGGGTTTTATTTTATCATGCCTCTACATCCCCATTCATTAAATTTTGAATAACATTAAATTTTGAATGTACTGTATTCGCTGTTATTTTCGCGCGATTAATTTTTCGTGCTGCATGTTTATAAGCACGCAATTGAACCATCCCAATACATGCATAAAAAAGCAAGCTCATATATTCGCGGGTTTTTAAATTCGCAGCTGCCGATCTTCGCGCGAAATCTGCGAAAAATTAATGTACCGCGAATATTTCCACGTTTACAGTATATGAAACTCCAAATGTGTTATGATTCATAATGGCTCCTAGCTCTTCTCATGGGATATATCAAGTGGCATCAGAAGACCCCCATTTACCTTGGTAGTGAGTGTCTTGTATGGTCTCAGCATACAGGATTCTTTCATGGCATTGTTCTCTGTTTCACCATGCGTCCATCCAATGTCAAACTGAAAGAGGACAGAGAGAGAGAGAGAGATTGTATATTCTATGTGAACCAACGCCTCAAAACCACCAATAACTTGCAAATAAAAGAACAGAGTAAATGGTAGAAGAATCAGGTTTTCTGCATAAGAAAGCATTAACCCTTTGAGGACTGAGCCCGAATATATTCGGGCTGAGGTCTATGGGAAATGTGTGTTATAGCCAAATCAGCTCGTCCCCAACAGGTTAATAACTCTTCTACTCGGGTGATATTTAAATTATATATTTCAACAAACTACAATTGTTTGGTATCATCGGAATGCTTGAGGTATAAAGTTTCTGAAAACATGTACATCTATAACCCAAATATGAATTCTGGTGACTAATGGGTGACTCTCCGCAGACGGGTCACATACTGTATATGTTTGCCAAAATTTGTTATTTTGTACACAGAAATAAGGAATCATTATTTTCATTCACGAAATGCATGATGCACATGTACAGTGTACTGCAGAAATAGATTCTAATTTATCACTGATGTTTGTTCTTTCTGCGCATGCATTAGTGTCATTCAAGGCATTCTCGATGGAAAAAAATATCAAAGAAATATCAAAAAGGAGACATTTACTTGATATTAGTTTATTCATCTTACGTAAATGTCTTATTGTGAACGAATAAGAATGGTCATTTCAAATTAGCACTTGATTGTAATTCTTTATGTTACAAGGGCCTGATGAAGTACAGTCTATAATGTATAAGTTTACTTCCTTCTGGCCCTAAGCAGAGGATGCAAACATGTACAACTATAGAAAAATTTGGTTAGAAGTAACATACCATATTGAGAGCCCAGCTGTCATGGAGATGCTCAGCAAACCTATCACTGAAGGACAACAAGCTCTCATTCAGCAATATCCTGATAAAACAAATCACAAAAAATTGTTAAAGGATTAAAAAATGTAATGATATTTATGTATGTACACCTCGGGAAAAAATTATTAGACCAAGCTCTTTTTCATAAGGGTTTCAGTGTGTGCATTTCTCGGTATGTGTGGTAAGAAAACATTAAAAAAAAAAATACATTTGTAACTTTACAATTTTCAGCAATAATGCTATATCATTGATGTGTGAATATAGGATTCCATTACAAATGTAAATGGCACACTTGTCCAAGAAGAGGAAAAGACCTTGGTCTAATTATTTTTGCCAGAGTTGTAAGCCTTAAATAAGACTCACAAAAATACAAAATACAAGTCATACTTTGTAGCGGTCACAACTTAGAGTAAATGCATATCAGTTCTCTGACACAGTGTGATCAAATATTAATGTTTGTTGTTGAACAAACCGGAAATTCTGAAATGGAAAATTTGAGGCAGCCAAGCATGCAATTGGGGCCACACTTCACATAATCGACGATTATGTTCCAACAAGGCTTGCAAGAGGCAACAGCGAATTGTAATTAGTATCAAATGATATCTTTGCCTGACTCTCTGGACTTGACATGTTACTTTAGTTGCAAAATACCATACAAGAAAAGAAGAATTGGAAAGTTGGTACATGTAGCTTTGAAGTGAAAAGGGTTTAAGGAAAGAAGAACAGCTCAATTTATACTAGTTTTAAGATAAAATAAGCGATTATTTATTTTCATCATAAGTAAAAAGATAGGAAGGGGAAAAAATGAATCCATCTTACTTGCTTGTATCAACAGGTCTTGGCTGGTAGATACCATCTGCATCAAAGCAAGATTCACGGACATAGCTTTCATCATGGTACGACATACTGTAGTCTGGAGGCAAAGCACTACCGATTGAGGTCAGGCAGGGCAGGGCACGGTCAAACAGTTCCTCATCATACTCCTATAAAGAGAAAAGTCAAATGATGTCCACATTGAATCATATTTGCTAATTCCTTGCAGGATATTGAATCAATATGGAATTGTAAAAGATTATTATACATATTTATCTATGAACATTCCATATTATTTGTAGCACTGTAAGCATAAAAGTACACAGGCTCTGAGGAGACAAAGGATTGGAGGGACAAGCCATTGTTAACACAAAATCGCTTGCCTGTCAAATCTTTTGTCTTTAACCCAGTGGCAATAAGTCTAAAACTTTTTTTCTGAGGCCTTAATATTTTTGTCTTTCATTCTTCAAGATTTACAAAGCTTCCTTCCGTACACAATTGCAAATTAATGGACTGGAGCCTATTCGGACAATTTTACATAGATGTACACAAAAAGTCAAAATATAATACAATATAAACACAATGTAATTGCTGATATGCTGATATATTGCATAAATCTTATTTTAAAAGAATTAAGTCCCTTCATACCTTTTCAGCAAGTGCATCAAAGAGTCCAGTGAATAACATCATTGTTAGTCTCTTCTCTTCATCATTAGCAGCTCCATAGCTTCCCCAGCCTCCACTGCTACCATAGTAGGTTATACACCGCTCATAGTGAAGCTGAAGGATCTGTAATGACAAGAAAAACTAGGTTTCAGTTACTTCGAACAATATAACCGGGATGCAGCCCTTTGTTTTTCGACACATATTTGTTTGTATCGTTAGAAGTGAGCACCAATGCAGGCTGCAGCCCACCTACAGGATGATCAGCCTGATCTAGAGTGCAGCCTCCTGTATTCCACCCTCAGCCGGATTCAGCTGGATTTACGTGATATTTTTTTATGCCTTGCCTAAATCAATCTAATTCCCAAGCTGACACATCAAAATAATAAAAGGAGAATCCATCCTTAGAACAAATTTGCTTATTTTGAAATTTTGTTTTCTAATATGTAGGTCTGATGGATGTCACTCAAATAACTTTGAAAAAAGGCATAAATGAAGATACATGTAATCTTTCCTTTTCTCTCACAACTGCCTGAAAGTTAACATTTTCTTGAGAAGGTGACGTACACCTGGTCTACTCACAATAGAATTGTGTCATACCATGGGTCCAGACTGCAAATGTATTTTAATCTGTAGGTCTGTAGAGGTACATTTGTACTGAGGGATGGACTACAATCTAAAGACCACCCCACAACTAAAATTAAGCTTCCCACATAGACTAGAAACGATACTCACCTTTAAGGCCACATAGGAGTGTTCAGCAAGAACAGGCACATCGTTGATTAGTTTGCGTAGCAACCGCTGCATCATGGAAGGCTTCAGGCTCCTATGGAGGTGGTTATGAAACGTAGAATGTAAATATTTTGTAGGGTACAAAGAGTATAGATTATTAAAATTTCATTGCTGTAAATTGCGACTATTTCTGTTTTGTCCTTTGAGGGTTGACTTCAATATTTTAAGGGTACAGATCACCTGTGTATATTTTTTTTTCATTCGGTCTCTAAAACAATATTTGCCGAACCTCCCAACAGGTCGATTACAGACACCATACCTTGTAAGAGCCACCAAGAAATCAGCCACGGTATCCCTCTGACCCCTGGTAAGCGAGCGACAGCTGGACAGTCTGTAGACGGTGTGGAGAGTAGAGTCCAGTAGGGATGCATACTGGTCAGCACTCTCAAACATCTCACTGTGTCTGGTGAGGAGGGGTAGCACTGAGTTACAGAGGTAACGGTTCAGGGCAAGGGCCATGTCGTGGTCGTGAGTGGTCGGCTGTGGGATGGTCAAAAAATTAATTAAATATTTTTATTTAAAAAAAAACAAAATACAAATTACATTACAATGAAAATACCAATGAAAAATTTGAATACCCAAGTCATGAAATTTTCAAACAAAAATTAAAATGAAAAGAAATACAACTCCAAAGCATATACAATGTAACTAGCCAATTTTACACTATAGATTCAGAGACAAAATATTGGAGTAATAATGATACCTTGAAAGAATCTGGTACATGTGCACGAGTATCTGGCAGCACAGGCATTTTGGTCATTAAAATCCTTTGATTCATAAATCAGTGGTCATGGATATAAGGAGACCTTGGTTGCAATCGGGCTTCAAAGTGTGTTTGGGCTCAGATTTTAACACCCCAGGACTCAATTCCCAAGTGTATCCGTGTTTATTTTTTGTTAAAACAAATTACATGTACACTTCTAAAAAGGATGATTGAAACAAGATATTTCTCACCGTATCCATGGTAGTGGCCGCCCTGAGGTCCGGTAGGAAACCCACCTCAAGGAGCTCAAAGAAGAGTTCTTGGTTGCCTATACCATACACCCTCTCAAGGAACAACAACATGGCTTCCTTATGGACTGGTGTCAGACCCTTCAGGTCAGCACCCAATGGCTTACCAGCTCCATCTGGAACGGAATAAGAAAGGGTCACCAGACTTTTTGAAAGCACCATGTAACAATATATCTATTAATGGTTTTCATGCAAGGTAACACATTTTAACCAAAAGCAGTGCTTTTACACAAGGACCTATGTTCACTTATTGACAACACACCTGGTTCTTTTGGTATTAAACTAATATTAAATTTGAAGATTCAGTAATCAGCCATTTAAAATTTGTTTAAATTCCAATAGAAAATTTAATACAAATTTCAGAGGATATTGAATGTATAAACAAAATTTATAGTAAGCCTGAGGGCTTCCTATAATTCAACTTTTAAATCGATTTCCTATCCTATACCTTACATACAATTCAACTCCTTTAGAAAAGGTAAAACTGTTTGTACAGTCACAAATAACTACATGTATCTGCCCCAGTAGATATTTCACTGTACATCCATGAACATGTACTGATTTGTAGAGAGTCTTTACTCATACTTGTAGCACTTTATATAATGCAATTATGAAAAGGGGCATCATAGCTCAGGGGATATATTATTTGTCTTTTAAGGGGGAGATCCTTTGTCCGAAACCATGTCATAGTGCCATTTGGCAAGGCTTATATCCTAATTTATAGCCACTTTATTGCTTCCTTACTTATAAACAAATCAATCAACTTAATCATCCAACATCCCATGAAATAAGTTCCACACGACTGCATGATAACATACCATCTTTCTTTTCATATATCTTCTGAGGTGATGGAAGAACAAACTTGAGATTGAGGACCCCAACCAAATCGTCCAGCGGGACCAAGCTCTGAAGGATGGCCCTGATCCTCTGAGGCTCTGTCCTACCCTGAGACAGGCGGTTCTCGTCCGGAGCACATCGACCCAGGAGATCGATGAGGGTAGCGTAGAATGTCAGGATAGCACCACCGGTGTCGACATCATCCTCATCTTCATCACACTCTTCACCTTGACTGTTAATGATAGGGAAGATCGATCATCAGAGTTGGGTTAATTAAAGCTACATTTAAGACCCACATTCTTATAGTAACATCCTATACACCAGGTTCATGTGGATGTAAATGTATGTTTGTCTCAAGTATTATCCCCTCATTTTGTTTGAACACCATTCCTAATCCTAAAGGAATTGAAAAATCTAACCTGTGACATTAATCCCACTCTCGACAGTTATATGAATGGGCTTGCTCTCTCATCCTCATATATGTGTACATGTAACCAATAACCATCATAGGAATTTCTCTATTTATAGTAATAAACGAAATTTCTCTTTAAACAAATACAAGTTATAACAAATACAACTTACAACTCGGTATAATATACATGTACACATCTATAAGCCTATCCATATTTCATCCTTAAGGAACATTATCATCGATCCCACTCCTGACATTTACCTTAGGGAATCAATGGGACTGCCCTCACCATCGGCATCCTCCGACATATAACTAATAGCTATTTTAAGAGCTGATATAGACCTTTTCTCTTAAAGGGATGCAGTAACATTGAATGATATTCAAATTGCAATTTAATGGATTTAGCTCATTTTGCCATCATGATTATGAACACATAGGTCAGTCTGGTATTCCTTAAAAATTGCAGTCTACTTGCTTGCTCTACTTTCGAGATATCTACGATTTTATACTTTATTTTTCAACCCACCTCGAGACGCTTTACAAAACCGCGTGCGTTTCAACGCACGTGGTTTTCACCGCATTTCCTGTTGCTTGCAACGGAGCGGTATAAATTAATCATGCGCAGCCATATCCAATTTCACTGTTTTAAGATAGTAAATGACTTGCATTTGATCTGAAACTTGCAGTAGTTTGTTTTTACGGTCAGAGCGATAGAATTCTATTCATTTCAATCTCTTTTGCACTTGTTTTTGGAAGTTACTAAATCCCTTTAATAGTAATGAACAAAATATTTTCCCTCAAACAAATACAACATTTATTTTGAGCAAACAACCTTCTTTCTTATTCCATTCTTTTGGGATGTTATCATCCATCCCACTCCTGACACTTACCCTGAGGCATCGATTGGTCTGCTCTCTCCATCCTCCTCACTGATAGCCATAGTAGGAGCTGAGATGAGATAACCTTCCTCTGCTGTCTCTGAAAGATCAATGGCTTCTTCCATAGCTGCTAGGAGACCCTTCCCTTCTCCTCTCAGGGCGGGGCCAAGGCACTCAGGATGTCTGATCAGCATCCTCACGATCAGGTTAGCATTCTCCTCTACAGTCTCACCTGTTATTGACATGAGGTGAATAAACATTTTGTTTTACTTTAAGGTTTCCATACATCTATATGATAAACATTCAAGTGAGGCAGTGTTTAAAGACTCCTCCCACAACTTTGTACTTTGTGCTTAGTTTCGTTCAGTAAGGCAACTTATGAAACCTAGTGCCCTTGGTTCACTGTATGCCGACCATTTTGCAGGTTTATAGGCCATATACACTATCTCTTCCTTTTTGTCGACTTAATAGGAGGGTATGAATAGCCCTGCAATGAAGTTGGTACACAGCCACCAAAGGCATTACATTTTGGCAAGTTGCCCAATTCCATGCGTTTAATAGTTATAAAAAGTATTACCCTTCTTGAATTGTGCGGTAAATACAGGTACAAAAATCAATGGGCATCTCTGAATTACTTTATCACTATTCCTCATTTCGAATAACACCCCTCCCCTTGAAACTTTATACACCCCTCTGCATTGAAAAAAACTCCTTACACCATACCTACACCCCTACTCACCATTAACCCATACAGCATGCCTCATGAAATCCAGGTACCTCTCTCCGTCCAGGGGATCCCAGCCAGGTAGGGGTTTCTCCAAGGCCCTGAGACGGGCGTTGTCCTGGACACCACACCGCGACAAGAAGGTGATGACCTTCTCCAGGTGCTGTTCCCTCAAAGCCAGGGCTAGTTCATTGTTATCCATCAAGGACGCTGCAGCAACGTCTAGGGGGCAGGACCCTCGTAAAGATGGGTAGGCTATTCGTTCATTGAATGAACAACAATGATCATGAGCAATGGTTTAGATGAAGTGGAAGATAACGGTAAAACACTTTGATTTTGTTAATCACTTTTAAAGTTTTTACAATATATATCAATCATGTAAAATGTATGTATAAAATATTTTTAGTTCTTTTATAGTAATTGTCATACTCATGGCAGCTTGCTGCAGGTTTGAAATTTGTTTCTATTTACCAAAATCAATCTAAACTCATCTATCCTGGCATGGTTCATGATTAGTCATTTTCATAAACTTTTTGTTCTTAAATCATAAACATGTGGAGAATTATTCTTCAGTTCAAATGGGGAATCATAGGTTTGGTCAACTACATTAATCTTAAATGATTTAAGAACAAGTTCATTTTATACTTTTACTATCATCGAAGTTTAAAAGTTATGAAGAGAGTATATTTTGAACAACTTTGATAATAATCATTCAAAATAATTCAAGGTAAAACAAGTCATGCTCTAAAAAATATGTGCAAAATCAAACAACATGCTCTAAACTCAACAAAAAAATAAAACCCATTCCAACAAAAGTGCAGAACATGAACTAAAATCAAAATGCAAACAAAATAATAATATTTGTTAGCAAACCCGGCAAAATTCATAAATGTAAATGAAATGGCAATGAAAATTGATATGGCACATGGAAAAAGGCACCTTTTCATAATAAAATTTTGTTTATTTCTGAGTACATTATCTTCTTGATTACTGATCAGAATAAAAAATCAGATCTTCTCTATCAATTTAAATCTCCTTCCTCTTCAAGTAGAAATTGTTTTCATAAATAATATCTAATCAGCAAGCATAGATGCATGGAGCAGAGCAAAATGCATCTTCTACAACCGTCGAAGGGACTGATTGCCATTACAACCTTATGACGGGATGAGATTGGTTTCTACTCACACAGCCCTATGAAGCCGTGATCGAGGAGGTAGAGTAGTTTATCAAACAAAGCTTTCTGATTCTGTCTACTGGTACGACAGAAGTAGCATAGGAACTTGCAGCAGCTTGCGATGAGCTCACGGGCAAACCTGTCCTCGGAGTGACACATCCGCGCCTGGCGTGCCAGGAACGTGTAAACGCAAACCTGCTTGGGAATCTTAATAACAGAAAACAACAAGACATAGGGAGGGTTTGGAGATGTGGTGAGTTTAACCCATTGACTACAATAATCAGGTGCTCCTTAATTCAATTGATTCAGTAGTCAATGGGTCAGTTAATACAGGGCATTCACTTTTGGGATATTGGAACATTACAAGTCGCAAGTTCTGAATGTTCATATATTTTCAATGCTTTTGATGAAAGTCTGGACAAGCTAACTTATATCCACATTGTTTCTGTCTTTGTCAGATTTTGTGTACATTCTTTAAACTCAACAAAACACAGGTTTATTGAGAGCAATGTAACACATAATCTATATCATTTTGAAACATCATCAGAAGTGAATGCCTTGTATTGGGGATTTACATGGGGAGGGTAAAACCATATGTGGTACATGTAGTTAGTAAAAACCACTGCAAAAATTCCATGCACAAGAAATTTTCCGTTACCCCTTAACAATTTATTTGTTATAAATATGAAGTAACATTTTTCCTTACATTTCTACATGTAATATTTTTTAAATATCCTTTTTATCAATAATTGAAGGCCTGTAACATAGCAATTTGAACTGCATATTCATAAAAAAAAGAATGTCTATATTTACAGCAGCTGTCATCTCTTAATTGCTATTTTAAGAAATTAAAACAATAACAAAAAAATTCTCCAAAAATATGTAGTTCACAATACAGTGAAAATCATTGTTTTTATTATATCTTGATCAAAATAAAACAAATAACAAATGATTAAATGTAAAAGAGTCCATTAAAAAAAAAAACAACCAAGAATCGTAGGTGATGACATAGCGTTAATCCATGAATAGAATATACATAATAAAGGAATCATGGGACATAGATTTCAAAGCATGGACATTGCTCAAACTGAAATTGGTGTGTATTTATATAGTACAAACAAAAAAGCAAACTGTAAATTAATATTGTGTGGGTATTGTGACAGTAGAATATAAAATAAATTAAATAAAAATGATTCATATTTCTCTTACCACAATAAAATTCACCCTCTCCTTTACACCAAAAATCCCTACCTACAATGCATGTTACTACTGATGATGATTAAATAACATCATCTGCCTGATTCATCAACTACAATATTTATATGATTAATGTGTTAAATGACATGAAGTGGTGAATTCAATACTGCTATCCCAGGCATGCATTAGGTGCGGGAGTGTAAAACAAACGATTACTAAAAACCGAAAACCTCCTCACAGTCCACAGGCATGAAAACCGTTTGGAAAGTCCCCTTTTGTTAGCGGTGAGTTCTTGCAAGGCATATTGGTTTATTAGTGCTTCATTCTAACATCCTTGCAAGCACTTACAAAGTCCAATGTCGCTCTGTTCTAAAAAGTAAGTGATGTGATCGAAACTGGCCATCTGGTTGCGACGGCTGACGCGACAAAAGTAGCTGAGAAAGCGTGAGCACGCAGTGATAAGCTCACGGTTGAAATCAGATTCCTGCTTTGGGGCATGGGAGGGGTATCATTGGGGGAAGGGGTGGGAGGGAGAGATGTGGGAATATCAGCAAAAAAAATGGATGCAGTTCAAAAGGATGCAATTTGAGAATTGGTGGGACATTTTTTTAAATAAAATTCTGCAAGTCCACCGAAGACCAAAAGAAATAGGAATTCTGACAAGGTAAGAATTACCAAACTTCAAAACTACAATTACGATGATTCTATTAAATTATAGTAGTGTCTTCGATAATAAAAAAAAATTAAACCTACAAATATTGAATTGCTCATTATGGAAATGATATAAGTGAGTATTTTTTGTGTTTCATCTAATGCTAACAAAATGAAAATCCCTAATTTACACTCCAGAATATGTATACATTAAGATAACATAGAATCTTAACAATCCATTCTATCTCATGACATATCATGCATGGCCTAGATTCTTACCATTTTTTTGGTCTTGATTCACACCGTTCATGTAATAAGTATTTGTTACCTGGTTCTTTGGCACTGCTTCACAGGTCCCTATCATTTCTGGACACTGAGTGGACCTCTATTTTTAGCTTCAAAACCATGATCATATGAAATGTACCTGGTTCTTAAGAGGCATTGCTGCCCCTGCCTGTTCTGCCCCTCTTTGACCCGGTTGGGATATATATCCATTCACACAATTGGATCACCCTCATACATTTCCTGGTTCTTATGAGGGGCACTGCTGTATCAGTTCCTGCCCTTACTGGTCTCAGAGTGGAGCGCTATTCATAATCTTCAAATGATCAGCACATCTTACTTGGTTCTTAGGACTGCTGCACTACCCCGTCCCTCCTAGACCTTGGGTTGACAACCGGTAACACCCTTGCTCTTTCCTTTTTGGACCCCAGTCCGACCTACAAAGCATCAGCATAAGACCATCATCACATCTTTAAGGGAGTACTTGCAACTGCCCCTCCTAGACCCCAACTGGACATCCCTCATACCCTCCAGACAGTCGGCACACCTTACCTGGTTATTAGGAGGTACTGCTGCACCAGCCCCTGCCCCTCCTGGACCTTGGGTTGCCAATCAGTAATACCCTTCAGACAATAAGCACATCTTACCTGGTTTTAGGAGTGCTGCTGCACCAGCCCCCGTCCCTCCTGGACCTTGGGTTGCCAATCAATAATACCCTTCAGACAATCAGCACATCTTACTTGATTCTTAGGAGGCACTGCTGCACCAGCCCCTGTCCCTCCTGGACTTTGGGTTGCCAATCAGTAATACCCTTCAGACAGTTGGCACATCTTACCTGGTTCTTAGGAGGTACTGCTGCACCAGCCCCTGTCCCTCCTGGACCTTGGGTTGCCAATTAAATAATACCCTTCAGACAATCAGCACATCTTACCTGGTTCTTAGGAAGTCCTGCTGCACCAGCCCCTGTCCCTCCTGGAGCCCGAGCAGTTGATTCAGCCTCCTGGTCACTGGTCAGCTGGATGGAGGTCTGGTGTTTCTCTAGGACGTTGACCATCACATTCATGACTGTCTCATGGACACACAGCGCCCTCATCAGGTCAGGATGCTGATAGAAGACCTTGTTGTCTGTTACCTCCCTAATTATAAAAGATGAATACAGTAAATATATAATTAGACAAACTCTCAGGAATGATGTGAAGGAAAAGAGCAATGCCCTATAACAGAAAGATTTGCAATTAAATGCAAAAAAAAAAAATTGAAACAGCCATTCAGATTGGTTCATAGTGAGACTTTATGCAAGAAGTCTATGTAACAAGGCTCCTGATTAGTTACTATCGATTTTCAATTGATCAGACACACGAGGGCACAGGAGGTTTAATGGTCATCAGATCAAACAGAAAGGAGACAAAATAGGTATGACCCAAATTGAATTAGAGCAAATATGTATAAAATAAACTGGTTGTAAATCAAATAATAATAATTTTACCAAAGATGTTTAATGAGAGCTTCCTCTTCTACTGATCCCATCTGTACAGACAGCAGTGACCTGATCTGACCTAGAGAGGTCAAAAGTCGAACGATGTCATCACACTGCTTGCTGCTGACTACATAGCTCTTCTGCAAGGCACAGCATAGCTGCAAAGAAAACACAAAATTCAAAATAACATTCAATATATAGAAATAACAAATTCCTATAGTCTAGTATGCTAATAATAGAATTGGAGAAATCTACACAGAGGAATGAAGATATTTCAATCAAATATTCATACATTGGCATGGGAATTTAGCCTTTTTGATTAAACCCATAAATCAGCAGCACCCAATTTATATCCAGATGGGAACTATACAGATTGCATGTCATACCATACTTTCCACCTTGAGCAAAGGGCTTACAATTCCAAGATAGCTTACCTCTCCTACTCCATCATACTGGCGATGTAAGAGTTTGAACATCTCTCTGACTAGCGTAGGGTCTTCAATGTGCTTCTCTTCTGCCCACTTGATCATAGTGTTAGAGATCAGATGAGAGAGTGAGTCTACATGAGAAAATATAGAAAGACAGATAATACATATACATGACAGGCCTCTTTTCAGTAAACTTAAAATCTGCATTAACTCTTTACTCTTTAATTTGATGTGTTTGTCAACATTTTGATAGTACCTAGTGCACAAACAATCACACACAATAAAAAACAAATTCATGCCCTGGAACAATCACAAGTTTAGATAACTGCCCTCTTATTTTTAAAAACAGAATTTGGTATGACTTTAGAGACAAATAAGAAAGCCACATAAATTAGGTACAACATTGTTTTTGAAAGTTCTTTTAAAAAAAGTTATGAAGAAGTATTGACTGTCATAAAGTACAAGAAGGAAAAAAAAACTTGGCAGTGGGGGATATAGACCCTGGCATGTACGGATTACCAGTGCGGCAGAAGGGTTGGGGAGGGGTGGCACTTAAAGAGTTAAGGACCATTTAAAAAGTAATCTCTCTCTCTGTTCTACAATGTTGATAATTTTTTTTATTCAATAATAATTGCTGTTTTTGAGCTGCAACCTGTATCATAAGCGGGTAAAGTAACATAGTTACATGTAGCTTGCATTAAAGCAGAAATAGTGTATAACACCTGCCTGGTAATAAATGACAGGCTTAATTATTATCACCATTATGCAAGAAGGTACATTATACTTAGTACAATGGCATATGCATCGAACTGAGTACCTTTTTTGCCAGAAGTCACTGGTATACTGCTTTTGAAGGCTATTTCAACTCACATATCATTCAAAAACACAAATTTTCCTGATATCTTACCACTAGAGAACTTCTCCTGCAGGGTTGTTCCAGCTGGACAGGGTTCTTTCCTCCTGCCAGCCAGCCAGGATAGGAACCTCCTAATCACCCCTCCACCTTCCGTACTCCTTTCCTCCTGGGGGACATGCACCCCACAGTGCTTGGCTAGGGTGGAGTGGAACTCCTGGAGGACAGATCTCAGGTCTTCTCTACAGGGGCACATCCCGTCATCCAACTCCTTGAAGTTCAGCAGCATCCGCATCTATTGAGCACAAGAAATTATACATGTAAGTGGTGTGTTCATGAAATAAAGAGGGTATTTCTAAAACACATTCTTCATAATGATTTATAATGGATCAAAGAGCCAACACAAAAACAAGAAATGAAATACAATCAGAAAATGGGTTCTGTTATGTGCATTCATAGTCCAAAAGTTCTTACATATAATGTGGCTAAAAAAAAAAAGATAATAAAACTCTTACAGTAGGTAAAACAGATTAACAACAAAACAGATCTTAAAATTATTAAAAGAATGTTAGGATATAAAACAAATATGATGTTTGGTTTTAGTGGAGGTATAACCTGCATTTTTATGACCAAGGCAGGAAGGAAAGCTTTCATTTTGGGACATGTACAGTATGTGGGGGATATAAAAAGGGAGAGGGCTTGTTTAACAAAATGTTACCAAGTGCAATCATTATTAGTAAGAACATCAATATGAACCTAGGCAAGATATTTAAACAATATAGAAATATAATGCAAAATAATGATTATGAATGAAATACCTGTTCTTGAGGTGTGGATCTGAATTCTCTAGTTTTCTTAGCTGCTATGACAGGAGGCATGTCAGTGTTCCTTACTTCTAGGAATCTTCTCAGTTGATCCTATGGAAGGAAGAAACCATAGTAACATTCTGTGTAAGTCATTATTTTTCAAGGGTTTTATTTTCGATAATTTCGGGAGTCCAGCCTCGCGAAAACATCCCACTTATAATATAAGGCTACTATAAGTACTCCAAAATAAAAAAATATTAAGTAGACAAAATTATATGGCTGTACTGTATCACTATTTAACAGAATCTTTATGGTAGTCATGGACTACTATTATTTTAATTCCAATGTGCTTAATAAGGTAACATCAGTTTCTGTGGGTAATGGGTTAAAGGTAAATCACTTGCATTTCTCTTTCAAATCATCGTATTCATTCATTGGGTTGTACCAAATCAAGTGTAATTTTTATGCAATTTAATGTTTCATTTTGTGTTGGGAAACTAGTTGCTGCACAGCAAGGATAACATAATGTAAATTATGACTCATGATAGATGGTTTTGATTGAAAATAAATCTGCAGTTATTGTTGAGGCTTTGGGGATAATTTACATATTCTTTCCTATACTTACTGCTTGGCACTCTTCTACAAAGTCATCAGAGAAGTTGATGATAGACTCCACACGATGTCTGAGCTGACTGTCACACAGATGTTGAAGTAGGAAGCACATGGCAAGCTTGACGGGCTCATCTAGATGCATCTGAAGCATACCAACAGTGTCACTGACACCTGAGGGTGATCAAAATCAAATCAAATCTAATTAATTAAGAATTGAAGGAAGCACATGGCAAGCTTAACAGGCTCATCTACATGTAGAGGCATCTGAAGCATTCCAACAGTGTCACTGACACCTGAGAGTGATCAAAATCAAATCAAATCTAATTAATTTGTATCAATAGAAAGCACATGGCAAGCTTAACAGGCTCATCTAGATGCCTCTGAAGCATCCCAACAGTGTCACTGACACCCGAGGGTGATTAAAACCAAATAATATTAATTCTTATTAATTCAGATCTAAAGGAAGGACATGGCAAGCTTAACAGACTTGGCTAGACACATTTGAGGCATCCAAACACATGAACTATAGAATTGAATTTATTGCTTAAACATTAATATCCTGAGTGACGGCGCTGTACAACTAAAACAACAACAGATTACAAGCATTGTATTAATGACAAAACAAAATTTTTGACTTACAAGTGACTACATCAATTTTAACTCAATATGCAGAAATGGATAATGTCTACATATTCTAAAATTTTTTTTTTTTACCCACCTTTCTTGTAAGTTTCATCAAATGTTGCAGGGTCAATGAGAATTAGAAGACTCTTCAGATCCTCATCATCAAACTCTCCTATTCAAATAAATCTACTTCCTCTTTCGTTCACGTGAAAAACAAAGGAAGGGCGACGAACACAGGGGAGGAAGGGAGGGAAGCTTAGGTAAGTATAGCTTGTTAGTAAATAATATGTTCACATTGAACATTCTGATTTACTACACTGCGCTATACTTACCTATATCTCTTCAAATTGCTAGATTACACAGAAAATCTGGAGGTGGGAAAAAGGAAGCCTTCCTAAAGTCCACCAAAAAAAACCTAGCTAAACATACCTAATTAATTCAAAACAAATTAGGAGCGATGAGGACACGAAGAACCGCAGATGCGAATCTCGTATCCTGACTAATCACATCAGATAAGTAATAAGACACAAAGGTATTAGGACTTGCCCAGTAGGCTGCCTGGAGGATCTCCTCCATAGAAGTACCCTGGAAAAGAGCCAAGAAGCTGAAATACCCCTAGTGTCATGGGCTCTAACTGAGTCTGAAAGTAGGGCTTCTGGGCCCCCTGACTTGATACCCTGAACTATCCATCGGGAAACAGTATCTGGGCTAACCGGCCCGTGGGGTTCTACTGAACTAATAAAAAGTGGTTGTTGGATGAGCGAATGGACTTAGTTCTGTCATGTACCACTTAAGTGCTCTAACTGACACCATAACCTATCTTCTGAGACAGTAGAGAATTTGCTAATTGATGGTAAACAATTTGGCAAGGTTTAGAAGATTCTCTTTGGTTCTTGGCAAAAAAACCTGCTTTAGGAATCAAACGAACCCTATCCTTTTCCCAACGGATATGACCTGACCTAATTGACAGAGCATGGAGTAGACTACGGCGTTGGCCTGATGCTACTGCTATAAGAAAGACTGTCTTTATTGAAAGGTTAGAAGGGAACATTTATGCATAGGTTCGAAAGGAGACTTTGCTAGAGCTCGAAGGACTTTGGAAGGTCCCACCTTGGGATGAGTCCTTGCTTAGGTGGATTCTGTTAGAAAAATGATCTAGTTAGACGGGAGAGAAACATTGAATTAGAGACAGTCTCTCCGTTCCCAAATCCTGTATGAATCGCCGCTATGGCTGATCTATAACCTCGTATTGATGAAATAGATGAACTTTCATCGAACAGAACAAGTAAGAAATCTGCAATCTTACCTAAAGAGGCAGAGGTTGGATCGACCTGCAGACTGCTGCACCATCGGTATATCTCTGGAGTCTCGAATTATAAGTACTCCTGGTGGAGGATCGGAGGAATTGGGCGGCCATATCTGCTGCTCTCTCCGAAAGGCCTGCGTCCGCTGCCGATTTCCTGAAATGGGCCAGAGTGTTAGGCACAGTCTCTTCTGGATTCGGATAATAGGTTTCTGTCCCTGGTTGATTCAGAAGATTTAGCAACGAGGGGAGTGTTCTTGAATCCCTGCCAACAGGTTTGTTAGATTCGTGAACCATGGTTTCCTCGGCCACCATGGTGCAATTGAAAGGAGGTGAGCCTCGTCCTCCTCACCTTCTCCAGAACTTGCGCTATGATGGGAAAGGCGGGAAGGCGTAAGCAAGAATCCCTTTCCACGATATCGATAGAAGAGTCTGTTGCGAAGGCTAGGGGATCCTGGTGTTTCGTGCAATAGACTGGAAGTTGTTTGTTCAGAATTGACGCGAAGAGTCTATCTGAGGTTGTCCGAATTGAGTGAATATTTTCATCGTTATTGAGCGATTTAGCTGCCTTCCGATGGGAGGTATTTCCTCCGACAGGAATTGCAAGGTAGTTGTCCTTCCCGGGAATGTGACGAGCTATCAGAGTTATGCGATGATCCTGACACCACGAAAGGATCTCCATCGTTAGATTGCACAGAGTTCGTGATTTTTGTTCTCCCTCTCTGTTTATGTACGATACTACAAGTGTTGTGTCCGATTTTACTAGGACACAATGATTTGCAATGTGGGGTAGGAAGCTGCCCATTGCTAGTTGAACTGCTCTCATCTCGAGAACGTTGATGTGTTGGGCCGACTCTCTCGATTCCCATTGCCCGAGGCTTCGAGGTTTCCCATGTGAGCCCCCCAGCCGAGCTTTTGACGCGTCTGTTGTCGAGTGAGGGTTGGAATGGGCTTTTGGGTCTTCTTCCCTGGTTTAAGAAGAGATGAGAAGACCACTGCTGGACTGATTGACTTATTTTGGATGATAGTGGATGGGATGGTCCTTGGAGTGGACGCTTGGTTTGAAGTGTCTCAAGAAATGCAGCTGAAGAGGTCTCATGTGACGTCTGCATTGTGGATGAGTCTATTAGGCTCGCGAGTAGACCTAGGAAAACTTGCCAATCCTCGGCAGATGCGAAGCAGGTTGAGCAAAGCCTCGCTCCCACTGCTAGAATTTTTTCCACTCTGTGGAGGGATGGGCGTACTACAAGGCATGGAATATTTATCCTGGCCCCCAGAAATTCTGGAGTGGTCGTTGGCGTGAGTTCGATTTCTTTTCGTTTACCATGAAGCCCAAGTCCTTGGCTAATTGCATCACTATCTCTATATTGGACTCGAGGTGGCTTTTGACGGGCCGAGAAGGAGCCAGTCGTCTAGGTAACAGAAGATTGTAATTCCTCGTCTTCTTAATTCTGCCGCAACTACTTGAATTAAGCGGGGAGAAATTCTTGGAGCTGGTTTTAGCCCGAATGGGAGAGCCTTGAATTTGTAACAAATGTTTTCTACCTTGAATCCCAAGTATCTCCGAGCTTCGTGGGCCATCGGGATTTGATAATATGCATCTTGAAGGTCTATTGTTACTGCCCATTCGTGGGATTTTATTAGGGGCAGGATGGTTGAGAGAGATTCCATTTGAAGTGTGGTTTGGGAGAAGCTGTTTACTCTCTTTAGGTTGAGAACCATGCGGAAGCCCCCCAAGCGGTTTTTCTACCAGAAACACCGGAGACAGGAGGAGGGAATTGTTGTCCTGAACTTGAACTATTACCCTTTTGATAGGAGAAGATTGTATTTCTGTTCTTAATGCCCTTAGCCGGATGGGATCCCTGGGAGAGGGCGTCTGACGCCGGAAATGGGAAATTTGACAGATCCTTGGAAAGATGGGTTGAACCCTGAACTTATTATGTCGAGAACAAACTTGTCGTGAGATATCTTCTCCCATTTTGAAGCCAAAGAGTTAACCTCCCCCGACTGGGACATGATGGGAGGGGGTTAGAACTAGTTGTAATTGATTGTCAAATACGCTGATCGTCGCCAGGTCCCCTGAAAACGTGCCTTGGGACTGGAACTGGGGCTGACGTCCACGCCCCACTACGGGAGCCGCGATAGCTTTGCGACCTTCTGCGGTTGTCCCCTCCTCCACGCCTAGCGTTAGAGTCATTAGGGGGACGCGAGAAGCTAGGAAAGAGGGGCCCCTCTGATCTCCGAAGGACTGGGCTGGTCCTGAGGACAAGAAGAAGACTTCTGTTTGTGCTGAGACTGAGTGGACTTAGATCTATACTTATAGCCTGCGGAGCTAGATATATGCCGGAACTTAGCTTATAGAAAGTTTTGTCCGCCGTGTTACTTTCAGAAATGGTTTGATCGAGCACATCCTGAAATTTACCATTAAATAAATCTTTACCTTCACATGGTAGTCTAGCCAAACATTTTGCAGCTTCCCGCTCGATGTTAAGAGCAGTCAACACGTTGCTCCTTCTTAGCCTCGTCGTAAGTAGGGCTGATCTTGTTGCCTGTTCATACTGCAGGTCAGCAATCTTAGAAAGAGATTCAAGCACCGATTCTCTATCGGTTGAAGTCAATCCTAGCTCTCTGCCTCCGTCAGGGCCGTAATCAGGCAGCCCTGATAAATTGCGAGACGCATGCCATTGCGGGCAGAGATGTCGATCGCCGACAAATCCCTGTCGGTGCTGATAAAAGTGCGGCTGCGCAGGGTGTTGTATCTGGATTTCTTCGCCCCTGCATCGCCAACGCGAAAGGCTACGTCTGGGACCGTGGGGGAGCACAGATAATTATCAAAGTCCTGAGACGCGATTCTGTAATCCCTTGTCACCTCTCTACTCGCCGGTTTTAATCCAGGAGCGATTATCTAGTTTGTGGAAGCAAGACTTATACGGTCCGTCCATCTTTATTCCCGGCAGAGAATCTTCTCGATCTCAGTGATGATTTCAGTCTAAAAATGACTGCTGCTTAGCGTCAGTCTCGTGATCATCTTCTTCGTCCGCCCGCAGTTGTGGGCAATATTTAGAGAGAATTCTCGCTGCCCGATGTCGGTCGTCAGATGCAGTGGGAAATCCCGCAAGTGCCG